>WTXH01000015.1:0-341244 GCA_022376555.1 Russula compacta
ATGTCATGGTGGACTATTGGGACGCTTGTGCTTACTAATATACTTACCTTATATGTACATATTTCCCACAGCTCGGCTGGAGTCGTCACCACTTCCCCCTCCTTACATTACCCTCTCGCTATTACACTCCTGCCGATCCCTTCTGCTGTTGTGTTGCCTCGGCTCATTACTAGATTACTTACACTAATATGCCGACGAGTTTCGTGGCCTTACTGCCGCTGAAACGCGTCATAGACTGCCGATGACTCCGCCTAAATACTTGTATATAAATACGCTCATAGAAGGGGACCAAAGCCTTAAGCTTGGTCTCTTGTGAATCCTAGACATTCTCAGAGCAACCCTCCGAGTGATCCGAAGCTTCCCAGCCCCTTTTCCCTCCCACTTGCGCCCTAGAACGTACCCTAGGGTCTGCTAAGCGACTTAGTGACGCGTTTCACTTAATCTACCATATATAGTAAACCGAGTCCTGATTGGGAACTCTTCGAACTCCGACACATACGTTAAGCGCTCAGAAAGGCGTTGCCTTTCTTCGCTTCAGACAGACGAAGGTCACTGAGTAACGGACCTCTCAGTGCTCTATAGAACTACCCTATCTGCACCAGAATCCCCAGCAGGAAGGAGCCGCTCCTTCCATTCACGACCTTAGTGGCATACCAACGAACTAAGTGCAATACAAGGCGTATCAGCACTTCAGACATCCCTTCCTTTGGACACTCATCTTGAGTATCCAAATCGACTCCTTCACATCTAGATCCCCTTCCTCCTTCAGGAGATAGGGAACGACAGCAGCCAGCACCGCCACTACCCACAGCCGTTCTAACAAGGCGTTAGAACTCCACAGAAGACGACCAAGACGACGGTCACCGACGCAGATATCATCCTACACTTACAGCAGAAGGACAGAGACAGGCCAGACGCCCTACCCCTCATAGCAATAGAACGAACAGCCAAGGAGGCTGCCAGACAGAAACATCGACAGAACCGCCACGCTCCGTCCCGCGTGACATGTGCTCACTAAGTCCATAATTGTCCTGGAGCATTAAGTGCCCCTTGTAATGTCTGGGCCAGTTCTACCGAACCCCTGAGCATGAGACTGTCCAGTTCGGGCATAGCCATGCAGATGTTCCATCTCAACAGCTCCTGTCTTCTTTGTGTCAGATTTCGTATATTTCACAGTGGTCATATCATTGCCCATCCCATTAGCTTGACATCATCTCTGTCAGTGGGTGCATTGTCATGATTGTTGTCCTCTTTAGGTTTGGACTCTGTTTCATTTCTGGCTCTGGCTAGCTAGGAGCTTTCATCACCGATGCCTGAATTAAATTCATTGACATATCTTAACATGTCTATGTCAGAAGTGTTGTTGCCAATACCAACAGGTATGATGTTAGTGCATTTGGAAATAAGTTCTTTCATCTCCCACAGCCATGGAAAGCTCTCTTTTATGAGCCCTTGAGGATCTGTGAGACACCATATAAGTCCTGTTTAATTCACATACTCTATTTATTGATAAACACTGTCCTGATCATATTGACTGATCTTCAGATGTGATTCCAGCTCCAGTTTCTCCCATTGCCTTTATATGCCGTGCATCTTCTGTACAAGACTAGGATGGTTTGTTATTTATCTGTGATCCCACTAACTATACACATACTTTTGCAGACAGTTCTTGATCCACTTGGCCATACTGCCTTCTCCTTTGAGTTGGTTGCCACTTGAAAACTTCACAGTATTTGGGTGCTCAGAAAACAGTGCAACAGCAAGTGCAAATTGGTGGTCTGTTTTTGGTTTTCCACCCCTTTAATGTTGACACATTTGCACCAGGGCTGGGAAATAGGCCTTGTTTGATAGTAGCATCATCTGTGATGGCAGAGATGAGTGACCATGTCAAGTCAGCTCCTTCCAGCTGTGTCGATATTGGTAAGTGCTCTCTAGATAAAGAGTATATCACATACTCAATTTTGACCTCTTCACTCTCATCTCCCTCAGTAGATCCATTTGAACTGCTCTTTCATCAATGGGTGTTGAGGCCCTCTTCTACCCTTGCCTTTCTTCCAGGGCTCCCTTCTTCTTCTTCCCAGCTGCCATGGTGTTGTCTTTGGCTAAATCAGCTTCTAAAGCCTTGGCTTTTGCTGATTTGATTACTGCTCATTTTCCTGAAGCTATCACAGATGCAGGAGGACTTTCCTAGTCATGGTGTTTGGTTGTATGACAACAAATTTATTTGTTTTTTAAAAAATTATATTTTTCAAAATGAAATACAGTATAGGGTATAGGAGATTAGTATGCTGTTGAAGCAGCTTCAGCTCATCAAAGCACCTCTGGAGGCGCTTTGATGCTTCAAGGATGCTTCAGACTTTTGTGGCTTCAGGGGTCTTGAAGCCACATTTGAAGCCACAATCAAAGTGGCACTCAAAGCACCCCTTTAAAGCAAACTTTGACTGCCCTTATTCTTGCCATGCTCTATATGGGGCTTCATATTGGCAATTTGCCTTGGCTATTTCCTGTTGTGCCTGACATCACCTTCTCCCCTGGGAATGGTGTTGTCACCATCTGAGATGTCTTGCTTGCCATATACCTCAACCTCTGCACAGTGGTCAGGGCTCATGAGTATGATGCTATAAATAAGTCCAGGAAGGTGGAAATAACCCAGGTGATCAAGCATCCCATTAGCATGGATTCAGTTCAGTGAGGGAAGGGGCTCCAGCATGTCCACTTCTTGCAGATGCTTCCATGCACACAGACTTGTCTGTACTCAGTCAAAGGATTACATATGGGAGGTCATCATTCACAAAGTCTAGATGGCACACTATTATCATTGCTGTCACTTGTATTTTCTACTGTCATCTCAAGGGCAGGAAAGCATGAGCATGTCTAAGGACATGCAAGTGGCTTTTGAGAGAAGAGATCAAATGATGAGAGGAAGGGGAGAGTTGAACAAGAGAGTAGAACAAACAGGAATAAGCAGAAGGCTCTTTCGAAGCTGCAGGCATGAGACAACATAAAATGGATCACCTCAGTCATCATATATTATCTTCCACTTGGTCAAGATGATAATATAAACAAGTATGTAGACCACCATGCTCATAAAATAGCATTTAATCAGCTGAATTACCGTATACCTAAGAGTTTTCAGAAAATGATTTCTATGTAAAAGATGTTAGAAGTTGAAAGTGTACAAAATGTGAAGGGGTGTAGCAAGGCGTTTTGGCGCTTGCAGCGCGTCTCTGATATCGTGATAAAAAGATCACTTGACCCTGACATTGTTGCGTATCATCTGCGCGGCTACGTCCACGAGTACTCCCCGTGTCTTCTCATCATGCCAGAAGATCGACCCTTCAACGTTTATCGTGAGCAGCTCACGTCCCTATATCACGGCCTTCCGTTATGGGAATCAAAACCCATCAAGAGTCTCTACGACAAGGTCTCAATCGGCGACGTTGGTTATGTGCTTGAAGGATTTTTCTATCGCATATTCAATGTGACACTGCCATGGGACCATCCATCAAATAAAAAATTTACGCTAGAACCTTACGAGCCTCTGAAATCCGATGAATTCGCCAATGTCCGTGACTCGACTCTGGCCAGAGGAGATCACACCTCCCGTTCTGTGTCCGGAGAGAAAGTAGATGATACGCCCGACGAGTGAGTCATCATAGTCCTGTCCTGGACAGCCTCGATCAACTTAGATCTTCGCAGTGCCACAGGTGTCACATATAAATGCCGGGGTCAAGGAGCAGTTTTATCTCTTCCTCACGAGGGCGACCACAAAGATGTTATCCGCACAAAGGTGTTCGAGGACTACATTCGAGACAATGTACTAAAGTGGTTTTCCTGGACAGAGAAGAACAAGCTAGGTGTCGAACGAATGGAAGACCTCATTCTCGTCTCTGGGTGTACATTGGTCACTTCATGGGCTGCCGCTGTGTTCGTTGATCACAGCGTGGGAGCGGAGATTTCTCTGGCAACCAAACCAATTCAGGGCGGAAGGGAATCTTTCGATTGGAGCAACAGTCATGGGACCGTACACTACAACCACTGTCGTTTCGATCCGGTTCGTTTTCCTTGCTACCATTCCTCACCGTGCACTTAATTCTTCCTTTCCCTTATTGAAAGGCAAGTCCATCCGAGACTGCGGATCAGTGCGTCTTCATCAGAGGCTTCCGAGCGAAGTGCGTCCTCTTCATCACCAGGCTCCAGGCGACAGCAGAACCCCTTCCTGACAACTTTGGCAACCGGCGCAGGGCTGAGATACAAGTGACGCGGGTTCCAGATGCACCGGAGGTAGGTTGAGTCTGTAGTGGGACGATGAAGAAAGAAGCATGACACCTTGATTCCAGTATCGCGACCCGCTCATCGGGGTCTTGGACTATATCTTGGAGGTTCGTCTGCTGAGTATGATCATTCGCTTCAACCCTGCTTAGTGGGCTCCAAAAGAAATGCCTTCCCGATTGTCCGGTGGGGACCATAGCCATTGCCCATGATGATGATCTTCGGATCATCGATGGCGTGGTACGTACAAGTCAAATGCTGGACTTTAGTTTGAACTCAACCAGTAACGCTCACGCATAGGATACCTTTACCGCGGATGTAGTGCAGAGCGTTTTGCGTGAAAAGAACATCTCTGTGCTTATTGAGAATGGCGGTACCTGTCCTTTATCATTACAAGGAGCGCGGGAGGTGCTAAACGTTAGTTTCGACAGCTGCAATCCTACAAGACAACGACGTTGAGCCCCCGGTTCCCGATGAGAGAAAAGTGATTTTTTACGCGTCAGCGGACTTGGAGGTGCGATGTCTCTTCTTGGATCTAGACACACTCACGAAGTACTAATGATCGCAACCCAAGGGAGAGGCTGTCCCACTCGTCTTACACCCGGTATTGACAAAGTACCTTCTTACACTCGAAACGGACGGACCTATTGACTACGACTACGAGCTTCCAAAAGAAGAAATAACCTCCCCCGCTGTGCACCCACCCATGCTATCGCTGAAACTGGAGAATTTCCAAGGGTATCCGCAAATTATCAATATCCATGGTTCCGGCAGCTCTCCTGTTACCGTTCAAGAAGCACTGATAGCGATACATGAGGACCTGAGGGGGCCATCGCCCAGACGAGCATGGAGCAAGTTAAGCGATGCCGAGCGCACTCAGATCAACGAGTCATTCAAAGGGAGATGCAGGACGGAAGAAGACCTTAGCAAAGGCCCAATTTGGTTTGACTACTTGGGTGGTAGGGACAGGCTCCAGATTTTTCCGAGACCTCAGGACGGCGTAATTTCTCCTGCACAGTTCTCCGCCGAGGCCGCCTTGTAAGCTGACTGATCGACTTTCCATGATCATTTGTCGTTCTCGGCTTACCTGATCTTAAAATTCCTCTAGGGATGAATCAAGAGTCGCTGGCCCGTCAACGATCCCGTTAGCGTAAACAAGTTGAAGAGCGAAGATGAGCAGGTGATTAGGAGCTAAGCGCGTGCAGTGAGAAGTGATCAATACGACATCAGACGACGCGGTGTTAGATATGATCCTGGCGTGGTACCATTTATATATAATACAGGATCCTACTGTTCTCACCCATGCAACACACGTACGGTATGAATGTACCGCCTCTAGTTTGCGGAAATTATATTTGTGTGGACCGGTGGTCGTTCACCAGCAGTTGTGTTCGGCGTACGTTGTTTTCCGACACAAAAAACATAGTTAAGTTCAGCTAATGGCAATTCCATGCTTTCAGGGCCTGAGTGCTAAGCGCTGGTGCAGTGCAGCGCTAGCACCTGAGCATGTGGTGAGTAGCGGTGGAAAGGCGCGGAGCGTCCGTCTGTCCCTCGTCTTACGGGCCCCTGTGACACTGCATCATCAATATCTCAAGCTCTATGCGGACGCTTCCACACACAGGGACTCGTCTGCCAGTGTGCTTAGTGAAAGGATTGTTGGAAAAACGGTTCGCACGCGCGCGGGAGAACGAGTGGTATTGCCGGTTGAGAGCGAGTAAAACGCGCGCACGTCCCAGACATAGGTGCAAAAACTTAACCTTCTTAGCGCCCTTAATGGTCAGTTAAGCTAGTTAAGTAAGTAATGTAAGACAAAAATAAGACCATCCATTTCCTTAAACTGCTTAAAATGAAATTAAGGCATTTAAGTTGGTTACGTTATTTTAAGTTTGGGTTTTCCTGATGGCGACAGTGGTCACAGTGTACAACACGTGCGCAATGCTGCACCCACCCTCTCAGTAAAATAAACACTTACCAGCAGATTCAAGGAAGTCTGATGGCCCAGAATCAATCAGCATCACCCAATCTTTATCTCCTCATACCCATGGGTCATCAATTTCGCCAGATGGCCTCTCGGATGACCCAGAGTCTACTGAAGTACCAAGTCGAGGTGGGTCTTGTACATAAGTCTGTGATAAGCAGTGGCTGATCGAGTGTAGACCAGGCAACTATTAACATACTCCCGGACGATGCCCCTCTTGGAGATATTTCATTTCTATAGAAAGGAGCCCATTCCCTCGGCCCTCGGGGTGGGGGTGGTGGTGGAAAAGGCTGGCGGACGTATGTCAAAGATGGCGACATATCATCTTTGCATCACCGCATGGTCTGGACCTGCGAATTGAATGCACTGAAAGAACACCCACAAGGACGTCGCTGGATATCTGGCCCCGTTCCCATCATCATAGCTTGTTTTCCGGGATTGGATGAGGAGGGTCAAGATAATATCATTGCGGCACTCGAGCACCATGATCGCGTAATCAGGATTTCCATTCGAGATCAAAATGTCTTGCATTAGAAAAATTGGCCGTCGCGACCCAGAAGCCATTCCCAGTTGTAGAAATTCTCGATCTTTCATCGACTGATGACATAGCGCCGGTTCCTCACGAGGAATTCTTGGGGGGATCTGTGCCACGTCTTCGAACATTCATCTCGCAACATTGCATTTCCGGCATTCCTCCAACTTGCTTTGTCTGCCACTCACTTGTCCTATCTTGCGCTTCGTGATATCCGATCACCGGATACATTTCACCGAGGCGATGGCCACTTGTCTGGCCACGTTGCCCAGTCTCGAGGAATTTTCCATTGGGTTCCGATCTCCTCGATCTCGCCCCGACCGAATAGGCCTGCCTTCACCAACACGCGCTGTCTCCCCGCGCTCATCCGCTTTTCCTTTAAAGGCGTTAGTGAATATTGGAGGACTTCGTTGCCCGAATCGATACCCCCAAACTCCTCGATCTCGATATAGATCTCTTCATGGACCTTATGTTCCATATCCCACGACTCCACAACTTCATCACTCGCGCAGAAACATTCGGGCCCCTCAAGTCAGCTAGTATCACGTTTTTTGCTACATGCATCCAAATTTCCCTTGTATATCTTGGATTGCAAATTAGTTGCAGAGAGCCCGACTGGCAGGCCTCGTCGATGGCGCAGGTATGCAACCAGCTATCACCTCTCACTTCTCAAGTGACATCGCTTGGTATCCGTGAGGATGCGCCTGGGCAAGCACGGCGGGGAATGGCATCGACCCTACCCAATGGTTCGAACTTTTTGACTCCTTTCCCGCCGTGCAAGACCTGACAATACATGACGAACTGACGCCACTTGTTGCACGGGCGCTGCAAGAGCTCACAGGGGAACGGCCACAGAGTGTTACCTACTCTGCGTAGGCTTCACTTCAAGGGGCCGTCACTACCCAGATCTATACGAGAAGATGTACAACAATTCATCGCTGCGCGTCAGGATTCGAATGACCCCGTCGATGTCCACTGGGAGTCCACCAAAGTCCGTCGCGCGCGTTTTTCTGCAACCCCGTCGGAGAGGTACGCTTTTCCGGTCTGCAGCATCAACCACGTCGTCGCTTGCCGCGTCACCTGGGCCGTCGACACCCCCTCCTCTCCCTAACGTGGCGTTCTCCCCAAGTCACCCGTCATATCCTTCTCCCGCGCCACCAATCCCCCAAGCACACGCCCTTCCCTACATCCCACCACCGCCTCTTATTTGCAAACTTGTATATTCACCCCGCGGTCGTGCCACCAAGCCTCTTCTATGATATGCGTTACCCTCCCTCCCAGTTCCAATCCAGTCCTCTTTCCAGCCATTCTCGCCACGTCCTATATGGGGCTTCGTATTGACGATTTGCCTTGACTATTTCCTGTTGTGCCTGACGTCACCTTCTCCCCTGGGAACGGCTTGTCACTGTCCGAGACGTCTTGCTCGCCATATACCTCAACCTCCGCACGGTGGTCGGGGCTCATGAGTATGATGCCATGGAGGAAGGCGGAAATAACCCGGGCCTTCGAGCATCGCGTTAGCACGGATTCAGTTCAGCAAGGGAAGGGGCTCCGGCGTGTCGACTTCTTGTGCGGACGCTTCCGTGCACAGGGACTCGTCCGTGCTCAGTCGAAGGATTACATATGGGAGGTCGTCGTTCACAAAATGTAGATGGCGCACTATTATCATTGCCGTCACTTGTATCGCTACCGTCATTTCAAGGACAGCAAAGCAGGATTGTTTATTGTAGCATGTCTAAGGACGCGCGAGTGACTTTTGAGAGAAGAGATCAAAAGACGAGAGGAAAGGGAGAGTAGAACAAGAGAGTAGAAGTTTCCATGAGACAACGTAAAAATGGATCACCTCAGTCATCATATATTATCTTCCACTTGGTCAAGATGATAATATAAACAAGTATGTAGACTACCATGCTCATAAAATCAGCTGAATTACCGTATACCTAAGAGTCTTCAGAAAATGATTTCTATGTAAAAAGTCTTAGAAGTTGAAAGTATACAAAACGTGAAGGGTGTAGGGCCACTTCATAGCAAGGCGTTTTGGCGCTTGCAGCGCGTCTCTGATATCGTGATAAAAAGATCACTGACCCTGACATTGTTGCGTATCATCTGCGCGGCTGGTCCACGAGTACTCCCCGTGTCTTCTCATCATGCCAGAAGATCGACCCTTCAACGTTTATCGTGAGCAGCTCACGTCCCTATATCACGGCCTTCCGTTATGGGAACCAAAACCCATCAAGAATCTCTACGACAAGGTCTCAATCGGCGACGTTGGTTATGTGCTTGAAGGATTTTTCTATCGCATATTCAATGTGACCCTACCATGGGACCATCCATCAAATAAAAAATTTACGCTAGAACCTTACGAGCCTCTGAAATCCGATGAATTCGCCAATATCCGTGACGCGACTCTGGCCAGAGGAGATCACACCTCCCGTTCTGTGTCCGGAGAGAAAGTAGATAATACGCAGGCTGCGGAACCCGACGAGTGAGTTGTCATAGTCCTGTTCTGGATAGCCTCAATCAACTTAGATCTTCGCAGTGCCACAGGTGTTACATATAAGTCCCAGGGTCAAGGAGCAGTTTTGTCTCTCCCTCACGAGGGCAACCGCAAAGATGTTATCCGCACAAGGGTGTTCGAGGACTACATTCGAGACAATGTAGTAAAGTGGTTTTCCTGGACACAGAAGAACGGCCTGCCCGTTGAGCGAATGGAGGACGTCATTCTCGTCTCTGGGTGTACATTGGTCACTTCATGGGCTGCCGCTGTGTTCGTTGATCACAGCGTGGAGGCGGAGATTTCTTTGGCAAAACCAATTCAGGGCAGAAGGGAAACTTTCGATTGGAGCAACAGTCATGGGACCGTACATTACAACAACTGGCGTTTCGATCCGGTCCGTTCTCCTGGCTGCGTTTCCTCACCGCAGACTTAATTTTTCCTTTCCCTTATTGAAAGACAAGTCCATCCGAGACTGCAGATCAATGCGTCTTCATCAGAGGCTTCCGAGCGAAGCGCGTCTTCTTCAGGACCAGGCTCCGGGCCGCAGCAGAACCCCTTCCTGACAACTTTGGCAACCGGCGCAGGGCTGAGATACAAGTGACGCGGGTTCCAGATGCACCGGAGGTAGGTAAAGTCTGCAGTGGGGTGATGAAGAAGGAAGCATGACCTTGATTCCAGTATCGCGACCCGCTCATCGGGGTCTTGGACTATATCTTGGAGGTTCGTCTGCTGAGTATGATCATTCGCTTCAACCCTGCTTAGTAGGCTCCAAAAGAAATCCCCTCCCGATTGTCCGGTGGGGACCATAGCCATTGCCCATGATGATGATCTTCAGTTCATCGATGGCGTGGTACGTACAAGTCAAATGCTGGACTTTAGTTTGAATTCAACCAGTAACGCTCGCGCATAGGATACCTTTACCGCGGATGTAGTGCAGAGCGTTTTGCGTGAAAAGAACATCTCTGTGCTTATTGAGAATGGCGGTACCTGTCCTTTATCATTACAAGGAGCGTGGGAGATGCTAAACGTTAGTTTCGACAGCTGCAATCCTACAAGACGACGACGATGAACCCCCGGTTCCTGACGAGAAAAAGGTGATTTTTTACGCGTCAGCGGACTTGAGGTGCGATGTCTCTTCTTGGATCTAGACACACTCACAAAGTACGAATGATCGCAACCCAAGGGAGAGGCTGTCCCACTCGTCTTACACCCGGTATTGACAAAGTACCTTCTTAAACTCGAAATGGACGGACCTATTGACTACGACTACGAGCTTCCAAAAGAAGAAATAACCTCCCCCGCTGTGCACCCACCCATGCTATCGCTGAAACTGGAGAATTTCCAAGGGTATCCGCAAATTATCAATATCCATGTTCCGGCAGCTCTCCTGTTACCGTTCAAGAAGCACTGATAGCGATACATGAGGACCTGAGGAGGCCATCGCCCAGGCGAACATGGGGCAAGTTAAGCGATGCCGAGCGGGCTCAGATCAACGAGTCATTCAAAGTGAGATGCAGGACGGAAGGAGACCTTAGCAAAGGCCCAACTAGGTTTGACCACTTGAGTGGTAGGGACAGGCTCCAGATTTTCCCGAGACTTCACGACGGAGTAATTCCTGCTGCACAGTTCGCCGCCGAGGCCGCCTTGTGAGCTGACTGACTGACTTTCTTTGATCGTTTGTTTCTTCTCGGCTTACCTGGCTTTTAATTTCCTCTAGGGATGAATCAAGAGTCGCTGGCCCATCAGGGATCCAGTTAGCATAAACAGGTTGAAGAGCACGAGTGATATGGAAGACGAGAAGATAAGTAGGTGATTCGGAACTAAGCGCGTGAGAAGTGACGAATATGTCGACGCGGTGTTCTTATACATGATCCTGGGATGATACCGTTTATATATTAAAAGGATTTCGCTGCTCTCACCCATGTAACGCACACGTACAGTGTGAATATACCATCTCTATGCCTTGCGGAAATAATATTTGTGTGGGGTTACGATAGTCTTCACACCGGCCACGTGACTTTGGTTCCAGCACCTGCCACACCCGGTGTCGCGGCGGTGTTCCGAAAAGCCAGGTACGACCCAGACTCAGATGATAAGATACGCGACCTTGGTTCTGGCACCGTCGATTCCCATGGTTTTAAGCTGGGTAGCTCACACAAGTCGCGTGGCTATGTTTCTGACGGCAGCCGCGATTCCTCTACGGCGGCGGTCCCAAGCACCACTCTGCCTGCAGCTACGGTAGCAAACCGCCTGCAGTGATTTCTACTACAGTATTCGGGAAGGCCAAGTGGCTATGTATGGTTCTGACTTATACGGCAAATTGGGACCAAGCTGCATTGACAGCTACGACTCAGAACAACCTAACCCAGGCGACTATGGCTCTGACACTACCGATTCCTACGGCAGTTGTCCCAAGCTGCTTGGGAGCTACGATCCTCCGTTCTCCCGATGGGCCACGCGACCAATATTAGTAGAGTGGCAGACCTCAGGCACGCACATAGCCGCGATTCCGTGGCTGCACCGTGAGGTGGCATTCGCAACAGAACCCTTATTATGGAGCATGTTCATGGGCGTAATTTCGGTGAAAATCAAGCCTATCTCAAGTACCAGTATTTCCCAAGTTTCCGCGAATGGTACCACGGCCCGCACTCAACCACATGATGTCTCGAGATGGGTACTTGTCGCCTAGAGATCCACTCTCACTCATGGCATGGCATGATCCGCCCAGGTAGTAGTAATAGTAGTGATTAAGCCGGTCGAGTACTAATACTAGTAGATGGCTCCAAGCATGCGAGCTGAGCCAAGTACGCGGAGTTTGGGACAGGTAGGTTATTGCACGCGAGGTGAGCGCGAGCTCAGTGGCAGCCTCGGCTCACATTGCAGGTTCTTCCTGTATATGGGGCACGGAGATCAGCGAGTTCTTGTTCTGCTTTCAGATCAACAAATTCAATGTTCTTGACCTGTGAGTGATTGTTCTCTACTTGGTTGTTAGCCGTAGCCGCGTTATGTTCTATAAGCGCCGCAAAAAAAGTCTTTCTTTCAGTCAGGGGCCGGTGTTGTGTGCCGCGGTCCGCGGCACTTGCGCCGAACCCCCTTTTTCGTCGTATCTTCATTCTCGTTCTACCCCTTTCTCTCAACTCTGCTGCGAGTCTCTCGCCTTCGCGTCTCTTCATATACTGTTATTAAGTCCGTGAATTAAGTCCGTGATCGCACATGGTATATAAAAAGTTTAACTGGAGCTGCCAAATCATCGTCCGTTCTGAAAAAATTTCTTTGTGTTCGAAGTCGTTCCCCAACTCCTCCCTAGGGAACCCCCTCACCAAGAATAGAACAAGAGGCTATGTAGGCCCCCCAGGGATAACAAAAAAAAGTTCGGATGTAATCATACGAATGGGGTATTCTACATGATTCAAAGCGAACTACCTTCGAACCCTAAATTACACAAAGTCAACGACGGCCATCTTGAAATCATCAAATCATGTGTACGTACAATATTGTGCAGTATACTTAACGGAGATCGGAGGTGTTCCGGGTGTGCACTAGAAACAACACAATTTATAGTTGATATTGGCCAAGCAAAGGAGCCAAAAGGAGCTCACCGAAGCAGGCGGCTGGCCTGCCCTTGTGAACACGCGGAAGACTTCTGTTGCCAATTTACCCGATACGGCCTTGAGGTCTAGCCAATCAACATCCTGATGACCCGTGGGCGCAGGGATATCTCCAGCCTTGGAAGCAACGACGTAGGCATTGGGGTTGTGCTGGGTAGACGTAAAGTCGAACTTGGGGAAGAGGGTACCATTCTGGCTGATGAAATAGTGTTGGCCAAGAAGATTGATGTGCCACTTGTGTTCGACCAGATCAACCAATTGAGAGTCTAACGGGTTGGAGCTAGGGCATTCCGACCAACTTGCGTAGGTATCGTTCTGAATCTTCCCAAACTCTGGTGTGCCATGGAGGCAAGAGATGTCGAACAACTGAGCAACGGCGCCAATAGAGCTACATCGATTCCTCAGTTACATGCAAAAACTATGTGCCATGTCTATGGAGGGACTCACGAATAATTCCCTGCAGCAGTGCAGGTATAGTTCTGTACCCCGACACCTATTGTGACAAAGCTCGGCGTGGAAGATGGGGTAGTAAATGGCGCAGGTAGACTCAGGGCTGAAGCCGGAACATTACAGGTCTTTCTCCTAGGCGATGGCCCAGCGAAGGTCAGGGAGGCGAGAAGAAGTGAAGGGAGGGACAGGGCAAGCATGACTGCTCGTACTGAAACTCAGAGGAAAAAAATTGTGCAGGAACGAACCCCTGAAGCTACCGTGCTGCTCATGCCTGGTTTTATAGAATTCTTGCTTTGGGCCAGTAGAATTGTAGTCAAGGGGCGCTGTTGTGGAAAAGGGGGAAAATAATAAGCAACCAACTTTGGTTAGATCACGTCCTCGGAGCTAGTCACGGCCGCGGTACAGTTTTCCAGTGTATGTATCGTATCGAATGGGTCCCTGACTCAGGGCTGCCCAATAAGTATAGCAAATAGTGAGTTTTGAAGTGGTACGGGGAGCGCTCGTTTGGCACCGGATCGGTCAGAGTCAGCTTTAGCTTTGTCATCCACCAGACAATCTATGTAGACAGTCTACCCCAATCAAACTGGTGCTGCCTTTGTGATTGCATAGTATATATTCATGGACCTGTCTGTCTGTCCTCCTGGTGTGGAAACCTGCAGTATTCATCCATTCCCATTTCTCGGGTTTGCAGAGGAAAGGCGCCTTGTACTGAACGTTTACGTTTCAAGGTGAGGCGTCACTTCAGAGACAGCGCCCAATAATTTGACTGATCTGATCTGAGCCTAGTGGGCAATGGCACGGGACGAGGACGAAGATCGATGAATATCGATGAACTGCAGCATTCCTATTATGGTATTGTACGTGAAGGAGGAAACTTTCACTTTCCTTTCTGGTTCTCGGCGTGCTCAGTCCCAATAATGACTGGGACAGCCGTCCTGCGACGATTTTCTGGGTTGTTTCCTCAATACGATTGGAGACCTACTGTATACCGTACACTGGCATCATGTGGGCATGTGGCTGAACCGGCGTCCCTAGGCGCTCCTTGCCAGCCTCACGTGTGCCTGATCGTCAAAGTTAAATCCAATGCTAGCGCCTTGAACCTTGATACCCGAAATCATCAAAACACAACGTCGACACTCTCTGACCAACGTAAGGACTTGTTACAGTACTATCCTTTGTAGTTTTGAATTCGTTTTTTCTCTCAAACAACCCACTGGAGTACAGTCGGACCCCTATGACGGACCCATACCCAGCAGTACCTCTGATCGTCTGTAACACTTCGGTTCAAGTTATCACCTATTGCTTGAGCCATATATCGACTTGGTTCGCATACCATAGCCCGTCGGTCAGCGCGGTCAGCAATAATCAGCATGCTTAAAACGCATAGGTTTATCTACTACGTCACTGGCAGGCCCAGGCATAGCTATATAGCCCCCAACCTCCGTGGTCAATTTGTAATTACTTCACCGGTTACTTTTTTTAAATCCACATACTTGCAGCCTGTACTACTGTAAACATTACTGCCACTGCGATCAGACCCAAGGAAGAGTCCGGTAGTTGGGGTCATAGATGCCAGACTGTACATATGTAGCACGAAACAGGGGGCATGTGGCACTGATCCCTGTGCACCGTGGGCCACTGGCCACTACTGCACGCGTCTTCCGCCGAAATGTTAGGAGGCCACTATGTTAGGCCGCCTGCTAGTGGTTGTCGATCGGTCATCCCTGGGGCGGGCGGCTAACTTCTCAGGGTTCACCGGGCCACCGGTTCACCGGTTTCAACACGCACAGTGTGGTGAGTAATGCGATGCACCATACGCATCATCAGTAACAACTCGTGTATGAGGTGTGCCACTGCCAGCGCCGTGTGCGTCCAGTCGATTCAGTCAACGTTCTCGGGGATTTCGGGGTTCGATTCTAGAGTAGCCTATCACTTCAAGTTTCAAGTTTCAACGCGCCGCCCTGTGCAATTTGAGCCCCCGAACAGAGCTCCGTGGAGATTCGGCAGGGCGCTCAAACTGAAGTATGTATTACATAAGATGAAGTTGTTCATGTGGTGCGAAGCGTCAAATTTAAAATGAGGATATCCAACACTTGATGCTGAGCTTATTTGATATGCCGCACGCTTCTTCACGGACAACTCGCGCCACCGGGGCCCGTGCGGCGGCAGCGGACAATTCTTCAGCCCATCGCTGTCTTCCATCATACAGTACTGTAGTTGAAAAAAAAAAAAAAACAAGGCGATTGCCGCACCTTCGACGTCCCAGGGCCGACTGCCCTCCCTCGTTTCGCTTCGAAGAGTGCATCTTCTTAGTCATCTGCGCGTAGGGCATCGCGATCCCTTCAGGATCTCCCAAACAACACGCCAACCTCTCCGTATCCCGCTTGTGGACACTCTTATTCCATTGTGCATTTTCCTTTGGCCTTGTCTGGCGTGACGTAGGGGTACCCAGCCTGTGGGTACGTGCGATGCTATCGGAGGGAGTCACCGCGCCCGAAGAAGTCCCTGCAGACGGAAGGAGATACACTACCATGGTTCCCGCAGTGCCGTTCGAAGTTGCTCGGTTGCTGAAGTTCATGCCTGGGCAGAGCCAGCAAACGAGCACGCAGATGTTCCTGAGTGCCCACTGCAGTCGGGCCGCGTAATCACCTCTTCGTCGAGACGCGCCGGTACTTGACTTCATGTTGCTACCATGACCTTGCCGTCCACCTCGCTTTTCAAATTCCTCCTGGTTATGTCGTGCTAGGTTGACCCTGACCCCTGCGCACTTCCCTCGACCCAAGGCCGCTGTTCCTGTAGTCCTAGATGAGTCTTGTCGGACACTTGGTCCTGCCAGGAATTGGTTGTAAACTCCCTGCGTGATCACGGCCGCGAACACTCCCCGCTCTTCACGTCCAGCCATTTTGGGTATGCAGTTGATTGTTGGATTCGGTGTCCCGGTCACAGGCTTTTGGGCTGTCCTGTTCGCGGACAAGGCGGCCCCTGGCCCGTCTACCGTGGTCGGATTGCCTCGTGTTCTCAATGCTACTGAAAAGTCTCTGAATGCCTCGACGTGCCCTCGAAATCCTCGTAAAGGTCCGTATCAAGCTGAAACGTACCTTGTGACCATCAGGACCCTCCATGATGCCGGTTAGGGCCCATGCTAACGGATCCTACTCATTACTACGTACTACCACGTCGCACGACAAACGGTGACCGCGACTGACTGCCGTGCGCGCGTAGCTGGCTCTACACGCCTTCCCTCTCCACCACTGTATTTTCACGCGCGCCTCGTCCAGCTAATGCGCCGGGACAGGATCATCATCTACTCAATGCGTGTTATTGGGTGATATAAGCTTGGTAGGATGCCGTACTCCGTCTCATCACGACAGGACACTCACATTACCACGTCATTGGTTGAAATGCTAGTACTGTACGTCTGACTGTATTCCCTGAGGGATCAGGCACGGGACACGTTAGTTACGGGCTTCGTGAGTTGAATGAGCATGCGCAAAGAAACAAGGACGGTTGACTTTCTCAGGAGGATCCGGAGCCGATGAACCTCTGAGTCAGAGTCGGTGTCTATAAAGACGGACGCCAGTGATAGCGATCAATATCCGGTTGCCAAGCGGCGCGAGTATTGCTCTCTCCGCTCTCTGCCACCCGTGATTTGAATTTGGATCAAGAGTGGGGACTTCAAATGTGACCGCGACACCCGCACGTGAAAGAACCTAGAGCTGCTGCAGCTGCTGGATGCACCGGACGAGCTGTGCACCCACCTACTTATCGGAAATCTGCGATTTTGGTTATTAATAATTATATTCTCTTATAAGGTCAATTAGGTCGACTGCTGCTGTAATTATAAGGCCACATCAACTCTCTACAGGGGGGCTAAAGAGGACAAGGATATATGCTTCTTTGTTTATGTTGGTGATTTCAGGGTTGTACGCAAAGGCTCATTTCAGATAATTTGTGGCGGCAAATGGCAGCAAATCATATTGTAAATAACAGGCACCTATCATCCCCAAAAAGAGTTATTATTGTGTTATAAGGCGGATTTAGGTATCTGGCATCACGTTCTGGCTCGCGCACGTGATCTCGGTGTTGTGCTTGTAGGCCGTTGTAGCGGTAGTGAGGGTGGATTTGTACCCGATTTGTACCCGCAGGACGTATTTAGAGCTGCAATGTGGTCACTGAGCATTCGACTATGAGAATGACTCTGAGGGATACGCAATTGAATTGGGTCCTCATTTGCAACTCTATACTGTACGCGGCCTGGAAATACAGCAGAAGAAACAAATAGGGTTTAGAGACTGGCGATCGAGACGTATACAGGGATTCCGAAGTAAGACTACAATATACTTGCACTTGCAAGCAATGGATCTCAAATCGCAAGATTGTACTCATACTCGCCGCTCCCACTTTGCGCGATCCAGAGCACGATTGCGGAAAGCATCAAGGAAATGTTCTCCGCGACGTTGGCGTAGCCATAGTACTGATACTGGTCTGGATACCCGGGAATGACGTACTTGAGCACCAGCAATGCCTATATACGCAATCCATATCGGTCAAACTCCAACGCTTAGTGAGGAGAAAAAAAGAAAGACGCACCACGCTGCCCGCCAAACCGCCAGCCATGAGGGCAAAGCCGACGAAGAGGAAGAGACGTGCGCGCCAGACGGCGTGCGAGTCACCGAACCCATCATCTCCTCGGATGCGGTCCTTATCGATCAGATTGATGACGAGAATGCCAAGGAGCGAGCAGATCCCGGGGACCCAGTCTGCGAAGGTGACATGCACGGGAACGGGGTAGTCTGGCTCATTGTATGGTGGGTGCGCATGCGCAGAGAGGATGGCGGCATCGAAGAACGTCCAAAGGCCAAGCGAGAACTGGAGAGAGAAAGGGAGAGTAGGTGTGTGAGGTAGATGCGCACGGTTTCGAAGAAATGGAAAGCTTACGAGGCCGCCTGCGAGGTAGACTCCAAGTGTACGACGGTGCTTGCCAAAGTTAATCTTATCGAGGAATGGGAATGGATTCAGGCAGACACGGCGAGGGTCATAGTCTGAGCGTGGAAGTGACATTGTAATATCCTAGTCGTTGTCGTCGTGGTCAGTGGTCTGAACGGAAATGCACGGAATCAACCCCCCCAGCCGAGTAACCGTTACGCAGTTCTGCCACTTGGCAGCGTGGGAATGTAATTCGAATACGCCGCGCCGGAGCCGGGCGTTGTGTTTCATTTAACCGACGAAAGTCTCCTGCATGATTTTGGAGGCACAACATTATGATCACGACGTCGTAGTCTGTATAAACCATCTGTCTCTTTCGACTCATCTCCAGTGGGGTCCATCCACCTGTGAGATGAGGCAATGATGCGCACGTCCCAGTGTCTGTGGCGTGCACCGCGGTGGTCGGGTGACTGATTTGGCGCTTGATATAAGGACGACTACTATCACCGCGCTCAGAGGAGCGTAGTTTCTATACATGATGGACTCTCACCCGTAGGCCCATTGTTTTCATCGGTTTCCTTGTAGACTTAAATCAAGCATTTTAGGCCCCCAAAAGTAACTGTTCCTCCGTCGTCCTCAGTCCCCCCATCAATCATTATTGGTATGGACAATGCCTAATTATTCATTTGGGTGATAACGCCTGATATCGGTAATAGATACCGTTTCCGATGAACAGGAAGTCAAATGTACCGTTCTATCGAATGAACAGCCTCAGAAAGGTATACCCAATCCGTAACGCATACAACTATAGCTGAACGTTTGTTTTGCTGGGGAAGTTGCTACAATAATAAGGCTTCCTGCGGAAATTCTCGACAAAATATTCAGTTTTTATCGTTTAGATGCCATGGCACTTTCGCGAGGACGTCCATGGGAATGGCATAGACTTGTCCACGTGTGTCGAAGGTGGCGGGATATCATTTTTGATTCAACCCACCGTCTGAGTCTGCAGCTGTTTTGCACCAACGGAACGCCTGTCAGGAACACTTTACACTGTTGGCCAGCCTTGCCCATCGTCATGCGGTATGGGGTGTCGGCAGGACCCGATCCACTGGCAGCAGAGGACGAAGATGAGATTGTTGTTGCACTCCAGCAGTCGAGTCGCATATGGATGATCCAGCTGCTTGTGACAACGCCGTTATTGGAAAAGATGGTCACTATCACATGGGAACCACTTTCGACCCTGGAGCTTCTGGAGCTCACGACACAAACTGGGACGGGACTTATCCTTGACAATCAATCTCAATTTTTCGGCGGAGAAGCCCCCCACTTGCGTACCCTCCGCGTAGCCGGGATCGCGTTTCCAGCGTTGCCACAGCTTCTTTTGTCGGCTAAGAACCTCGTTTCTCTTCAGCTCGAAGCGGTACCGAGCACAGGATATATCCCACCGGAGGCCCTTGTCGATGGTTTGTTCGCGATGACCTCTCTACAAATGTTCCACATCCATTTCCTTTCTCCGACTTCCCGCCCCGTCTTGAAAGCCCCCCCCAACTTATGTCACACCGCGTTGTCCTTCCCTCCCTTATTTATTTCGAATTTCACGGTGTTAGGGAGTACTTGGAGTGCCTTTTGGCCTGCATCGACGCCCCTACCAAGTATATCTATATAACATTCTTCAATGATCTCGACTTCGAAATCCCCCAGCTCCAGCAGTTTATTGGTCGCGCAGAAACGCAGAGATTTCCGGAACAAGCTATGGTACACTATTCTGGATCCGACATTTCCATTACTTTCGCCCAACGAGAATCGCCACATCGCCTAGGATTGCGAATATCCTGCAGGCTATTTGATTGGCAGATGGCGTCTATCTCTGAGATCTGCACCCAGCTCGGGCCTTCTGTTATGCTTTCCTCTGTGCGACAACTTGACATCTATGCTTCCCCACCGTTTCCATATGGACACGACGATATGGACCCCTCACCATTCCTTCAATTTCTTCGTGCATTCGGTGATGTGGAGCGCCTCCGTGTTGCCAAGGAAATCGGAGCTTATGTCGCGCATGTCCTGGTCGGAGGGGATATGTTGTTGCCCAAATTGGAGGATCTCTTCATAGAGGAGAACGACGAACTTGAGTCGGTGCAGAGGACGCTTGCACCGTTTTTCACCGAGCGTAGGCGCTCTAATCACCCTGTAGTCCTGCATCGGTGGGAGCCAAGTAATGACGTTGATCCTTCAACCCATCATCGCCGCGCTAAGCCGACCCGTGCTCCTATACCATCCATCCAGAAGAATGATCCCGCTCTGGTGCTTGAAGAAGATGTTCGCGAAATGTGCCAACAGTTTAGTTCTCGACCTTTTGGAGTTCAGTCTCTTTACCAACGGGCAAGACTCCTTTTCCTATCCTTCATGCGAGGCCGCAGAGTGAAGGAGCTTGATGAATCAATTGCAATTGCCCAAGACCTTCTTGAGATGCGCCCTAGGCAAATACGTCGCGTCAAGTTGCTTCGGATGCTTGCTTTCTGCTATGCTCTGGGAGGCCATGTGCCCGGGCATAGAGGCATATCGGTGTCGAGGTTCGAAGATGCTTTTCAAGACGAGTCTGCCACGACATCCGAAAGACTTAGCATCGCATGGTGGTGGGCGACCTTTGCAAGGACGTGGGACCATCCCTCCACGAGTCTGGCATATCAGAACACCCTATCAGCCTTGCAGGCTGCATTGACCGGAACGTTTACCGTCCAACGGAGGCATGGTTCCGTCGCACGTCTAGGTTTGAAGATCCACATACCGTTTGAATATGCGTCTTATAGGATCGAGAGAGATCAGCTGGAATTGGCGGTCGAGGCAATCGAACAAGGCAAGACGTTGATCTGGTCCGAAATATATGGCATCCGCACTTTCGCAGGGCGGCTTCGCACGGTCAATCTCGATCTCGCAGACAGACTTGCGACTGTGAGCCAAGATTTAGTAGCCGTTAACGCTTCAATTTTGGCTCGCAGAGCTGGAGGAACTCGGTTGGACGAGGAAGAGGATCATGAACATACAGACGCGTTTAGTTCCATGTTTAAGGAACAGCGACGGCTTCTGCGCGAATGTCAGGAAGTCATTGCGGCAATAAAAACTTTACCCGGCTTCGAGAACTTCATGGAAGCCGTACCATATCGCACCCTCCAGGAAGCTGCTTCTCGTGGGCCGATCATTATCATCAATCATTGTCCCTGGCGCTGCGACATCCTCATCCTTTCTTTTAACTCACCACCTTCCCTCATTCCCATGACGGAAGGGTTCTATGAACGCGCAGGTACTTGGGCAAGTACGCTTTTCGACGCGCGCAAGAGGTATGCTGTGGAATCGAGCCAGTTTCAAGAGGAGCTACTCTCTCTACTTAAAGAGATGCACGAACAGGTCGGCCAGCCAGTCATCAACAAACTTCGCGAATTGGGCATCCCAGAACAGTCGCGAATTTGGTGGTATCCGACATCCGTCTTCTGCTCTCTTCCTCTTCATGCCATGGGCCCAGTTCCATCTACAGACAGCCGAGAGCGATACTTCTCGGACATATACATCTGCTCGTATACGCCAACGCTCGGCGCGCTCATCACCGCTCGCGCAGCCGCCGTTCTGACATCATCCCAGCACCGTGATGGACACGGACACAGTCTGCTGTTCGTGGGGCGGCAGCGGCCCACCGAGTCTCCGCTGAGCGCGGGAGACATGAAGGTGATCAGGAGCATCGGCGTGCGCGCGACCAGACTCGTCTTTGGAACGCGACGCGAGAGGCCGTGATCGGCGGCTTGCAGAAGCACAGTCTCGTCCATTTCGCGTGCGGTGGCGCCCTTCTTCGCCAAGAAGGCAAGCCGTTCGACGCGGCGCTCGAGCTGGACGGCGAAGACGAAGACGGCGACCGTCTCACCCTGCTCGACCTCGTCCGCTCGCGGATCCCCACCGCCGAACTGGCCGTCCTCGCGGTCGGCCGCACGGCGGAGCTGGTGGACGGGACGGACGCGGATTTCGTCGAGGCTTGCACGTCGCCGCCGCCATGCAGCATTATGGATTTGGGAGCGTCGTCGGGGCGATGTGGGACTTGGGAAACGACGGCGGAGAGGACTTTGCCTTGGGTTTCTATAAGGAGATGCTCTCCCCCAGAGGCGGTGGTGGTGGTGGTGGCGGTGGTGGTGAGACAACGGAGGAGGGTAACGCACCACCGCTTACGGAGAGATCGGCCGGGGCGCTACAGTATATGGTGCGCAAGTTGAGAGAGAGGAGGGTACCCCTACAACGATGGGCGAATTGGGTTCACTATGGTGCGTGACGATGAACGACGAGCCGTTTGGGTGTTGTAGATGAACCGTTGTACAATGTTGTTGCCATTTTTTTTTTAAAATGACTTTTGGGCCAATTCTTTCGGGAGCGTCGAGTTACCACCGCTTGCAGCGCACCGTACAGTGCACGTATGATAGAGTTAAAATTTTACTAAAATCCTTGTTGTCTAGCAAGCAACATCCGGATCTTCGTCAGAGGGGAGAGCTGCATATGCGGGGTCGGTCACTACACTCGTTGTTGCCAGTTGCAGTTGCACGCAATGCAAGGCTTGGGCAGGGCGCACATCATCTACCCGCCGGATTCTAGAATTCCTGTACTTATGCGGTTCTCTTTTCTCTCCGAAGTCGAATCGAGAAGGAAAGGCGGATAGCCCCGCCATTCCCCTCTTTCTACTCCAACAACTTTCTTCTCAGGCACCGAGTACGAGAAGGTTCGTTAAGCTCCGGCGCAAAAACTTTGAAGGGGTAAGAATATATTCGATGGAGATTGAGGGGGGGGAGTAATCAAAGTATAGTAATCAAAAGTGCGTTGATGGTTGGTCGTGTGACAACTTGAACGCAAGGCAAGGACGTACGTACGTACTACTTTGATGCCGTCAAAATGTATCGTGTACACCGAACTTTTCTGTTTCTGTTTCGCAGCAGCCTCATCATGACCGGTCCTCGAGTAGCTCTACATAAGTGACTCGTTTTGCGCTAACGTAAATATAGGTTACGTTGCATGCAGTAGCATCAGCAAATACTACCAGGCGTTGGCCATGTTGTGGCCATGAGCGAGCAGATACGTGTGGGTATGAACATCATGTTGCGGAGGTATTAGTAGTATGATGCGCATAATATGACCTTCCATGGCAAAATCACACACACTCCTTGGTGTGGCGCCAGCATGCGGCTTAGGGGCAGCTATCCCCTTCCGTGTCGTATTTCCCTCTGGAACCCCCTGGCCTTCCTGGGAATTTTAATGTGGAGCACTCGAGTACTTTCGAAAGGCGGAGAATTGCCAGAAGCATACGCATGTAGCTGGTTATGGTAGTGCAAGTGGAGCGGTTTCTGTATGCCTGCTGGCAATGTCCGTTCAGCTGGGCATACGGTTCCGGTTCTGGAGTAAGCCCTCGGATGCTCACCTCGTGCTTTGTCCGTTCGGAAAAAGTTGCCTATGCCATGCCAACCAGGCCGTGCCGAATATCACGATCAAAAGTCCAAACCAAACCAGATCTCAAAGCTTAACAAGCCCGAATCAAAAGCCATGTAAGAGTATGAGTGTGCATACTGGAGAGAATCTCGACATCAGATCCCATAAACGACATAGACAGCATAGGTTGAACGTTGAAGAAGGAAAGAACATACCCACGCTATTGGTCAGGTCGCTGGCCGTTAGGTTGTTCTCACAGGAGGTATTCGGAATAGAATGGAAACGCCCGCGCCCGTTTTCATCATGCCATTAAGTGGATATCTATCGTCCCCTCATCGTCTCCACGCTAGATCGATCAAGGCGAATACGACAAATCAGCGAAAGAGTCTCACTACCATGATGGTAGACAAATGGAACACATGGACATACCGTGATGCCCACGATCCGTTCGTCGTCGATCAATATCTCGTGATATCCGTAGCGCTTCTCGCTCGTCGCCTCGCAGTAAGGCAACCAGGAGACGATGTCGTTCAGAAATTCGTCCCCCTTCTCGATCTTGCTTGATTCGGTGACCACCTTTAGCTGGCCCCCACCCCCACCTCCGGCCCCACCGCCATCCCACGACGGGCCGCCGTTTCCCTTGCTCTTGCTCCTCGCGAGCGCACGACGCACGCGTTCCGGATGGAAATCGCGTATGACGATCGGGTTTCCGGTCCCGACCTCAATCAGCAAAGGGAATAATGCCCCGCGGGAGCCACCCGGTCTACAGGGCGCCAGTCCGTGCTCCCAATCAGTCCAGCGTGTCACGGCCGGGCCCCACACCTCCCAAGGGTAGGTCCGATCGCCGCCGCGAGAGGCAAACTCGTCCAGCGAGCTGCGCCTGACCCAGAAGGAGACAGATCGGAGATAATCGAAGCCACCGACGACTTGGCGGAAGCCGAGGGTGAAGCAGAGCACGGTCGCAGTTGGGTCGCTGATGAAGGGGAGGCGGCGGCGGGAGGGCGAGGGTGAGGGCGAGGCACACGACGATACGATCTGGTCGCCCTGGCACTCGACCATGACGCATGTTATACCTTGTTGTAGAGCGGGCAGGACGAGCACGCAGCGCGTCTCCAGACCGGGCGGGTCGCCCCGAGTGATCTGGCACAGCTCGAGGGCGTTGCCCTCTTTTTGAACGAGGACGAGGGTGTCCTCGGAGAGGAAGGTGACTTGGGGGAAATATGTGCTGGGAGGGCTTCGGCGCAGCTAAATGGTTGTCAGTCACACGCCGCCTCGACGGAGAGAAAAACGTACTTACACAATGGACTGTGCCTTCTGTCCAGTATACGAGATGAATTTCGTCAAACTCACAACTCCGATCGTGGCAAGTGAGGATGACCAGGGAATTTCCAGCTACCTGTGCATCCAAGGTACACCACAGAAGGAACCGTGATTTGAGAATGATATCAAAGCGTGGGTTCTTCGCAAGGGGATGTACTGCCGACTGGGAGAGCGTGAGTAGACGGACATTGAGGACGATGCAAGAAGACTGAGGATGGATATCATATGGGAGATCGTCATCGACGTCTGGTAAATTTCCTCTAGAGACGAATGAACATCAAAACAGCTGATAATGTGCTCCCCGATGATGAGAAGGGACGCACGTGGATATTATAACGACGAGATCATACTCGTCGGCAAACGCGAATACATGGAAGAGGCCCTCACTGACGAGAGTCAAATTGCCCAACTCAATGGATCGAACTGGTAGAGGACCAGGGAGTAAGGAGATGTCGGAGGAGGTGTAGACGACTGGATCGGCGCCTGTGACGATCAAGTGGCCGCTATGCAACGACCCGATGAGTGGGGACCAGAGGTTGAGGTCGAACGTGAGGCGCGCGGATGTCTCGGGAATGTCGAGTTCTTCCCAGCTCTTCTGCCAGAGACGCAATCTCTCGAGGCGTTCTGGGAAGGTGAATCCTGCGTCCAATGGGTCGTACACGCCAGTCCTGCCAGCTTCTTTGAGATACTTCAGCAGAACGGAGCTCTTGACCACACCATTGAGATGACGGCAGGACGCCTCGCACGATATTATGTCTTTGAAGGGGAGATAAGAGAATATTTGGACGAGGAGCTCTGGGGAGAGCATGAGGAGGCGGGAGTGCATAATGGTCGTCGTTGCCTGGCTTAAACGATAACTGAGCGCCTAGTCGGATACTAGCTGGCCCTCACTGGCGGCGGCGTGGCGGGTTGTGTTGAGAGGATGAGAGGAGAGAGCATCCGAAAGAGGTTACGACTTATTTTCCGTCCCTTGGCTTATCGCCTCGCTCCCCGCACCGTACTCCACGCTACACATTGTGGCCGCGGTCGTCCCAAATCGTCTCGACTCCTCACCGCTCGCCACATCCCCATCTGCATCTGCACGCACCGCATCCAGCCACCGTCGCCACATTCCGACGTTCATATCCGGCCAACTCGGATTGAACAATGCATGCTATTGTGACCGTTTTAAAGCATCATTGGCGCTGCTCTCATGTTGCACTTTCACTCTCGATCTCCCCAGCAGCAAGTCCTTTGAGGGTGGACTGCCCAGTTTTCTAGTTCCGGATGTCGGTGCGTTCCTTTCTACCACTTGATCGTGCGATTAGGTGCTACCACCTCGACAATCAGCAGTCGGATTATGGTCTCGCGCTTGGCTATAACTTTTTAATTGTCGGCGACAGAGGTAGGTTTCCTCCGTCAACTACAACTTTACAAATTGTCTCATCTGCCTCCACAGATGCCGGAATACGTGGGGTTGTCTCCGCATATTTGGAAGAACCCACCCCTTCTGGTCTACCGACGTCGTTCCTTCGTGCGTACGGTCCCACAAATTCTCGTGATTGCAACGTAACGGTCACTTACCAGGTGCCAATCAGAAAGCTGTCACGTTGGCGGATAATAGTGTCCTTATTCTGGACATTATTGGGAGGCCAGGGGATATATTTCGGGAATGTTGTGGGTAAGAGTCGATATGTACGACCGTGACGTATCGTTGCTGACCCAGGCATCTTCAGCGACCTGGCTCGGTCCCATGGCGTCCTTCTCGTTTACAATCCGACCATTCTGACTTCCTTCCAGTATGTCCTGCGATTCCATGAGCAATTACTCAAATCCAAGTGGAAATACCTACCTGTCGTACTCTTCTCGAACACCTCTACGCAGCGCAGTGTTCGTGTAGTCTCTCGATCTCGTGAGTCCGCCCAAGGTCATCAAGAGATATGATTAGAATTTGATTTGTACTCTTCCTTCAGATGGTCGTGATTTTGCTAATAAGCATGCCATCCCGTTCATCGAGGCTTCACCCGGTCGCCCGTGCTCAGCTCCCTTTCCGGTCCTGCTCAAGTTGGTCCGTCAATCTTACGAGGCATCTACTCCCACATCCTTTGGAGAAGGCGTCATAGACTTCCTCACAGTGGCGGCAGCCAAGGCATCTCATGTGGCACGCTCGCACTTCCATGCGTTGCCGCACACGAGAGAGTGCGGTTTAGCACAGAGCTCTTCCGCTCCACGGTGCGGCACTTTCTATCTGCGTAGTCCTTAGCATTTCCCACACATCCCGCCTTTTAGGCCTGCCCCAAAACATCGTCAATAATTAATCTGACACGCGGATTTCCAAACACCAACTGAACGTCATGTGCGAGTGAGAGGAAGAGTACGGAGGGGAGCAAGTTGTTATCTTGTCAGCCAAATGTATTGCTGTTAAGCCGAATTCCAGGATTTTTATCAGCGGATTGCCACGCTCTAACCGATCAGATATGATCCCAAGATGCCCAATAAGAGTGATCACGACCTGCGTGCTATATACAGCGCCTCCTCGCGAGCCTTAGTCCAACAAGATGTCACCTCGGCACACCATGGAAGAACCTCCCTCCGTTCATTGGCTTATCTATTGAGTTGGGGAAGCTGGTCCATCCTCGCGAGGTCATCGCTTCGGCGTTCGATTCCATCAAATGATTGATGCGGGCTGTGCCAGAGGGTTACTCGCTTTTGTTGATGTGTCTATGCATGCATGCATCATTCTTTCGACAAGATTTCGAAGCTGATGCTGATGATAAGACTACGCCCGGAAATGTTTAATGTCGGGTAAGGGTTTTATCTCGGGGTTTTTGTTGATATTAACCTCGAGCTTGAGCCTCGGAGCTGCCAATGCTAACTTAGCACCACATTCTTCCGCTTTGGGAGTTTGTGGTGTCATTCGTCCACAATACCGCCCTCTAGGATGTCAAATGACCTGTCTGGCTAACGATAAACTTGTAGAGATCGATTGAGCTTCCTCGCAACCCTTTGGCTGTACTGATCGATTCGATTTTTTTCCAAAGTTGCTTCCCGAAATCAGAGTTAGTCTTCTACCTGTGAGGGCCATCTTCCTTTCTACGAAAAAAGCTCCTGGTGTCGGCGTGTCACTTTTTCAGTGGTGGGGGGGCACCGTCAGTTTACTTATCCTACTAGTATTGATCAACACTTCTCCTGGGCTGCGCCGCAAGGCTACCTTAAAGCATCACGGTTATCTATCCGGGCGGAGATCGCTCTAATCAACGCTTATGTCCTGGTGAGCACACACACCCCAACCGTGCTAGTTTATCCCCTCTGCAACCATTTATTCTTGGATCTCGCCAACAACAACACCGCAACCTCTGACAGAACGTCTTGAATAGTTTCCACTGATTCTCCCGTTCTCTTCCACCTTCCTGAAGGAAAAGCGCGTCCGAGACGGACCCGAGGGTTTGACCTCGTCCTCAACGATTGGGCGCACCGATAGTTCTCAGGTGTATGCGCCTTGTCGGTGTGGTGACGTACAGTACATCCCATGCGCGAGCGCCGAGTTACATTAGTCACTTCGCCGTTCACCGTCGCGAAAGGCTTACCTCTTACAGTGCCATTGTGGAGACATGCCACGAATGTTGAGCGTTTATATACCATCCAGTCTTTAACTTATCGACGTGTTCTCTCTACGGTGTGTGGCACAACTTCGCGTCGACGTTGTTGTTGTTGCATGCAGGTGCTCGCTTGGTAAAATCTGACCGCCTCACCGTGTCCATTCGCGCTTCCTTCCTCATGCATTCCAGGATTATGCCCCTGCGCTCGTCAGATTTTTTTGCCAGCAACGGCGCCCGTCGCAACGAGCCTTTCTGGCCTCGTCCAATCATTCGATCCACAATACATCCTTTGATCATCCTCAGTCTCAACGCTACGGAGTTCGCCATGTTGTCCTGGATGCCACCTAGCCATATTGTGGTGCTCATCGACTCGACCAAAGTCGTGGTTCAATATCGCAGGCATCAGAACTTCTTCGTTGTACCTTTTTTTTGTGGGGGGGGGAGGGGTCGAACAGGTGAAAATAGAACACGCTTAAAACTTTCTTGGATTTCTGAACGAATACACAAAAAAGTCAAAAAGCCATGAACAGCGGAAAGTAAGTTTGAAAGGTATATACAGTGATATCCGGGATTATTCCATTGACTCAGGAAGCAACTGTTGGACGATGGACGATCACGAAGTTTTGAGTACTCCTGTCGGACAACGATTGCGACGATACAAATACTCCAGAGCTTGTGGTACCCGAACAGAAACCTCATGAGATTTCGTCGATCCACTCTCAGTTCTCCGGCCGCCGGTAACAACGAACTGAGGGCGAGTAGCATTACCGACTGACAATTTTGAGGTTGTAGTTGTTGGAGTGCCAGTGGGTGCGAACACACACCGTGGAGAGTTTGCCCC
Organism: Russula compacta; assembly: GCA_022376555.1. Lineage (NCBI taxonomy): Eukaryota > Fungi > Basidiomycota > Agaricomycetes > Russulales > Russulaceae > Russula > Russula compacta. The sequence goes on from WTXH01000015.1 coordinate 29,454, forward strand.
GTATGTACAAGGAATGCACAGTACACATGCGTGGTTTGAACCAGAACTGAGGGGCCGGGACCGTAACAAGTATTAGATAGATGACTGAATAGGTTCTGGGCAAATATTAAAATAGGATAAATGACTAGCGTTTACTATGGAGTCCGTAGACATCTCCCTGCAAGCGTTGTGCTGACGCTACTGTAGGTTTACTGAGTTGCGACTAAATGTTTCACACTGCAGTGGTTGTAGTGCATTGCAAGTGCAGTGTCCGATCGGATCTCCGTCGCTCCCGCTCTAGTGCTTATTCCGTTGCGCCCACAATTTCAACATACGGGATCAATCGATCAAAAGCACAGGATGCCGCCGGGCTGCGGAAATTAAAGGATGAAGACATGATCGATCAATAATGTCGTCCGAGGGTGAACTGATCAAATCAAGCCTCCGAGTCGAGCGTTGGAAAAATGTGAGCGCGGCGCGGAATGCACGGATCTCTAACTTTAAAGGTGAGCGCGTGAGCGTTACGATGAGATAAGATACCGCATCGCGGTGAATGGTGAATCATGAACATGTCTCGCACCAAATGGGCATTTTGCACCACGCTCAGCAAAACGCTATACAGCTGTTTGCATAATTCTGTGAAAACGCGTTTGTTGTTCCCTACTTGTTTTGGACAAGTGACGTGACCAGTGTCACGCAACCAGTTTGGTCATCTATTGAATGTAACTACGTACAGACAATGAAAATAACAAAGATATTGATTATTCTGCCTGTGCTTCGCATGTACAGATGCTAAGTCGTTTATCACAAAGTGTATTTTTAAACACAAAGTGGATGCGAATGCGAGAGCACGCAGAGGAAGGCACAGCTCACAGCGGAGGGAAGTGCAGTGTCGGAGAAGGGCGTGCATCTGCGTCTGCAGCAGTGAAACGTGCCGCGGCAGCGAAGGAGGGAGCGCACACACGAACGTCGCCCAAGTACACCTGAGTGCATGCACGTGGGCAAGACATCCCCTCGTGATCACGCCCAGGGGTCCAACACCCAAGTGCACTGTTCCTCCATCCAGAGTGAGCTGACAGCACGCCTCTTGCACATAAGGATCTGGGAGCCTGAGAGTAGTCTTGCGGCCTGATATGGTTGATGGACAAGATGCAGGAAGCCAGGAACCGCACAACGGTCGAAGTCAAGTGCAGGACTGATTGGCCCCTGCTAGAGACTGCAACAGAGGCAGTCGGCCACCTGGGGTTTGGAATTTGAGAGGAGTGCAGAGGTGGACCCGCAAGGGCGTGCAAGGTAGTTAAGGGCATGCAAAGTAGTGGCACATGTGCACTGCGAGGCAGCAGACCCCACGAAGGTGCTGGGTGACGTGCGCACGCGAGGCGGGCCAAACTGGGTGAGCTCCGTTGTTCTCTGACTATCGGGGGGCTCATTGCGTGGCTGTTCCACAGGTGCTGATTCTCCTAGAGGCATGCTTGGTTCCCACCCACCATTCGATCAGGCAGAGGTTGGCAGTGCAGGGGCTCAGTCTACTTGCTATTTCAAGCATTTGGCGGAGGGAAGTAGGGCAGCGGGCAAGCGTCGTTATGTTGATAGCATCAGGAAAACCCAAAAAACCTAACCGTGCCCTTAATGGCCAATTAAGCTAGTTAAGTATGACTTAAAAAGTAATTTAAGACAACGATAAGGCCATCCATTTCCTTAAACTGCTTAAAATGAAATTTAAGGCATTTAAGTTGGTTAAGTTGAATTTAAGTTTTTTCGGGGTTTCCTGTTTTCCTGATGCTAGGGATTGGGGTTGAGTTGGAGTTGGGCATTGGGAAACACGTGGCTACCTTCCCCTCTTCGTATTCTTGTTCTTCCACAATTTGTGTTTTTTATATATAAATATTTTCAGTATATATTTCAATTAATTTTGCTATCAAATGAGTGTGAAAAACCAATGCCAAAGCAAAGCCTCGGTCCGTGACCCCCGTGGGAAACGCGTGGTAAGATTCAACCATGGTCACATTATTTGACCAGAATAAACAAATGAAAAAAAGTGGCACAATGTTTGCCACGATGTTTGCTGTGCACGTGGATGTGGATCACGGGAACCTAGCTGGGAGGAATAAGATATGGTTCATTCGCAATCGACAACATCACGTGAGTCACGCGTGACAAAATGGGAGTAAATGCAAATGTCCTATCGTCACTTTCACAAATGAATGATATGCGAAAAAGGCTCCGTTAAGGCCTTTGGAATGGTATTCCTGAGGCTGTAATGGAGTCCTTTTTTTTTTGAGTGTAGTACTGAGTTGATAACTAATTAGAGTCGCACCTGCCAAATCTGGCAACCTCCACCATATGTGCTGTCCCCCGACATTAAATACTGCCAGGAAACTCTGAGCCCTGGCACCAACCAAAAAGCAATTTAAAGGACTTGTTCAATACAGTAAAAATGTACACAAACTTAAAAGAGATGACCTGGAGCACAAGAATGTATGTATATGATTTGTCTCCTATCACCTCAAAAAATTTTAATCCACTTTGATGCAGGTACCTAGAGATACCAAAGATCAAAAGATTGACAGAATTACAAACAGTGATAACATACCAATTGACTCTGCAACATGTTCTCCTTTGTCCCATCACATTGACCTTGCTCCTGAAGTATACCCCTTGTCACTGCCAAGGGTTTGACAGCAACAATAGACACACTAAGTCGAAGAGATAGGTCTCAAAGTGACCTAGAAGACTTATAGAGATGAAGTTGACGTGCTAGTCAATGTCACACCTGGGTTACCGCTTGCTGAGCTCCAACTCAGTAGCCACCCACAGAGAGATAGAACACTGCTAGGATTGAGACAAGAGACTCAACTTGCCTCTACCAGGCGTAATGAGTCCCCTATATATAATACATGATACTTGAGGGCAGGCCTAGGGCCTGAAAGGGGCAGTGCTACCTAATTATATCTGAAACACGGGGAGAACAATAGCAGCCAGTAGCAAAGACAGCTCAAGAAATCACATGCTGATATACATGAAACGGGGCACAAACATGAAATGGGGTCAGAGTCCTCTAGTTGGCCAGTTCCGCAACTTACAGGGGCGCGATGGTGTTGAACCATCACCCCAGGCCGGTTACATCACTCCCTCGCTAGACAGGATGCCCTCATCCTGTTTTTCTCCATCCGGACTGCCTCCCCAACTGGGGTCGGTATCATTCGATTCCCACTTGTGGGATCTTTTTGGCTGCTCTTGCTGCAACGAGTTGGTCCTCACAGGCCTGCTTTGCGGCCTCAGATGCCGCCAAATTCGCCTGAGCCAGGCGTAGCTCGGCGCGTAACGTATCGCATTCGCAGTCCAAGACCCGGTACCGCATGACTTTGGCGAGGAGGGGCCAGTCGTCCAGGTCGATGACGGCCTCTCGGAGTGGGTGGTAGTCGATCTTGGTCCCCCATAGACGGGCACAGAACCAGGACGGGAGTGGGGAGAGGGGGAAGTCGTCAAACTCAGGGCGCGCATAGAGCTCGATGACTTGGGCGTCGTGATCGCCCATCGCATTGGCCGCCAGGCCGGCCACCCATCCATCGTCCAATTGCTTGATGAAGATGGTGGGCTTCTCACTGTCTGGGGTGGTGATGGTGAATTTGGGGAGCCTCCCCTCATTCTCGATGTACCCGTCAGGGCACAGAAGGGGCTCCCTGTTGATTTGCTGTATCCACACCTTGAGCTCATGGTTGTCCCGGTTGACCTCTTCGAATTGTTGCTTGAGGCATCGCGCCTCATCTTGGAAAAGGGTCTCCCACTGCTGGAGTGTGGAAGTGAGGCCCGCAGCCAGCTGTTGAAGCTGGGTCGGGCTGAGGTTTTCATATCTGTCCAAGACGGATCATACAGTGCCAGGGGAAAGGGGGCCTTCCCAGAATGCATTGGTTTCGAGATCTGGGAATGTGCCGGGAAGGCGGATGGTGTTGGAGGTGGGAGTGGTAGTGGTGCGACCGGGGCTGGCCACTGCGGAGGGAGACCCGATAGCCTCCGTGAATACAATCTCTGCGACAGGGGCCGGGACTGGGATTGGAGCGGGGGAAGACATAAGGAGGCAATGGTGTTAAGATGAGTGGATGAGGGTTGAGTCGATGCTTTTGCCAGGGGTTTCTGCTTCCCTTTTATGCTGTCTAAGGGCCGGTGCTTGTGATACTCCCGAAGGAGATCTGGGGTGTGCACCTGGTCAGCTGGTTCCCAGGTGTTGTCACTTTTGGGGTAACCCTGCCACTTTATGAGATAGTGGAGCTTCCTTGATCGCCCTTGATGGCGATGGTTTCGGATTTGTTCCACCTCATATTGTTCCTCGTTATCTATTAGCTCAGGGGGAGGTTGGGCGTAATTGGGCCCGTGGGTGTCCGTCTCTCTGTATGGGGTAAGGAGAGACACATGGAATACTGGGTGGATCAACCATGACGCGGGGAGCTGCAGCAGGAAGGCGACTGGGGATACCTCTTTGAGAATCTTGAAGGGGCGTATCATTTTGGGTTTAATTTGGACCCTTGATGTGGGAGGGTCAGGTGGGTCCCCTCTAGCCACACTTGGTCCCCAGTTTTGTATTGACTTGCTGGCGTTTTGGCTGCTTTTCTATTGATAGCCTTGATGGCTTGATCCGTGCTTCTTCCATTCTCGCGTTCGCTGCTCTACGCTTCATTATTGGTCCGGACCCCCAAATCTCCGGGTCCCAGCGTTGGTTCATAGCGATGAGGATTTGATTGGGCGATAGCCCAGTGGTGCTGTTCCTTCGGTTATTGTGTACTGCAGTCGTGACTGTGACCCATTCTGTCCAGTTGTCTGGTTGTCCGCTCGTTACCAGTTGTAGGTATTGTTCTATCCATTGATTCTTTCATTCAGATAGCCTGTCCATTTGGGGATGGGCTGCGGTGGATAGGTTTTGCTGTATCCCAGCCTTTTGGTGAGCACTTTTCCAAAGCTCAACATGAGTCGTGGGTCCCTGTCACTGATGATTTTCCTCGGCAGTCTGTACCACGGGTAGAGGTGGTCTACGTAGAGCTGGGCGATCCCTGGTCCTGTGATGCTGGTAGAGCAGGGGAGAAATAGGGCGGCGCGAGAACATCCGTGGTCTATGATGGTGAGGATTGCGTCCAACCCTTGCCTTGGTGGTAACCCAGTGATCAGGTCCATGGCTATGGTTTCGAAGGGCAGTGTGCCTGGTGCAGAGGGGATTCAGTAAAGGGGAACATGGGGCCGATGTGTCAATATCTTAGCCTGCTGGCATGTTGCACATCCTCTGACATAGTCTGCAATCCATTCTTTCATTCTTGGCCACCAGTATCGTTCTTGCACTTTCTGCAGGGTTTCATCTCTTCCTGGGTGGCCGGATGTGGGTGTGTCGCGGGTGTTCCTAACGATAGCCCGTCTGAGTTCCTTGAGGTTTGGTATGATGGTCTTTCCATGAGCTGTTTGTGCTGCTCGTACCCTGTGGGACAGAATGATGGTGACGTCTTTGTTGTCGTCCTCGCCATGGTCTGCATTAGACAGTCTGGATAGTGCATCTGCTGTGGTGTTCATCTTGCCTGGGATGTATTCCAACATGTAGTCATATTCTTGAAGATCGGCATGCCACCGTGCGGTTCATCGATTCAAGTTCCTTGGTGATTTCCAATATTGGAGGTTTGCGTGGTTGGTTCGGATTATGAATGGCATTTTTGTCCATCCTAGATAGTGTCTCCAGTGGGCTAAGGCCTTCATGACGGCTAACAGTTCTCGCTCGTAGATGTCGTAGTTTCGTTCAGTGGGTGTGAACGTTGCTGAGTAGTATGCCACTGGATGTAGGACTGGTTTGTGTCGTTGGGCCAGAGTTGGTGTGAGGTTGTGCTGTCCCTCCTGTGAGAGTATGGTGCCCGCGCTGTATGCCGATGCATTGACGTGCAGCATGAACTGCTTTTTGACATCCGGTTGAATTAGTACTGGGCTGCTGCACATTCTGGTCTTCAGCTCTTCAAATGCTTGCATTTGTGCCTCTCCCCAATGCCAAGGTGTAGCTTTCTTTGTTAGTTTGAGCAGGGGTCGTGCGATCTTTGAGTAATCTGGTACAAAGTACTGGTAGTAGCCCATGAACCCTAGAAAGCTTCTGACATCTGTTGGGTCCTTTGGTGGGGACCAGTCTGCGATTCCCTGTAGCTTTTTGGGGCTCATCCTGAGGTGACCTTTCCCTACAATGACTCCTAGATATTCGATTTCCTCTTTTTCGAATTGGCATTTCTCCGGTTTCAGATAGAGATCGTTCTTTTCCAGCTTGTCTAGCATGCGGTGGACATACTCTCGATGCCTGGCAGTATGTTGTTCCTCTGTCTCATATGGCTGTCTGGCCATGTGAATGGCAATGTCGTCCATATAGACTGAGAGCCAGCCCTCTCCCACCTCTTGCGGAAGATGGTGTTCATCATCATTTGGAAGGTTGCCGGGGAATTAGTGAGCCTGAAGAACATGACTGTGGGTTCAAACAGTCCTTCGTGAGTGAGGAAGGCGGCCTTCCATTCATCTCCTTCCTTGATTCTGATGTTGTTATAGCCCCATCGAACATCCACTACTGTGAACTTTGTGCATCTGCTGAGTCGATCCATGACTTGTGGGATGAGGGGCGAGACGTTCCTGTTCTTCTTTGTCCATTTGTTGACAGGCCGGTAGTCCTGTACCGGCCTTAGTTTTCCATCCTTTTTCTTTACGAAGAAGAAGTTGGCTGCATATGGTGATTTGGAGATGTGGATGGTTCCCCTCTTTAGGTGTTCCTGAACGAACTTGTGCATTTCTGCTTTTTCTTCCTGTGTGAGGGGTAGTAGCCATCCTGGCATGGTGTCGGGTGCCCCTGGTAATAGTTTGATGGCATGGTCCCATATGGTCGAGCTGGGCATTTGCTGTGATTCTTCTTTGCTGAATACTTTTCTGTGTCGTCTGTACTCGGCTGGTATCGCATTGTTTGGTTCAGGGTCGTTTGTGGTGCTTCCTATCATCACCCTTCCTAGGAGGTATGTGTCGGTTCTTCTCCTGACTGGTCTTGGCACGTTCTTCATGCAAGGTACGTATACTGCTTTGGCAGCATTTGGGGCTGAAAGGACAATAGGGAGATGGGTGAAATCAATCCATCCTTTCTTCCAGCCAATCTTTGGCTGGATGGAGGCAAACCATGGGTACCCAAAGATGGCTTTATGGTCCCCTAGATTGGAGAGGAAAAACCTCTGGTTTGTTGTTTGCGTTCCCGTCCTAAATTGTAAATCGGTGTAGTATTTGAGGGCTCCGCTCTTGTTTTCTGTCCCATCGACATTGAATAGCAGCCTCGGGGTCGCTAGTCATTTAATGGGGAGTCATAGCCACTTGGCGTAGTCGAGGCTCATGAAATTTTTGGTAGCCCCCGAGTCTATGAGGGCCACTCCTTCGGCTCTTTTTGCAATAGATCATGCATAGAAGTGGACTGTCATGGATTTCCTTGCTGATATATACATGTTATCATTATGGATTCACCTAAGCAGGGCCGATCTGATTAGGCAGAGGGAAAATCCTGTGCTACCCCCATTTCTTTAGCCAGTTTGATCTGATTGTCGAGGGACATTCCCTCTAGCTGCGCTCGCATAGTGGCCACCGAGGTTCCCTCTGATGGTTCCGCCATTTGATAGTCCTGGTCTTCTTCCTCTTGGAAGTTGATGAGGTTGGCCTGTCTGGGGCCTTGTCTGTAGGGGTTCCTGGGCTGTTGTCGCCTTTCGGGGCAGGCACAGGCGAAGTGCCCCTCCCTGCTGCAGTTGAAGCACCGCATTGCTTCATATCCTGGTGCCAATATGTTTCCCCTTGCTGGCAGTCCTGCCCTTTGTCTCCAGTTTCCTCTTCTCGCCAGTTATTAGGGGTGTGGCCTCTAGATAGATCCATGGGCACCAGAGTGTTGTTCATGGATGGTGGTGCATTTGTCGAATTGTATTGGGGGCAATTCCCCTGGTTATATTGAGGTTGCCAATTTCTTTGTTGAAATGGCAGTGGTCTGGGTGGATTGTTGAACTGCTGGAACGGCGATTGTGCTCCCAGGGTCTTCTTTAAAATGCCATCTATGATGGTTTTTCCTTGTGCGATAGTCTTGACCTTTTCCTTAAGGTCGTGATAGTTGAGAGGGATCGGCAGCTTGAGGGTGTCGTGCAGGAGTGAGGCTGGGATTTCTTGTAGGAATATGTTGTAGGTTTCTTCATTTCCCAATGTGTATCCTGCCTTTCTTGCCAGGCTTTCGAACCTGGTGATGTACTCGTCGTAATCCGACCCTTTCATCCGGCAATCTCTGATTTCATTTCTGGCCTGCTGGGCCGCTTGGGTATCCTGGAATTGTTGGCTAAACTCCAAGAGGAATTGGTCCCATAGTGCTGGGATGTTGTCTTGGGGCATTTGTAGCCTATTGATCCACTCACCCATATCTCTGACCCATTGGGCCATGTTTTCTCCCTTGATGAGGGTGAGGGTGAAGGCGATCTTTTTGAAGGGGGAGTTGTATTCTGCTACGTCTGCATTCAGGCGCAGGTATCCTTTCACCTTGTCGATGAAGTTGTCAGCCTTGGACCTGTCCCCCATAAAGACTTGTGGGAGTGCTCCCATGGTTTTTACATTGGCAGCTGCTGCCACTGGTACTTGTGGTGCGTTCGGATCTGGTCCTCCTGGGCCTCCTGGGCCTCCTGGTCCTCCTTCAGACCCTCCGGGTGGGCCTGACCTTTTGAGAACTTGTCTGAGGACGTTCTGAATGTGTTGTGGTGCACTTTGGGTGGTTGTCAATGGTTGTGTGGCGACGGCTGTGGCTGTGGTAGTTTGAGTGGACATGGCTTGTGAAAGGCTAGAGATTCTAGCTCCTGCTGGTAAGGCGTTGGTTGGTATCCCTTGGAGGGGAGTGAGGGTTCTGGTGGGAAATACTGGTGCTTTTTCTTCCACCGGGGTGATTTTGATCTTGTTGAAGGCATCGTCGATTTCTTTGACTGCCTTGTCTGATTCTGTGTCTGAAATGACCTCTGGTCCTTCTAGTTCTTTGTCGAGAAGCTCGTCAGCTTCCGATCCTTCAGTGTCGTATTCATGTAGCTGGGGAACTGCTGCCCCTAGAGTATATCGTCCCTCAGTCCAATGGACTTCCTTCCACCTGTCATTGTGGATGCACACCAGCTTTGGGTTGGTCGGCACTTTGCCTTTCGCTGTGACGATAATCTGTATATCCCGATCTGTGGGATTTGCTGGGTGCTCTTTGGAGATGTATTGAACCCTGTGGTTCCTTCTGCCTTCAGTGGCGTCTACCCAATCGAGGGTCGTATTCTGCAGTGTCCCTTCTGAACTGCTAGCCGTATTGGAAGAAAGTTGAGTCTAATGTCACCGCCAAGGGTTTGACAGCAACAATAGACACACTAAGTCGAAGAGATAGGTCTCAAAGTGACCTAGAAGACTTATAGAGATGAAGTCGACATGCTAGTCAATGTCGACACCTGGGTTACCGCTTGCTGAGCTCCAACTCAGTAGCCACCCACAGAGAGATAGAACACTGCTAGGATTGAGACAAGAGACTCAACTTGCCTCTACCAGGCGTAATGAGTCCCCTATATATAATACATGGTACTTGAGGGCAGGCCTAGGGCCTGAAAGGGGCAGTGCTACCTAATTATATCTGAAACACGGGGAGAACAATAGCAGCCAGTAGCAAAGACAGCTCAAGAAATCACATGCTGATGTACATGAAACGGGGCACAAACATGAAACGGGGTCAGAGTCCTCTAGTTGGCCGGTTCTGCAACTTACAGGGGTGTGATGGTGTTGAACCATCACCCCAGGCCAGTTACACCCCTATTCCCCTGTCACAACTTCCTGGCCTTGTACACCTCCCCCAACAACTTCCTGTGTCATGCCCAGGGTAGGCATGTCAGGGTTCTTCAATGTGGTTCTGGCAGTCTTTGCTAACTGGTTTGGCCTTCCTTGTCCAAGAAGGTTTCTGTTGATGGTGATGGTTGTCTGCTGCGGGAGTTAGCTTTCTCAACTGTGGTCTGTGTCTTTCTAAGGATCAGGTCTAAGGGCATCATCCCTTGACTGGATGTTCTTCTGAGTTACTCCTTGTTCTGAGCTGACTTGTTAGTTTCAAGTATCAATGAGGATGCCATATTACTAAACTGGCTTGTGTCCTTTAGTCTGTTATTCTTAGTACTAGCCACCTTGGCCTAGTCTTAGTCTCAGAGATGAGAACAATGATAGAATTGAGTGGATTGGTTGCTCTTAGGATAGGGAGGCACTCCCTTCTGTGAGGCTTTAAAGTCCTGTATTGAACAGAATACCAAGCTTAAGGCTGGTCCTCAAAACTTGGGGCCTTTATATACTACTGGAAAATGAGGCTGTGCTAGCTGTGCATTGCTGCGCTTCTGGATGCTGTGTGTGCACAGTATCTGCAGTAAATAGTACAATAATCTGCAGTAAGGTAGAAGGGAAGGTGACATGTCCATTAAGGGACTGCACCACAGCAAGTACATAGTGAGAAACGGGGTGTGTATCAAATAGAAAAGAGGGTACCAAGAGAAAGAAAAGAAATTGTATAGGTAAGTACTTATATGAGTATTGCAAGTCCTTACCAGCTGTCATCAGGCCATGACAGAGCCCCCCCACCAAAACCACACTTTGCTAAAACACTACCCTCAGCTAGCCCACTAGCACACACCTACACCATACACGCCTAATCATAATACATAGCTTTAATGTGACCGCCTCTGGACCTCATAGTACACACCGCAGAATACAAATTTGGATTTCAAAAAAAAAAAAAAACACTGGACTGAGCATGGCGGTTCTGTCAATGTTTTTATCTGGCAGCTCCCTTGGCTGCTTGTTCCCTCTGTCTGGGAGTTAGTTCATCTGGTCTGTCTCTATCCTGCTTCTGTAAGTATAGGATGATATCTGCATCAGTGACCATTATCTTGGTCATCTTCTGTGGAGTTCTAACACCTTGTTAGAATGGCTGTTGGTAGTGGCAGTGCTGGCTGCTGTTGTCCTCTATCTCCTGAAGGAGGAAGGGGATCTAGATGTGAAGGAGTCGATTTGGATACTTAAGACACATATCCAAAGGAAGTGATGTCTGGAGTGCTGATATGCCTTGTATTGCACTTAGTTCATTGGTATGCCACTAAGGTTGTGAATGGAAGGAGCTGCTCCTTCTTGCTGGGTTGCTAGTGCAGAGGGGGTGGTTCTATAGAGCACTGAGAGGTCTGTTACTCAGTGACCTTTGTCTGTCTGAAGTGAAGAAAGGCAACGCCTTTCTGAGTGCTTAACATGTGTGTCAGAGTTCGAAGAGTTCCCAATTGGGACTCAGTTTACTATATATGGTAGATTAAGTGGAATGCGTCACTAAGTCACTTAGCAGACCCTAGGTGTCACGGCGTGGCTAGCTGGCAAGCTAGAGAACTGCGGGGACATCTGGTGAGAGGTGTAAGAGCCCAAGGATTGGGGCTGGTGAGTCCCTTGAGGGCAGATTGAGGTGCTGGAGCCCAAGGATAGAGTCTGGTGAGACTCTGGAGGGCAGATCATTAGGAAATGAGGAGGTAAGTATAGCTCATGGATGTTCGAGACAGGATTTGGAAGTGCGGCCCAGTTATGCCGTTCGGGCCAGCACATGTGATACAGCATAGACAATGCTTAGTAGGATGCCTGCAAGGCAGGATGATGAAGCTAGGACACTTGAGTAAGCACTATGACTGTGCTTGACTAATGGTTAGTCAGAAGCGATGAGTAAGGGCTTGGGAAGTCCTTTAGTATTGCTAAGGTATCAGTCAGTGCTTTAGTAAGTGCACTATCTTTAGATTACTGCTTGGTGAGTGGATTGCTCAGCTCACTGTACTATGGTTACTGTATGATTACTGTACCATACTAATTAGGACTAGGGTCTAGGCTTTAGGCCTATCATGTATATAAGCGCATTAGGTGCTCAGGCAAGGACTCTCTAAGTTGAGTCTCTTGTCCTGTCCCTGTCTAGTCCTTAACTAGGAGTATACAGGCTTTTGTGACCATTGTTGTCACCCCAGGGGGAGACTTGTGGCATGTTTTCCACTTTCCGCAAGCAGTGCGGATGTTCCACTTGAAGCTGAAGCCCAGCTATCACAGTCACAGTTTATGCCAGTGACACTAGGTGTCACCAGTGTAGACTGTGACTGCGATAGCTGGACTACAGCTGCAAGTGAAATGTCTGCTCTGTCTGCAGAGAATGGAAAGCACACCACAAGTCTCCCCTGGGGTGACAACAATGGTCACAAAAGCCTGTATACTCCTAGTTAAGGACTAGACAGGGACAGGACAAGAGACTCAACTTAGAGAGTCCTTGCCTGAGCACCTAATGCGCTTATATACATGATAGGCCTAAAGCCTAGACCCTAGTCCTAATTAGTATGGTACAGTAATCATACAGTAACCATAGTACAGTGAGCTGAGCAATCCACTCACCAAGCAGTAATCTAAAGATAGTGCACTTACTAAAGCACTGACTGATACCTTAGCAATACTAAAGGACTTCCCAAGCCCTTACTCATCGCTTCTGACTAACCATTAGTCAAGCACAGTCATAGTGCTTACTCAAGTGTCCTAGCTTCATCATCCTGCCTTGCAGGCATCCTACTAAGCATTGTCCATGCCGTATCACATGTGCCGGCCCGAATGGCATAACTGGGCCACACTTCCAAATCCTGTCTCGAACATCCATGAGCTATACTTACCTCCTCATTTCCTAATGATCTGCCCTCCAGAGTCTTGCCAGACTCTATCCTTGGGCTCCAGCACCTCGATCTGCCCTCAAGGGACTCACCAGCCCCAATCCTTGGGCTCTTACGCCTCTCACCAGGTGTCCCCATGGTTCTCTAGCTTGCCAGCTAGCCACACCATGACACTAGGGTATGTTCTAGGGTGCAAGTGGGAGGGGAAAGGGGCTGTGAAGCTTCGGATCACTTGGAGGGTTGCTCTGAGAATGTCTAGGATTCACAAGAGACCAAGCTTAGGGCTTTGGTCCCATTCTATGAGTGTATTTATACATGGCTATTTAAGCAGAGTTTCCGGCAGCGATTGATGTGTTTCAGTGGCAGTAGGGCCATGAAAACCATCAGCAGATTAGTGTAAGTACTTTAGTAAGTAGCTGAGGCAACACAACAGCAGTCTGGGATGGCAAGAGTATAATAGAGGGTATGTAAAGTAGGGAGGGGGAAGTGATGATGACTCTGGCCAGACCATGAGAAATATGTACATATATGGACAAACAATTAGTAAGCATAAGTGTCCCAACTGTCCACCATAACAGTATATGTCCTGGATGTATCTCTGGCTTGATGAGAATGGCTGGGATATTCTTCCGGAGGTCATTCAGGCTCTTGTTATTTGGTTCCATGATGAATTGACTTTTTACACAAATGATTGCCGATATAATTGTTGGGTACCCCCAGGTGCAACTGCAAAGCCTTATGCAAAAGGAGAAGGGGCTTCATTGATGATTGCACATTTTGTTTCTGCTGATTATGGCTGGTTACAATCCCATGATGGCTTAGAATCCACAGGGGTACTTTTTTGGGATAGGAAAAATTGAGAAGGATATTTTACTATTGATGACATCATATCCCAATTCGAAACTGCAGTGGAACTAGTCAAGAAATATTTCCCTGGCGATGACCACATATTTGTATATGACAACGTGACCACACATCTCAAATGGGATGCAGGTGCATTGTCTGCAAGCAAGATGACCAAGGGACCATCAGAAAACTTTTTTGTTGAGGTCAATGTCACTGACAAAAATGGGAAACCTGTTTATTCTTGGGATGGAAAGATCTTGAAGGAGAAACATCAGATGGGGAATGCAACATTCAATGGGGTTGAACAGCCACTTTATTTTCCAGATGACCATCCAACACACCCAGGCCAATTCAAAGGGATGGCCCAGATCCTTACCAAAAGGGGCTATGACATTTCTCAGAAGAAGGTGCAATGTGCACAGAAGTTCTTGGATTGCCCAAAGGGTTCAACAGACTGTTGCTGCTGAAGAATGCTTTACAATGAACTGGATTTTGTGGCAGTGGAATCCTGACTTGAAGTGGCTGCCAGGAAGCATGGTTTCAAGATCTTGTTTTTGCCAAAGTTTCACTGCAAACTCAATTTTATTGAGCAGTGTTGGGGTTATGCAAAGGCTTGTTACTACCTCAAACCTCCACCTTCAAAAGAGGAAGACTTGGAGCACAATCTTCTTGAGGCTGTATATGGTGTTCCAAGAATCACAATGCAAAGGTGAATTCATTATTTGTGTTTCAAAAATTACATATGTCAGAAACTTCTTGATTTGGATATTAGTCATTAAATCGCCTTATATCCCTTATTAGACCGGGCCTCCCTATAAGGGGCTCATATCAAATCACAAAGTCTATCAGATCGCCAACCTTTATGAAGAAGCCGGAACTGATCTGGACTTATAAGGATGTGGGTTCCCATAAGTGCCTTATAAGTCTAGGATAAGGCAGAGGGAATTTATTTGAAAAATTCCAAACTTATTAGTTCCTTTTGGGATTACATCCTTCTTATCTGACTCCTTTGAGGTTATCTCGGCAATCTCAGTTTATATGCTTAGCTAAGGGACTGATATGGCACATTTGTTTTTATTACATGCTTACATGGGGGATCGAACCAGCGACCTTATAGAAATACAATTATACACAATTTTACAATAATTACCACTTAGTTATGCGGTCTTGAAAACCTCTAACTCCCAATTTACTATACTCTGTAATAAATTTACAAAGTTATTATCAACTAGATTGTTTCAAGCAATCTGCGCTCTTCAACTGTCGATCTAATGACAAGAAAAACTGGTACTTTGTTATGAAAAGCTACAGGCCTGTAATGTTAATACATGGCTCAAAATCAAATATGTCTATGACTACTCAGAATCTTCAACAACTGCTTTGGCCTTGCCCTTCCTGTGCCCGCACCCACATCCTCAGCCCCTTCCCTTTCCTGCTGCAGTGCTCTTGCCTCTTGAACTATTTCCAGAAGGGTTCTTGGGTATTTCGAGATCTGCCTCACCATCACGAATTTGCTGGTTCATGGTCATTTGGGCACTGGCTTCATTGGTTTGCACTAGATGTTCGGGCTCAGTAACAGTGGCAATAGTGGTGGCAATGGTAGCCGTGGTGAAATTTGCTTGCTGTGTGACTTCAGTCGAAGGGCCTGCAATGTTGTTTCCATGAAGGTTGAGCTCTTAGATGGCACTAGCTAAATCTCCAAAATTGAGGTCATTGTCATTGTCATTGTTGTCACCTTCATCACCTCCCAGGTTCGTAGATGTAATTCCGGAGAATATTATCTTATCCCAAAACTTGACAATCTCTTGCACAGTGCTACTATCAGCCTCTGAAAGTAGGAAGTGCTTTAAGTCCTTGCAATCCTTTTCATATTCAATGCCACTAATGGCTCCAACCGAGGTGAACTCTTTATCTGGCAATAACATGAAGCGAAGCTGCAGAATAATACATATAAGTGAAGTACACAATGAAATATACATGTGTGACTTACATAGGTCAGTGCAATGGACATGAAACCAGGTGTTACCTTGGTAATCTGCCATATCTGGCCTATCGTGCCATTGATGACGCCTTTTGCTGCGTTCGTGGCATTTTCATCAAGAGACTTGGGGCCAAATAGCAGGCCCCTAGTGAACTGGGATGCAAGTGAATACACTGCTGTCACATAACAAAAGACACACCAACCATTGGTAAAGCAGGATTACAGAGTATGAGGGATAGATCCTTTTGTAAGCCAGGGAAAAAGATTGGTGGATAACGTGGGTATTTCTTCTTCTCAGGGTCAAACTTGAGAAGCTTAATGATGTCTGCATCTTGAGATCTGTCATAGCCAATCTGCAGGATGTTTGCTGTGAGTTTAAATTCTTTTAAAGCGATAGCAATGATGTCCCAAGCACAATTGAGAGAGGTGGAGCATTGGGAATCAACACCACTTCTAAACTTGATCAAACAGTGAGCGAAAAAAGCTGGGATGT
This sequence comes from Russula compacta, assembly GCA_022376555.1. NCBI lineage: Eukaryota > Fungi > Basidiomycota > Agaricomycetes > Russulales > Russulaceae > Russula > Russula compacta. Next base: position 45,481 of record WTXH01000015.1, read on the forward strand.
AATCATCATAGCGGGCACATACATCCATCGCAAATCCACTTCTCTGTTCAAGGTGTGTATGGAATGTGCATGGCATGAAGTCATACAGTTCCTGGATGACATGAAGTCAGTCATCTTCTCCAGTATCAAAATACTTTGGGTCCTTGGCATCGATGTTTGGACAGAGCTGCTTAAAATAAGATTGATGGACCCAAGGAGCGACCATCAATGACCACTGCTTCCCAAGTTGCTTGACCTGCTCAGATTCAGAAAGGTCCTCGCCTTTCACCTTCCGGCCACGTCCTTTGGCACCTTGGCCTTCAGAACTGCATTCTTGTCCTTCAGTTCTTGAATGATAGTTTTGAGCTCCCTGATTTCCAGTTGGCTTTTCTTGAGAGTCTTTTGACGCAAACCATTAATGTTCAGGTCTGTATACATAGTGCAAAATAGTTCTCACATCTTTGAGCTCCGCATTCTCCTTTTGGAGCTGCCTGGTTTGAGAAGATGTTGCAGTGACACAATTAGTTTTGTCCTCACTGCTGATCGGATATCCAAAGGATCCTGAAGACATAGGTAGAGGTCTCGCCAATGGAGGATGAATGTCATCAATGAGTGGTGGAAGTGGGAGTAAAGGATGGTGCACAAATTGGAGGTATGATATTAACAGTGACAGCAAGGTGAGCAACGTGTTGAAGGGACCATTAGACAAGTCATAATTACGTCAGAATAAAAGTAATATCTGGAACTTGTGTTAATGGCCCAGAAGGTGAACAGATGTTGACATTGAGAGCAGAGGCAGCCAATGACACAACCGATGGTGAATTGAATAAAGCCATAAAGATTCAGTAGATCGAGTGCCCAGTCCCAAAGTGAGTGGTAGTGGAGCTTAAAAGTCCGATCCACGTTTTTGTATGAAGCTTTCACCTCATCTTTAATAAACTTGACGCCAGATATGTGAGATACTCTAGAAAGTTGTAAGGAAAGTTATATAACATACTCCCATACATTTGTATGATGCCAGATCCCACAACGTCACGGCTTCATCATGACTTGTGAGCATGAACTGATCCTTGCCAGATGAAGCACAGTGAAGTAGGTTAAAGAGAATATCTGTTTGCTCATCCGACATGGATGTCTGCAGTGCCAGCTCTGCAGCTTCAAAATCAAGGCACGATCGAAATGGTCTCCATGGTTCCTTGTCTGGAGGGGCTTCGTTGCACCGCAACTCACATGAACCATATTCCTCTAAAGGAAAGGTTTCAGTTGACACCCACATTTGTTGTGATATTTGACTCTGATATCGTCGACATTTGGGTCATGTAGGGATGGTGTCACCGCCAAGGGTTTGACAGCAACAAAAGACACACTGAGTCAGTAAGCTAGGTCTTGAAGTGACCTAAAAGACTTATAGAGACAAAGTCAATGTCAACGACAGGGTTCCCACTTGCTGAGCACCAACTCAGTAGCCACCCACAAGAAGATAGAACACTGCTAGGATTGAGATAAGAGACTCAACTTGCCTCTACCAGGCGTAATGAGTCCCCTATATATAGTACATGGTACTTGAGGGCAGGCCTAGGGCCTGAAGGGCAGTGCTACTACCTATTTATACCTGAAACACGAAGGAAACAATAACGACCAATGGCAAAGGTCACTCAAGAATCACAAGCTGTTATACAATGAAACAGGGGACAGACACATGAAACAGGGTCAGAACACTCTAGTTGGCCAGTTCCGCAACTTACAGGGGTGCGATGGTGTTGAACCATCACCCCAGGCTGGTTACAGATGGCAGTGTGTCAGAACCCATAGACCATATGGGAGACAGTGTGCGATCTACACCCAGATTTGAGCTTTAAGCAATAATGGGTAGTTTGTGTCACCGCCAAGGGTTTGACAGTAACAATAGACACCCTAAGTCGATGAGCTAGGACTTGACGTGTCCTAGAAGACGTGTAGAGACGAAGTCGACCTGCAAGTCGATGTCGATGCTTCGGGTTACCGCTTGCTGAGCTCCGACTCAGTAGCCACCCACAATGAAGTAGAACACTGCTAGTATTGAGACAAGAGACTCAACTTGCCTCTACCAGGTGTAATGATCCCCTATTTATAGTACAAGGTACTTGAGGGCAGGCCTAAGGCCTGAGGGGGCAGTACTACCTATTTATATGACACAAACAATAACAACCAATGGCACAAGCCACTCAAGAAATCACAAGCTGATGAACATGAAACGGGGCACGAACATGAAACAGGGCACGAACTCTATACTTTGGCCGGTTCCGCAACTTACAGGGGCGTGATGGTGTTGAACCATCACCCCAGGCCGGTTACACCACCCTTTCGCTAGACAGGATGCCCTCATCCTGTCTTCCTCCATGCTGATCGTCGGGCCAGTTGCGGCCGCTCGACCCCCACCATAGGAATTTTTCTCGCGGCTCTTGCCGCCACGAGCCGGTCTTCGCACGCCTGCTTTGCAGCTTCCGACGCCGCCAAATTCGCCTGAGCCAGGCGCAACTCAGCGCGTAAGATATCGGTTTCTCGATCCAGCACCCGGTATCGTGAAACCTCGGCGAGGAGGTTCCAGTCATCCAGGGCGATGACCGCCTCTCGGAGCGGGTGGTAGTCGATTTCGGTTCCCCATAGACGGGCGTGGAACCAAGGCGGGAGTGGAGAGAGGGGGAAGTCATCGAAGTCGGGGCGCGCGTAGAGGTCGATGATTTGGGCATCATGGTCGCCCGTTGCATTGGCCGCCAATCTGGCCACTCGTCCGTCGTCCAGCTGTTTGATGAATACGGCGGGTTTCTTGCCGTCGGGGGTGGTGATGGTGAAGTCGGGGAGTCTCTCCTCATTCTCGACATAGCTGTCCGGGCACAGCAGGGGTTCGCTGTCGATTTGTTGGATGCGAGCCTTGAGCTCGCGGTTGTCCCGGTTGACCTCCTCGAACTGACGCTTGAGGCATCGTGCCTCGTCTTGGAAGAGGGTCTCCCTCTGCTGAAGGGTGGCCGCGAGGCCCGCAGCCAGCTGACGAAGCTGGGTTGGGGCGAGGTTTTCGTATCCGTCCAGGATGGATCACACTGTGCCGGGGGAGAGAGGGCCTTCCCAGAAGGCGTTGGTCTTGAGATCGGGGAATGCCCCGGGGAGTTGAATGGTGTTAGAGGTGGGGGTGGTAGTGGCGCAGTCGGGGCTGGCCGCTGTGGAGGGAGACCAGACAGCCTCCTCGGTCGGGACACATGTGGCCGGGGCCGGAGCTGGGACTGGAACTGGAGCTGGGGAGGACATAGCAGCTGAATGATGTTAATGCGAGTGGAAGATCGAGGTGATGATTTTGCCGGGGGTTTCTGCTTCCCTTTTATGATGGTCAAGGGCCGGCGTTTGTGATACTCCCGAAGGAGATCCGGGGCATGCACCTGGTCAGCTGGTTCCCAGGTGTTATCGCTTTTGGGATAACCCCGCCACTTTATGAGATATTGGAGCTTCTTTGATCGCCCTTGATGGCGATGATTGCGAATTTGCTCCACCTCGTATTGTTCTTCATCATCGATCAGATCAGGAGGGGGCCGGGCGTAATTGGGCCCGTGGGTGTCCGTCTCCCTATAGGGGGTAAGGAGGGATGCATGGAACACTGGGTGGATCAACCACGAGGCCGGGAGTTGCAACATGAATGCAACTGGGGATACTTCTTTGAGTATTTTGAAGGGGCCGTATCGCTTCGGGTTTAGCTTGGACCCTTGATGTGGGAGTGTGAGGTGGGTTCCTTCTAGCCATACTTGATCTCCGGCTTTGTATTGTCCCGGAGGTGTTTCAGCTGCCTTCTTGTTGATTGCCCTGGTTGCCTGCTCCCGTGCCTCCCCCATCCGTCGTATCCTTTGTTCGACCATTTCATTGTTTGTCTGGGTCCCCAAATCTTTGGGTCCTAATGTCGGCTCATAGCCGATCAGGATTTGATTGGGCGATAAGCCCGTTGTGCTGTTCTTTCGGTTGTTGTGCACTGCGGTTGCAACTGCGACCCATTCTGTCCAGTCGTCTGGTTGCCCGCCTGTTACCAGTCGCAGGTATTGCTCCACCCATTGATTCTTTTGCTCGGACAGCCTGTCGGTTTGGGGATGGGCCGCTGTGGATAGATTCTGCTGTATTCCTAGTCTTTTGGTGAGTGCTTTCCCAAAGCTCGATGTGAATCGTGGGTCTCGGTCGCTAATGACTTTCTTTGGCAACCCATACCATGGGTAGAGGTGCTCCAGGTAGAGTTGGGCAATTCTTGGCCCTGTGATACTAGTGGAACACGGAAGGAATAAGGCCACGCGTGAGCACCCATGGTCCACAATGGTGAGGATCACATCCATTCCTTGTTTTCGTGGCAGTCCAGTGATTAAGTCCATTGATATGACTTCGAATGGCAGGGTTCCCGGCTGCGTGGGGATTCGATAGAGGGGAACGCGACGCCGGTGTGTCAGTATCTTTGCTTGTTGACACACCGCACATCCTCTGACGTAGTCTGTGATCCATTCCTTCATCCCTGGCCACCAGTACCGTTCTTGGACCTTCCTCAGGGTCTCGTCTCTTCCTGGGTGTCCTGCTGTGGGTGTGTTGTGGGTGTTTCTGACGATTACTCGTCTAAGTTCTTTGATGTTTGGCACGACAGTCCTTCCTTGAATCGTTTGTGCCACTCGGGTTCTGTGGGCTGGGATGATTGTGGTGTTCTTGTTGTCGTCTTCCCCATGGTCCGCGTTTGGGGGTCTCGACAATGCGTCTGCTGCGGTGTTTGTCTTTCCCAGAATATACTCCAAGATGTAGTCGTATTCTTGGAGGTCTGCATGCCATTGGGCAGTTCGTCGGTTCAGATTTCTTGGCGACTTCCAATATTGGAGATTGGCATGGTCGGTGCAGATTATGAACGGTTGCTTCGTCCATCCTAGGTAGTGTCTCCAGTGGGCGAGTGCCTTCATGACGGCTAACAGTTCTCGTTCGTAGATGTCATAGTTTCGTTCTGTGGGTGTGAATGTTGCCAAGTAATATGCCACTGGGTGTAGTGTGGGTTTGTGCCGTTGAGCTAGTGTCGGTGTGAGGGTGTGCTGCTGTCCCTCCTGCGAGAGTACGGTGCCCACGCCGTATGCCGATGCATCGACATGGAGTGTAAATTGTTTCTTGACGTCCGGTTGGATCAGTACTGGGCTGCCGCACATCCTGGTTTTCAGTTCTTCAAACACCCTCATTTGTGCTTCTCCCCAGTGCCACGGCGTGGTTTTCTTCGTCAGTTCCAATAGGGGTCGTGCAATTTTCGAGTAGTTCGGGACAAAATAGCGATAGTACCCTGTGAACCCCAGGAAGCTCCTAACTTCGGTGGGGCTTTTTGGTGGGGACCAATCTGCGATTCCCTGTAGTTTCTTAGGGCTCATCCTGAGATGTCCCTTCCCTACAATGACTCCTAGATATTCGATCTCTTCCTTTTCGAATTGGCACTTTTCAGGTTTGAGGTAGAGATCGTTTTGCTCCAGTTTGTCCAGCATTCATGGACATACTCTCGGTGTCTGGCTGTGTGCTGTTCTTCCGTTTCGTGTGGCCGTTTGGCTGTGTGAATAGCGATATCGTCCATATAAACGGAGAGCCAGCCTTCTCCTACTTCTTGTCGGAATATGGCATTCATCATCATTTGGAAGGTTGCCGGGGAGTTGGTGAGCCCGAAAAACATGACTGTGGGTTCAAACAGTCCTTCGTGCGTGAGAAATGCGGCCTTCCATTCGTCTCCCTCCTTGATTCTGATGTTATTGTACCCCCATCGGACGTCAACTACTGTGAACTTCGTGCATCCGCTAAGTCGGTCTACACCTGCGGGATGAGGGGCGAGACGTTCCTGTTTCTCTTTGTCCATTTGTTGACAGGTCGGTAATCCTGTACTGGCCTCATTTTCCATCCTTTTTCTTCACGAAGAAGAAGTTGGCTGCGTATGGTGATTTTGATACGCGAATAGTTCCTCTTTTAGATGTTCTTGGACGAACTTGTGCATTTCTGCTTTTTCCTCCTGCGTGAGGGGTAGCAGTCGTCCTGGCATGGTATCAGGTGCTCCCGGTAGTAGCTCGATGGCGTGGTCCCATATGGTTGAGCTAGGCATCCGCTGTGATTCTTCTTCACTGAAGACCTTCTTATGACGCCTATATTCGGCTGGTATGGCGTCGTTTATTCCGTGTCACTTGTTTCCTCCTATAGTCACTCTCCCTAGGAGATACGTGTCGGTTCTCCTTCTGATTGGTCGCGGTACATTCTTGGTCTAGGCACGTATACTGCCTTTGCGGCATTCGGGGCTGAGAGGACAATGGGGAGGTGGGTGAAGTCGATCCATCCCTTTTCCAGTCGATTTTGGCTGGATGGAGGCGAACCAAGGATATCCAAAAATGGCCTTGTGGTCTCCTAGGTCGGAGAGGAAGAACCTTTGGTTCGTGGTTTGTGTCCCTGTCTAAACTGTAGGTCGGTGTAGTACTTAAGAGCTCCGCTCTTGTTTTCTGTTCCGTCAACGTTAAATAGCGGTCTTGGGTTTGCCAGTCGTTTGATGGGGAGTCGCAGCCATCTAGCGTAATTGAGACTCATGAAATTCTCTGTGGCCCCTGAGTCTATGAGGGCCACTCCTTCGGCTCTTTTTGCGATTGATCGTGCGTAGAAGCGGACTGTCATTGATTTCTAGCCGATATGTACACATTTTCGCTATGAATTCGCCTAAGCAGGGCCGATCTGATTAGGCAGAGGGAAAATCCTGTGCGACCCCCATCTCTTGGCTAGTTTAATTTGGTCGTTGAGGGACATCCCTTCGAGTTGTGCTCGCATGGTGGCCACGGAGGTCCCTTCCGATGGTTCTGCCATCGGATAGTCTTGATCTTCCTCTTCTTGGAGGTCAATGAGATTGGCTTGTCTGGGGCCTTGTCTGTAAGGGTTCCTAGAGGGTTGCCGCCTTTCGGGGCAGGCACGGGCGAAGTGCCCTTCTCTGCCACAATTGAAGCACTGCATCGCTTCGTATCCTGGAGCGGATACATTGCCCCTAGCGGGCGGTCCCGTCCTTTATCTCCAGTTTCCTCGTCCTCGCCAGTTGTTCGGGGTGCGGCCCCTTGACAGGTCCATCGGACCGGGGTGTTGTTCATAGATGGGGGTGCATTTGTGGAGTTGTATTGGGGTCGATTCCCCTGATTGTATCGTGGTTGCCAGTTCCTTTGTTGAAATGGCGGTGGCCTAGGTGGATTATTGAACCGCTGGAACGGTGACTGGGCTCCCAGGGTCTTTTTAGAATGCCATCTATTATGGTCTTTCCCTGGGCGATCGTTTTGACCTTCTCTTTGAGGTCGTGATAGTTAAGGGGGATCGGTGGCTTCAGGGTGTCGTGTAGTAGTGATGCTGGAATCCCTTGCAGGAATATGTTGTAGGTTTCTTCATTTCCCAGCATGTATCCTGCCTTCCTTGCCAGGCTCTTGAACCTGGTGATGTATTCGTCGTAATCGGAGCCCTTCATCCGGCAGTCTCAGATTTCATTTCTGGCTCGTTGTGCTGCTTGGGTATCCTGGAATTGCTGACTAAATTCCAGGAGGAATTGGTCCCAAAGTGCTGGGATGTTGTCTTGGGGCATGTTCAATCTATCGATCCATTCGCCCATGTCCCTGACCCATTGGGCCGTGTTCTCACCCTTGATGAGGGTGAGAGTGAACGCGATTTTTTGAAGGGTGAGTTGTACCCTGCTACATCTGCGTTCAAGCGCAGGTATCCTTTTACTTCTTCAATGAAATCGTCGGCTTTGGATCTGTCTCCTGTGAAGACTTGCGGGAGTGCCCCCATGGTTTTAACATCAGCAGCTGCTGCTACCGGTATTTGTGGGGCGTTTGGGTCTGGTCCCGGCGGTCCTCCGGGTCCTCCAGGTCCTCCAGGTCCTCCGCCGGATCCTCCTGGTGGTCCTGTCCTTTTGAGGACCTGTCTGAGGATGTTCTGGATGTGTTGTGGTGCGCTATGGGTGGTCGTGGGTGGTTGTGCGGCAATAGCCGTGGCTGTGGTGGTCTGAGTGGACATAACTTGTGCGAGGCCAGGGATCCTGGCTCCTGATGGCAAGGCGTCGGTGGGCAGTCCTTGGAGGGGAGTGAGAGTCCTGATGGGGAACACTGGCGCTTTTTCTTCTACTGGTGTGATCTTGATCTTGTTGAAGGCGTCATCGATTTCTTTGACTGCTTCGTCCGACTCGGTGTCTGAGACAACTTCTGGCTCTTCTAGTTCTTCGTCAAGAAGCTCGTCAGCTTCTGATCCCTCTGTGTCGTACTCGTGTAGCTGTGGGACGGCCGCTCCTACGGTGTATCGTCCCTTGTTCCAGTGGACTTCCTTCCACCTATCGTCGTGAATGCACACCAGCTTTGGGTTAGTCGGCGCTTTGCCTCGTGGTGTGACAATAATTTGTATATCCCGATCCGTGGGATTCGCTGGGTGTTCCTTGGAAATGTACCGAACTCTGTGGTTTCTTCTGCCTGCAACGCGTCTACCCAATTGATGGTCATAGTCTGCAGTGTCCCTTCTGAACTGCTAGCCATATTGAAAACAAGTTGAGTCTAATGTCACCGCCAAGGGTTTGACAGTAACAATAGACACCCTAAGTCGATGAGCTAGGACTTGACGTGTCCTAGAAGATGTGTAGAGACGAAGTCGACCTGCAAGTCGATGTCGATGCTTCGGGTTACCGCTTGCTGAGCTCCGACTCAGTAGCCACCCGCAATGAAGTAGAACACTGCTAGTATTGAGACAAGAGACTCAACTTGCCTCTACCAGGTGTAATGAGTCCCCTATTTATAGTACAAGGTACTTGAGGGCAGGCCTAAGGCCTGAGGGGGCAGTACTACCTATTTATATGACACAAACAATAACAACCAATGGCACAAGCCACTCAAGAAATCACAAGCTGATGAACATGAAACGGGGCACGAACATGAAACAGGGCACGAACTCTATACTTTGGCCGGTTCCACAACTTACAGGGGTGCGATGGTGTTGAACCATCACCCCAGGCCGGTTACAGTTTGTGACATACCATTCCCAAAGAAACTAAGTTGGGCCAGAGGAGCATCGACATCCATAAGTGGATGGGATGATTCTAGTCAAACCAAGGCATTATCAGTGGGAAAAGTAAAAGACAGAAGGAATTACTATACTACCAGTAGGTGAACCATAAGGTATCACATCCAGGACCATATCGATATCGACTGAACCTCCTAAATGAGTCAAAAGGTCAGTCAGAGTTTTAGTGGTTTCTGCAATTGCGGTTTCCAAGCATACCAGCTTCCTCAATCTCATGTTGCAAATCTAAATTTTCTATGTCAAGGCTAAGCAGTCAGTTTAAAAAAGCGCCTTGACATACCAAGAGTTGGCTGTAGCTGCTCTGCCACCTGAGTTATATCCAAACGATTATCTTCCCATCGGCGCTTACAAGCCCGCTGATGGCTAGCCAAACCCATTGTGTTGAACAATGTACGACAATATTGACATTCTGACATCCCTTGTGGACATCAACCTCCTCGGTGCATAGTACAAGATGGGAGGGTCAAGCATAAAGCAAGCCATTATTGAACTGCGAACTGCACGCATGATACACCAGGTTTGCGTGCAACTTATCACGTGTTTATAAGTACGCATGGCAAACTATAAATGGCTTATCATTACATCATAAAGTCCATATAAAGCATGGACCCTTATCAGGCCGTTTCTGGGTTTCCGACATACTCAACCCTAATAGATTTGCAATGCATTCCCTGAGATTCATGGATGCATATCACAAAGGGCTGAATGGTAGACAAGCTGCTTGGGCAGCCAAGAAATACCAGGGTCATAGAACAATATCTGAGAGGATATTTACAGAGCTATCTCAAGCAAACATCATATAATATATTGTAAATGCACGCAATTATTAAATTCAATTAAGCACTGAAAGCCAGATGGTCACAATGTGTCACAAGTCATGTGATGTTGTCGATTGCGAATGAACCCTATCTTAGTCCGAGCCGATTTCTTTTTTTGGTTACTCTTCACAAAACCGTCTGAGCCGAATCCTAATATTATTTTGATAACATCTTTTGCGAGCATATACTGTATATTCGGTGAATGATTCATAGTGAATGATATGGCATGTGGGTATCATGAGAATGAGAAGTTTGCCGAGAGCACCATAACGTCTTTGTCGAAGACGGCGTCTTGGCTTCTGTGTCCGAGCCATCGTGAGTACTCGCGAGGAAGAATCAGAAAGATCTCGACGGTGCGGTATGGCGTGTAGGAAGTGTTGGGATCCGATCCCGGAGAATGCCGTACTGTCCTCACCTCCCCCCCTTACAGTATGATGCGCGACTGACTGCTCTCAGGTTGCAGAGGTACGAGGGAGGTCCCATACAGCGCCAGCTCCAAACCAGCCCCCCAGTTCCTTATTTATTCACACCTATTTATCCGGAGCAAGTTGCGTGTCAAGGGTCAAGGGAAAACTCGTGCGGCTGCTCTCACGACCATTGACAGATCTCTCGGCTTCTCTGTCAACTCGGACTTGATGGTAAAATCATGGGATGGACGGCGCCGGCCGCCGCGGGCGATGTACAAGTACGTAAGGTCGTCGGGTTCTGATTTTCTTGTCCCTATTGAATTGTAGCTTGATGCGATCTTCTAATTGGGGGGTTCCATGACATGCATGACGGTAGCGGGAACACGCCGCACGGCAGGACATCGCGTGATCGATGCTAATTTATTATTGGGGTACTCTCGACTTTACCTTCTCAAGCTTTACCTTCTCAAGCCTGTCACTAATTCCGCATGCTCGTACACAGCCGACTCGGAACCCCAAAGACTTGATTGAAGACCCCGCCGCCGCGGCAATGACGGAATTGGATTTCTGACCTTCTGTGACGATGCTGTTGAGACTGTATGTGGGTTCGTTCGGGTATCGTTACTGAACGTCAGCGCCTCGTGCTAGCCTTCTAAGGATCCAACGGTAAGCGAAACTCGGAACTCGAGGCAAAAATAGCTCACCGGGGCCGTCCCGGGCCGGTCCATTCATTTACTGCATGCGGTTTAGCTATACTTCCTAAACTGGGAAAGTGGCAGGCCCCCGGCGTATATCGTCGGGTACGAAGTCTTTTGCTGGGGTACGGTACATGCATGAACGGAATGGAGCCGGAATGTACGGAATTACAGTGAAGCGAAGAGCAAACTCCGGCCTACGCTGCCCTCTTCCTACTGTCTTGATGACCCCCGTCCCTCGCTCATTCGATCATGATAATCCCCAAGCTGCCGTCCCTTCCGAAGATTGAGATTAGCCCTGTGCCGGAGCAGATCTTTCTCAGCACCGCCAAAGGCATTCTCTCTTTCGTGATCCATCTTTCATTGCTGGATTTGTTTCTCATCGCCATAATCATCTTACTAGTCAACGCCAGCCCCTCAATAAGACAGAGGGCTGTTGTTTCCCTGGGCTTTCTCCTTCTCATATTTGGCCTAGAAGTCTCCTTCATTAATGTTTACACGCTGGTACGTCACTTCGCCACTCAGAAGGGTCAGACTTGAACGATTTACTCGACTGAAATTTCTAAAACAGCTATGCTCCTGGCTTTCCCCTTCGACTACTCTCGAGCCTCTCACGGAGGTCATTCTAGGAAATCTCAACAGCGTTACGCCCATCATAACCGACTCCGTCCTGCTGGCCCACATCGTCATCGAAAGAATCGAACATTCAAAATCGTACTTGCGGCTCGCGGTGACCATGGCCGCGCCCGTCCTGCTCAAGTTCGGTCGTTTGGCAAATGCCGCAATCTATATCATGACTTGCGCCGAGTTCGTGCTGAGCTCCGTCACAACCGGCGACGGCGTCCCGGATATGGACATCTTGAATGCTGCGCAAGCAAGAAGCATGAACATTGCCAGCGCCCTCCAGATGGTTGATAACTCGTCAGCTTAGCGAATTCCCCGTATCAGGGGGCACCGAAATTCTCAAACAAGAAAAAACTTACGAGTTTTGCCCGTGTTCTCAGGTACCAACTCGCCATGTACTATCTCAACGCGTTTGAACAGCGACGCATGTCCACCATGCAGGGTCTTTCCCAACGTGCGTCATTCCTTCATATTCAGGTACTCTCTGCGAGCGAGCAGCGACGTTCTATCCTTTCAATATTCCATAGCGACGACGACGACGACGCCGGCAGCGGCGACGCCCGAAAGCCTCAGGACACTTTTCCTCGCCTCGGCCGGAAACTTCCTGCTGCCGATCCTCCTCAGCGCGGCGCAACTCGCCGCGTCGCGCGCCTGGCCAGACTCGAACGTCCCACGTGACATTGAGCGCGTCAAAGTGGTCGTGAACGTGGCGGGCGCCGCGGCCACGTCGCTCATCGCTGCGCTGAAGCGTTGGCGCCTGGCGCGTGCAACTGAGGCAAAGGGAAAGGGAAAGGCCGTCGACACCGCCACCACCGCTACGTGGGTGGATATGGAGGAGGCGACGGAAAGGACGGCGTTGATGGCCGGTCAAGGTCAAACACGGGTGTATTCGAAGAGGTCCGAGTCGAGGAGACTTGGACCTGGAACCAGTCCCGGTGGGGAAAAGATACACGTGATGTTTGATGCCGGGCTGATCGACGTTGAGATGAAGGAGGATCAGGCGCATATGGATATTTCGCTTCCCGTTTTGTAACCGCACTGGTCCCCACCACTCGTGGTGCTTCTCACACGTACTACCCTTGTATTCGATTCTCCAGCGTTATGAAGCTTCTGACTGGTCAGTACCAAGGGGGCGGTTTGCCCAAACTTCTGAGAAAAAAATTCACATTGATACTGAGCGTACTGAACGTCCATGTGAGCTCGGGCAGCACTACAGCTCTGTATGAAGGAAAGGTCGTGCTTCGAAACTGAACAAGCTTTGAAATAGAGTGCAAGTGAAAGGAAAGACAACGATTAGGAAGATATATATTACATGGTATGAAGTGATGCCGATGACTGAAGCTTCGAAATGATGACAAAAGCCCAAGAGCGTTCGAGGGGGTATGATTAGTCTCGCCCCGTCGTGCTGACGTAGTTATTGTAAGTGGGGCAAAGGTTTCTCCAAGCCTCTACAGTATCCACGAGGTTTCCGTCAGCCATTCACGCCACAAACGATGCAGATGAGTGAACGTACCGGTTGTGATATCCTGCGACGGCACGTCGGGGACATCCTCAGCAAAGACGACGGCAAAACCACTAGGAGTGGGCGGGCGTGTCAGCATTAAGTAACATATTAACAGAAGGGGTCACGTACGCGCCCAAGTGCCAATCGATGTGGCAGTGGAAGAACCAGGGACCAGGGTTGTCGGTGAAGAACCGGATCGTGACGTTATCACCGGTGTTGCCGATGCTCACGACGTCGCGGACAACAGGGTTATCGAAGTTGTATGACGAGTTACCAGCGCTGCGGACGACAGAGAACGCGTGTCCATGAAGGTGAACAGGGTGCTATCAAGGGGGAGGGGTGTGATATATGTCAAAAAGGTGATGCTACATCACTGGTAGATGGCAGGCGACACTCACAGGTCCACCAGTTGCACCGCCGGGAATGGTTAGTTCGACGCTCTTGTTGGGCTCGAGACCGTAGATGCTGCCTGAGGGAAGTAGATCCGACGCCTTCTTTGCGCCACTCAGGATCTGCAGCAAAACAGGAACCGTGGGAGGTACGAAGGAAGCATTGTTGACGAAAAATTCGAGGATGGTAGTGTTCTGATTATATGTAAGAACAAACGCATTAGGTCATGTGACAAAGGTCCTCACGAGGAAAACATTCAGCTCAATGTTGATATCAGCACCACCAGGATAAGGCTGGCCGGGCTAAACATGAAGGCTTTAGAAGGCGAAGCCAAACAGGTGTATTGGGCGAAATCTTACCACAGGGGTGGGAACGAGTGGCTAGACACAAGATATGATAATCTCGTCAATAGGAAGACCATCAGAGACAAGAAAAGTGCATCTCACGTGGAGATTGGTTTCAACAAGCGGTAACTTGCTCACGGGAACGTTTTGTGAGGGGTCTGTCGACGGATTTGCATACTTGGCACCTTCATAGTGCAGAACAGCCACGTTGTTGAACTCGCTGAAATTGCCAGTTAGCAGCCCATTGCTGGGGAGAGAACGGATCCCTATTCACGTTGAGTCGGACTACAAAGGAGATATATGAAATACATACAGTAGTTGTCGACTGGCTGATCCGCCTTGACCTATAAAACAAATAAGATATACCGTCCTGTACAAGGGGTGAACAAGGGCGCCTTACAACAACCGAGTAACGTTGACCTGTTCAGACGTTAATCAATAGAACAAAGAACACGATTCGAGCCGTGCGTACCAGCAAATATTTGGAGTGAATCGATGACGAGAGGCTGAAGGTTAGTGCCCTCAACTTCGATCACGGTCATTTGATGGCCATCAATGGAGAAAACGAAGTTGGGGTCGCAAGAGATGGAGACAAGGCGGAATCGGTAACTATCGTAACAGCGGATATGAAATCACAGCTTGAAAGACTAGACCTGGCACTGACCGTTTGCCTTGTTCGACGTTCACGATGGCAAGGGGAACATCAGAAGGACCGCCAGGATAGCGACCCTTGCCGTTGATCAAGCTTGAGTTGAACACACTGCAGAGGCAGTCAATACCAAAGGTTCACCGCAAAGGGGTATAAACTCACGGGATCGGGGGATGATCGGGGGAATCATAATGGTACCAATCCGCGAGTGTGATAACGGTATCGTCTCAATCAAAGCCTCAGCCGAATGCCCAGCCGTGTCAAGAAGGTTAACTCACCACAGTCGACATCATACAAATCTTTCTGGGGATCGTCTGGGTCATAAATAATTAAAGCCCCACGTAAGCCGTCGCAGTACTGGTTCTTGAAGTGGCTGTGATACCAAAACGTGCCCTGAAATTACGTAAGAGCGGGTTGGTAGAATGACGCGAGCAAAGGGCATTACCGCTTGGTCCATTACGTTGAAATTATACATGAAGCTCTCCTCTGGTACGAGGGGACACTGGGTGACAAAGGCAGGGCCGTCGACGTAATTCGTATGCTTTTGGAAGATACCGTGCCAATGCTACAGAGGAAATACGTCTAGATTTTCTTGGCACATATCAAAAAATTGGCAGAACACACAATAGAAGTCGCCAAGTCCAAGTCCGGGTTGGTCAGCTTGTCAATGACATTGATGGAGAAGTTGGCACCCTGTATAGTGTGGGGTCAGAACATGTATCATACAAATCTGACCATGAACCTCACCTTCGTCCCAGCAATTACTGGACCAGGGAAAGTCCCACCGGCAAGAGTGACACTGTAGACGGTACCGTTTAATTCGACATGGCATCTGGGGGCGATTGGGGAGGACTCACGATCGTATGAACCCATCGGGTGCTATAACGTCGTTCACAATCGGAAGGGTAGCACCTGGTCCGATAGCAGCAGAGACACCCCCAGCAACAGCTGCAAGAAGCAAAGCAAGAGAGCGAAGCCGCGACATCAGCAAAACGAAAGAAGGAAAAACCTTGGGCTGAGATTGGGATCAACCCGAGGTGAGGCATTTTATACCACCGACGGTAAGGGGAGGGGCACTCAATTACCACCGACATGAGCGGCTCCGACATGACAACTACCTCGTAGCCATCACATCAGTGGACGGACAGGATCCTCTCCATTCGAAAATGGATACAGCAATGCACTGGCACTCGGCCATTAGGCGCTTCTTATGACGGGCTTGATCCTGGCAGGACAGGAACGAAGAGACCCCTGATTTGGGTACCGATGTGATGTACGGGGTAATCCGGCCGCGTAGAAGGTGGTGGTGCTTACGCATCAACCAGGCGTGTAAAGCGTAGCTAGAGAGATGCCTTGAAAAGAAGCGCTAGGGAAGCATAGCACCATGTGTACATATTACAGTAATGATGAATTACAGTCTAATAGTCAAGGAACCAGGAGCGTAGCGTGAGATGCCACTTCATATGGAGACCTGTCGCAGGGAGACGGGGGGGCCGAGAGGCATTGTAGCACCCAAATGTGCGCGCCTTGATTGTCGCCGTGTGTGCGGTGTGTGTCGTGTTGTTAGGGGATCACAATGACACGACATGCCGAGGGAATCGCTCACGCGGTGACGACGACCCGAGCGCTGAGTCAGCAACTTAGTCCAGCGCCTATCGACAGCGAGCGCGAGCGCCCTACAGTACACCTCGCAAGGTGCGCCCACGCCCATTTCCTACGCGGTCGGACCATTACAATGTGACAAGTGACAACCCTATTTCCCCTCAACGAGATTTGCACTTCAAACTTCAGGGCAACTCGTGAAACAAAACATCGCTCATCACTGCTGTACTGTACACTTCGATGTCCGACATCGCCGGCGGAGGGGCCACATGGCACTTGGCACACTTGGCAAGTCAGTTTCAAATCTCTCATCCATCCCGAAGAGGCAGTTGAGATCGCCCATCCCTGAAGAACGCCAATCGTGATCTCCATGCCGAGTCAAATTCAGGTGTCGGGCTCACACCACGAGTCCGAGAAAGACGGCAAAAGGGGGGATATACTGTAGAGCTCAAGCGAACCGGGGAATGGCCTCAAGCACGGCAGCGATGTCTCAGCAGGCACATAGGACAATCATTCAAATGATGTAGAATGATGTAGAACTCTCGTCCATGATGATATGGCCTTCGTCTTAATACTGTAAAGCTCAAGCGAACCGGGAAAATGGCCTCAGCTACGGCAGCGATGTCTCAGGAAGCACACAGGACAGCTCGCGTGCGTGATGATACGGCCTTGGTCTTGAAAAACAGGTAGACCATGGCATGGTCTGATCTCCGTATTGGTTCGCGTCAACTTCTGGACTTGGGTGTCACCAGGATTGGTAGCGTGTTGTAAGAACACAACACGAAACACAACACGATACGTGCCAACGGAGGAAGGGGAGGATGACCTCAAAAGCTAGGCTTGCGTGGAATAGGAGCCGATCTCGCATAGGAAAGGGGAGAACGTGCACATGAGGCACGCACACTATGCGTCCGTGACACCTGAAACCGAAATGAGGCCGCCAAGCACAAAAACATGCGTGGTCCATATAGTAGTATGGCTTCTGGGGTACTACAGTACGCATACGACACGGGTAGGCCATATCTGAGTCGCGGGTCGCGGCCATGTACCACGCGTCCATGACTCGCTAGTACATTTGAACCATTTGAACATTAAAAATGTTGACTGATCACCAATCCCGAACCTCATATTGCCTCCTTTGATTTGGCGCGTGCCGCTCGATTACTCACTGTACATTAGGGATGCCTCTCGTCATAGATCGGTTAGTACCCCCGTTTCTATGCATAGTTGGTGCGTGCCTAGACTTTCGTACTGCAGTAGTATAGTTTGATACTTCAGTTAGCGTCATCGTACTGATTGTGCATGATTCACCTGCCTAAAAGGCTATCTCTTCTTGCAGACCATCGCCCGCGCAAGCGTTTGACCACAAAAACTCGAATTGTATTTTGTCTAAGACCAACAACCGTAAAGCCATAACGCTAGCTTCTTCTGAAGAAAGATCGGGAGTGGCAAGAATTTTACTTCTGAAGCCTTCGACCATTCTAAGTTTATCGTGCATATAATGGACTGCAACCTGAGAAAGATTGTCCAAGTTCGATTTTGTATATGTTAAAGGATAGTTTACAAAGGGGCAACGAAGGTGGTAGTATGACAGAGACTCAGCGATACGAAAACTCGCTACGTGGACAGAAGTAGGGATCGATGTCTCATTCAGGGCAATTTAGGTAGGAAGGTGTAAACAGCATAAAACGAGCTACTCGTGGGACTCTCATGCCTAGCTGCTGATGAAAGAGTTATAAAGGGGGCAGAGTTGCTGCCAATCCTCTGAAAAAGACGCGCTCTGGTCAACGGCAGAACGCACTAGCTGGACGACAACTTACCAGGAGCGACGTCTTGCGATGGTATATCAGGGACATCCTCAGCAAACACAACAGCAAAGCCACTACACCGGTCCGCTCATCAGCATCAGGAGAAATACACAGACATTACGATCACTGACGCATTCAAGTGCCAATCAATGTGGCAATGGAAGAACCACGGGCCAGGATTGTCCGTGAAGAACCGGATGGTGACATCGTCCCCGGTGCTGTTACCAATACTCACGACATCACGGATAACGGGGTTGTTGAAGTTGTAGGTCGAGTTGCCAGCGCTGCGGACCACGTGGAAATTGTGCCCATGTAAATGAACAGGATGCTGTCGAGGAAGAGAATGTCGTCAGATTGATGATACATTGACCATAGTATGCGGTCACTCCGATACTCACAGCAATACCGAGAACACCACCAGGTATTGTAAGCTCAACACTCTTGTTTGGAGCGAGACCGTAAATGCTACCCGCAGGAAGGAGGTCCGACGCGTTCTTTGCACCGCTCAAGATCTGGAGTAAAACAGGAACAGTGGGAGGCTCGAAGGAAACTCCATTGACAGTAAAGAGGCCATTAGAAAAGTCCTGATTCTATGTAAGAACAACAAAGACATTAGGATGGGTAGGTGGTGTGGCTCACAAATGCAACGGCCAAGTTGATATTGATGTCGGCGCCGCCGGGAGTGGGATTGCCAGGCTGGATCACAGTGTGTTAAGATTATACTGACAAAATTCTTGAATTCACCCTTACCACAGGAGAAGGCGCAAGCGGCTAAGCATAAACCAAGTTAGCATCAGAACCAAGAGCTGCTATGATATACCCACATGCAGGTTCGTCTCGACAAGCGGTTTCTGGCTCACAGGAACGTTCACCGTCGGGTCCACCGTCGGGTTTCCATTACGAGCCCCAGCGTAGTGGAGAATGGCCAGATTGTTGAAGTCACTGAAATTCCTACCCGAAGCATTCGGCAGAGAACGGATCCCTGATCGTGTTATGTCAGACCACGAAAAAATCTCAAGGGGGACTAGGACACACAATAGTTATTCACTGGCTGGTCCGCTTTGACCTACAAACGGGTCAGAAACATGCTCGCGTGTGAAAAATGAACAAGGTGGTCTTACAACAACAGAGTAGCGTTGACCTGTTTCGAGAATGATCAGTAAAAGAAGGGAGAAGCTATCTGATTAGCGCGCACCGGCAAAGATCTCGAGCGAATCAATGACCAAAGGTTGAACGTTGGTCCCTTCAACTTCGATCACGGTCATAATGTGGCTATCAATAGAGAAGAAGAAGCTAGGGTCGCAGGAAATGGAAACCAAGCGGAATCGGTAGCTGTAATGTTGCGATAGGTCAAAACATATGCAGACACTGAATAAACATAACGCGGACCGTTGTCCCCGCTGAACATTGACGACAGCAAGGGATACATTAGAAGGGCCACCAGGATAGCGGCCCTTTCCATTGATGAGAGTTGAGTTGAAAGCACTGCAAAAGCCATTGCCATCATCGTCGCTGTCTCCAACAGGAAGCAGTTAAACTTACGGGACGGGGGGAGCTTGGGTTGAAAGATAATGGTACCAATCTGCGAGTGTGATAACGGTATCGTCTAGAGGGAAACGTTAGCAGAATGAACAAGTTGGCAGAGATGAGGATCTCGCCATCGTCAACGTCATACAAATGCCTCTGAGGATCATTTGGATCATCGATAATCAAAGCCCCACGCAAACCATCACAATATTGGTTCCGGAAGTGACTGTGATACCAGAACGTCCCCTGAAATAGCGTACAAGTCAGCTTGTCGATATCCTCGAGCTAAGAAAATAGCAATACCGCTTGGCCCGGGACTGAAAAATCGTACAGGAAACTCTGGTTGGGTATAATGGGACACTGGGTAACAAAGGAAGGACCATCTGCGTAGGCAGTAGTCTTTTGGAAGAGACCATGCCAATGCTAGAGAGGAAACGCATTAACATTCGAAGGTGCATGAGAAAAGAAGAGACTATACAATAGAAGTTGCCAAGTCCAATACATTGTCGGTAAGTTGGTCCTTGACGTTGACCTCGAAATGATCACCCTGCCGAGTGCGGTAATCAGAAAGAGAGCACTAAAACTATCTTGCGGGTCCCACCTTGTTGGCCCGGATTATTGGAGCAGGAAAAACATAGTCTGCAAGAGTAGCACTGAAATTAAGAGCGCACTAGATTAGACGGTATCTCCGACAGCAGCTGCGAAACACTCACGGGCGATAGTACCCATCAGGAGCTATTGTCTTGCTGACTACGGAAAGGGAGCTCTGGGGACCGAGAGAAGCGGCGACCACCCCAGAGAGAGCAACGATGAGTAAAAATGCGGAGCGAAGCTGTGCCATCGAGAGCAAGAGCCAGGAGAGGAACTTCAACTGAGCTGGGGTGACCCTCACCGGAAAGTGAGGCAATTTATACGACTCGAATGGACAGCCTGAGAGTGACGTTGAGATGAACGCTTGCTCCCAGGTTCGATTATTTGTGGCGTCCAGGTATAGTCACACAGAGTAAAATCGTTCACGACCCGAATGAACAGACATTCATTCGGTTCTTAGGCGCATTCTGCGATGCGTTCGGATGTGGTGAAAGCGACATGAGTGACCATCTGAGTTAGCTATGCCGACATCATAACCTTTGATTCTTTGCGTAGAACAAAACAACGTAGCCATGCAACGGAGAACCAACTGAACAGAGATCTTTATACACTTAACTTTGCGAAATGTTGGGGATCGCATCTTGGGCGTTCAACTGGCCTTCGAATCAAGCACGAGAAACGAGAACGAGGTTGTGCACCGGGGTTTGCGCGCCGGGAATTCCCCGTGGGAAAAAAAAGTCGACATTTTCACCACATAATTGGGATAAACGGTGTGATAAACGGTGAGTTTAAGATCTTCTTCTGCTTTTGCCACACAAAAACCGACTCATGCAGCGCTCACAGGTGGCCGGTATTTGAATCGGTTATATGTCCTCGTGTCCCTCAAAGGATTAATTATCGGCCAGAAGACCTGCCTCAGACACCTTGGCAATTGAACGCTTATGAAGTCATAGATAGTCGAGGATGAGAAGTGTTGTGTAGCGTTGGCGAGCTCTGCAAGCGTAGCGCACTACGACCGCTGTGATTGTGTTTCAAAAAGTTTGATTTGAAGAAGGTCAATTCGAAGGTATTGGCCAGGGCTTAAATGTTGGTTGATTCATTTTTTAAAATCCTACTAACATAGGAGAAATGTGCTTGTCCGCTGAACAAAATGGCCAGGCAGTCACAGTGACGGATGACGTGGTTGTGGCACTCACTCGTCCTCACAGTCCATGCCATGAAACCATCATTTCTATCTTTCCGTATTAATGTTGATTTTAAGTACCGAGCATGAAGCGGTGCAAATTTTTGGAAGGTAGAGAAAGACCTTTTTCTGATTTTGGGCATTTGTTTCGGTTCTGGATGTCCAACTTGGAAGGTGACTCGTTGGCCTCCTTCTAATGAGCGTTATTGCCTCGCTAGCCGCGTTGGGCACTTCTTCTGGAAAGATTTCGGGGATGCACACCCGTACAAGCGCGCCTGGAGTGTATTTGGTGTTCAAATCACGCGAGGCCAGGCAATTTATAAAGACAGCGGGTTTTGAATTCGTGGCCAAATGCATGCAGTTCCTACATGCATACAAAGCTGAAAAGCGGAGCTTTTTGTCCAGAAAAGCCCTGCTTTGCACGCAGTGTGTTGTAAAAATCTCAGGATTTAAGGATAAGGAGTGTAAAGTTCAGGGATAGGTGAAAGGAAAGCATTTTTATAGCCAAACATTGTAACAGACCTTGGTAATGCCTCGTGTACAGTGAGGCGTGCTACGCGAGCTTAGAAATCCGACGTCCGACACTCGCGCAACAGGATGATGCGTCCATTTCAGAAGCGTCATTGCGCACACCTCGGGAGTCTCGGAGTCTCTGACCCGGGGCACGTTGTGCCAGTGACTCTATGTCCAAGTCCATCAGACTATGCTCTCGCCTGCTGTTCACATTTCCGTTTTCTCTTTGACACGATTTCCACTTTGTGCTTTGGAATGACTTACTTGGCCGATTTTCTAGGTGACTGTAGATGGCTTGATTTGATTTTCTGTGCGCTCAATAGGAATAAGCGGTATCGATGTACTGTACCTTATTAGTTTCCATATCAGGTATACATTATCCCGCATCGTGCCGGGCACACATGCATAGCCTTGTGCCCTATGTCCAGTTCGTTTCGTATCACCTCTCCGGGCTGAAACATACCTCTCGTCTCGTTAACACTAACACCATAAATAGTTTTTGCGGGTGCAGTCCTTCCAGGCTCGTAGGGTGGGTTTAAGCGGCGGAAAAGCGGAGATTCAGAAATATTGAATTCTTTGGATTGAAAATTTGGATCATCAATGCATCAATGAGTTAAAACGTACTGTTTTAATTATTCTTCTTAGCTTTCGAAAGCGAACCACTCGAACTGGGGGTTGTGAAGGCAAAATATTTGGCAATGACTAAAGGCACTAGAGGCCGAAAAGTGGCGCCGCGGCGCGGACTGCACTATTTAAGGTCCGCCAGGCCTTCTAACTTCCTCCAATACTCCCACCGGTGCTGGATGTGTGTAATATGTGTTGGAAAAACGAGGCACACGCGCGCGGGAGAACGAATGGGATTGCCGGTTGGGAGTGGGCAAACCCACGGCCTTCCCAGACACTAAGTACAAGAACATTTATACTTCTCTGAATGTATGTACTGTCAGTAAGAGGATAGAAGGGGATTAGTGTGGTGCTATTACTGTATTGAAACCAATCGAACTAAGACGAGCCGCGCAAGCTCGATTTCAACACCCTCGTGTGCAATAATTATTACCCAGCCCCTGGTCGAGTAAGAGCCCTTAAAAATTTGGGACAGAAAGTGAAAATTGTTGCGAGGTCGAAGGTGGTATAATAGAAAAACCATGCGGTCAGATATGACGCTGAGAATAACGAAGAGAAATTGACGTGGTTACCGTGCGTGATACCACGAGGACATCGGCGCGCAGCGAGACATCATGGCGAGCAACACCCGAAATTCCCATCATCGATTCAAGCATGAACGGGACTAGCAGAGGATGCAAGGCATGGAAATCAACCAACAGTGGCGCGGAAGCTAGTGAAGGCTCGCGGCCGCTGCACTGACGCGAGGTCACTGCAGACGCAGTGACTAGAATTCTGTTTCCAACGCCTTCGACTGTTGTTTTTCTGAGCTCCATCGTGTGTAGGATGAACTGCAAGAGGTATATTCGATCTCACGTGGTGATAGCAAGAGAAGATTGTCCGTGTTCGATGTGGTATAGGTCAAAGGACAGTTTACAACAAGGCCATGGGGGCATGACAGATTACGTGATACGAAAACTTGTAAAACGAAAGGAGCGTCCAATAAGTAGCCTTTCAACTGAACCTCATTAGGAAGGAGACTATGGCCTTAGGAGCCGTAGGTTTGGGTGTTGCTTGCCGTCTGGTTGACGAAGCTATTATAAAGGGGGCAAAGTTGCTTCCAATCCGCTAAAAAAGACATGCTCTGATCAGCCGCAGAGAGCACTAGCTGGACAACAACTTACCAGGAGCGACGTCCTGCGATGGCACATCGGGGACATCCTCAGCAAACACAACAGCAAAGCCACTACAGTAGCCCGCTCATCAGTATCATCAGAAACACACACACACATAACGATCACTCACGCATTCAAGTGCCAATCAATGTGGCAATGGAAGAACCACGGGCCAGGATTGTCCGTAAAGAACCGGATGGTGACGTCGTCCCCGGTGCTGGCACCAATGCTCACGACATCACGAATAACAGGGTCAACGAAGTTGTAGGTCGAGTTGCCAGCGCTGCGGACCACGTGGAAATTGTGCCCATGTAAATGAACAGGATGCTGTTAAAGAAGAGTATGTCGTCAAATTAACAATACCTTAACCATAGTATACGGTCACTCCGATACTCACAGCAATACCGAGGACACCACCAGGAATTGTGAGCTCGACACTCTTGTTTGGAGCGAGACCGTAAATGCTACCCGCAGGAAGGAGGTCCGAAGCGTTCTTTGCACCACTCAGGATCTGGAGTAAAACAGGAACAGTTGGAGGAGCGAAGGAAACTCCATTGACAGTAAATTGGAGCGTAGTAGGGTCCTGACTAAATGTAAGAATAAAGACAACAGGGTAATTGGCAATAATGCTTACAAACCCAACGGTCAGGTTAATATTGATGTCGGCGCCGCCGGGAGTGGGTTTGCCAGGCTAAATTACAGGGTGTTGAGATTGTAATGACAAAATCTCTGGATTCACTCTTACCACAGGAACTTGAGAAGGAACAAGCGGCTAAGCGTAAACCAAGTTAGTAACATAACCAAGAGCCGCTACGAAACACTCACATGCAGGTTCGTCTCGACAAGCGGTTCCTGACTCACAGGAACGTTCACCGTCGGGTCCACCGTCGGGTTTCCATTATTAGCCCCAGCGTAGTGGAGAATGGCCAGATTGTTGAAGTCACTGAAATTCCTACCCGAAGCATCCGGTAGAGAACGGATCCCTGATTGCGTTACGTCAGACCACGAAATTTCAAGGAGAATTAGAACACACAATAGTTGTTCACTGGCTGGTCTGCTTTGACCTACAAACAGGTCAGAAACATGCTCCTGTGTGAAAAATGAACCAGGTCTTCTTACAACAACAGAGTAGCGTTGACCTGTTTCGAGAACGATCAGTAAAAGAAGGGAGAAGTTATTTGATTAGCGCGCACCGGCAAAGATCTCGAGTGAATCAATGACCAAAGGTTGAACGTTGGCCCCTTCAACTTCGATCACGGTCATAGTATGGTTGTCGATGGAAAAGACGAAGCTAGGGTCGCAGGAAATGGAAACCAAGCGGAATCGGTAGCTGTAATGTTGCGATAGGTCAAAACATATGCAGACACTGAATAAACATAACGCGGACCGTTGTCCCCGCTGAACATTGACGACAGCAAGGGATACATTAGAAGGGCCACCAGGATAGCGGCCCTTTCCGTTGATGAGAGTTGAGTTGAAAGCTCTGCGCAGGTCATCACCGTCATTGTAGCTGTCTCAGACGAGAAGCCGTCAAACTTACGGGATGGCGGGAGCTTGGGTTGAAAGATAATGGTACCAATCTGCGAGTGTGATAACGGTATCGTCTCGAGGAAGACCTCAGCCGAATGATTAAGTCGCCACGGAAGAGGATCTCACCGTTGTCAACGTCATACAAATGCTTTTGAGGATCGTTTGGATCCTCAATAATTAGAGCTCCACGCAGACCATCACAATATTGGTTCCGGAAGTGACTGTGATACCAGAACGTCCCCTGAAACAGAGAGCAAGTGAGCCTGTCGATATCCCAGAGCTGAGAAAGCAAGGAGCGGTACCGCTTGATCCGGGACCGAAAATTGGTACTGGAAGCTTTCGTTTGGTACAATAGGACACTGGGTGACAAAGGAAGGACCGTCTGCGTAGGCGGTAGTCTTTTGGAAGAGACCATGCCAATGCTGCAGTGGAAACCCATGAACATTCGAAGGTGCATCTGAGAAAAAGAGACCTTACAATGGAAGTCGCCAAGTCCAGAGAAGTGTCGGTGAGTTGATCCTTGACATTGATCGCGAAATGATCACCCTGTCGAGTGCCGTAATCAGAAGGAGAGTGCGAGAACGGACCTGCGGAACCCACCTTGTTTGCCCGGATTATTGGAGCAGGAAAAGTGCTCTCCGCGAGAGTGGCACTGGAACACGAGGTGTACGCATTAGATGGCAACCCCGACGGCAGCCATAGGAGACTCACGGGCGAGAGTATCCATCGGGAGCTATTTGTTGGTTGACTATGGAAAGAGAGGTCTGTGGACCGATGGAGGCGGAGACCCCCAAGGAAAGAGCAGCGAGAAGAAAAAGAAAGGAGCGAATATGTGACATAGACATAGAGAATAGATATAGGGAGTGGAAGGGCTTAGTGGCCTGGTATAACCTTCGTCAATGCTGAGACAATTTATACGAGAGACGCAGTCGGCGTTAATATGACGTATTCGTGCTTAGACTGTTGATCTGTTACTCCCAGAGACGGTTACATCCGGCATACGAAGACAAAAGATCCGGCTCCCAATCGTGCCTTGACACGCTCGAATCTCCCAAGGCCACTCAGGCTACCTTATTCGGGATGCCAATATGATGGTGACTGAAGTGCAGAGACACCTAGCCATGCAACTGGAAACCGACAGAAACGGAACTCTATGACTGCGCTGGATGTTGCAAGTAATCCGAGGCTCCTACAACCGGGGCCCGCTCATCGGCATCTATATGTGTCTGTAAGGCTGTCCTATACGATTTGCACGTCGAGAACCATAACGGCAAAATTGGCGCAGACAGGAAAGCCGAGAATCGGTGTCGCGTCCTCAGAAGGCCATACGGGCAGGAGTCGCTCAGCTAGTACCCTTTGCAGGAGACCAATCTAAGCTCAGAGACTAAGGAACGCTGAGGTGTCATGTCGAGGATGAGGGTTTTTTCTGCTGCACTATTGAGCAAGTGTGGGAGTCAGTGTTCCCAAATAGCCAGTTACAACAACTCGACAGCTGTGTGAATGTATAACGCTGGCAGTTGTCAAGGACGCGTGGCATTCGACCGTGAGCGGTTTTTAGCTGATCATCAGCTTACCTAATCAACGAGGCAGCTGAATTCCTTGTGCAACCGTGCGGCCCGCGGGACGCGCAAGCTTGAGCGGCGACCCATAATCCCTTTTCCTCATACTCTGGATGGACCCTTGGTATATTAGCCAGCCAATAGCTTATCATCAATGCCTACTTTCCATCGTGACGGGGACTCGATGCTCATCCAAACGAGGCACTTCATGATCAGGTTACCATGCGCGACGACGACCACATGGTTCGTGATTCCATTCCATTCGACCTTGTGCCCGCGCAGTCGGATATTCGGTGCGCGCCCATTCCGCGCACAACGGGGGTGCAATTTTTCCGAACAGGACAAAGAAACAATCTATTTTCCTCCGTTACGAAGTTGTTGACCCTATCCCCATATCAATACATCCTCATATCCATAGTCTGACTGATTTGACCTACTCGCTACCTGTTTCAACTGGAGGTCATCTCTTTCATGCACAGGTAATGGACGGCGAATAAAGAGAGCTTCTATATCACCGCCCATATAACGAGTAGAAAATCGATTTCCGTCCTTCTGTGCACAAAACAAAATCCGTCCCTTTCCTGCCCCACCCCTGGGTCACATCCCCATCACCTGTGCTTCTTTCAGTTATGCAATCAACTACCAGCGTATACGGTTGGCATCTTTGATAGCGCTCAGATCAAGCGGATTGCGCTGCCGCCGACGTGCCTAGCAACTGATGAGGGTGATAAAAAGGGTGTTGATATGCCATACATGTCGGTGCCCTTCAGCCCAATCAGTCGAACTGCCTGCGCATTATGTTAATTTGCTTTCGGACCTTGAACTATTTTAAAGTTCGCTATTTTACTCAAAACAACCACCTATTCTCTCTATTTGTGGTGAACTGACTGCGCACTCATGGATCCGTCGGGGAAGCTAACAAACAGCTCTTTGTTGGCACTTGCAATGTCCTTTCACGGGCGCCAATTCCGTAACCAAGATCTTCCTTCGGTTCTGGTAAACGCGACCACAATATCACTGTGCACCGCTTTAATGCCGCCTCCATCATCTCCCCGAAAGTCCCTTGGTTCTATAGGAAATAATGAATCTGCGAATCTGCCACCATATCTCCTTAACGTTATGTTGTTCCTGTGTTGCGGATCTCCTTTTTGCCTGGTGGTATCCATTTGATGCAAAAGAGCTCCATCAGACCTACAGCATACTAAGCTAGTTTGGTCGGGTGTGACACTGCCATATACTGTAAATCCAAAGCGGACTTCTCTGCCGAGTGCTAATTTGATACAGACACATATATAATCCGGTGTCCACCTTGACCATGGTGGCGGCCAAGAGGAGTCGCTGAGCGCCTTACGAATGGACGACGTGATGCCATGGCCCCCTTCCGCCGGGTGGCGCCTGGAAATACGTCCCTGGATGGCATAGAAGGATATATCCTTTCCCACTCATATTCATCAATGAAGAGTTTCTAGCTTCCATCATTTGGCCTGAGTGGGTCACTAGGTGTTGCGACTCTCTCGCGTTGCCGGCATGTCGGGAAGATGAAGGCTATGGCAAAGTGAGCGCTGACGCGCTCACCCAGGGGTGTTAAGGAAGCCCACTGTAGGAGTAAATCATGTTACTCTGATGGTAGTATAGCAGCCCAGTCAGTGAGATTGACTGCCGAAGGGCCACTGGCATGGGCGGCAGTGCGCTTGTAATTCCGCCTTCTTTAATCCGGATCAGGTGACGACTTCATCAAAGTACGACGACCGAGCACATCAGCGCATGGGCACTCGTGGCCTCAGATCTTTAGAGCTGGAGGACATATTGACTTGAAGACCCTGACCTGCATCCGTGATTCAGGGCTCCTTCCCTTTCTGGACTGGTGCCCTCCAATTTGTTTCGTCCTTGGCACAGTGCCATCTGGTACCCAGCCAAACCTTACCATCTTGGACATTACAGCGTGAATCTATATAACCACACAACTCTATATTAATATTTCTTACCTGCAGAACTAATAGATGTGAATGCTGACTCGCCTACTGTACATGACATTACGCATGACTGACCACTGACCTTTCTTCAGTTTAACTTTTCTCATATAGCGATCGGATCACCAGAACGACCATTCTGCCATTCTGCATGATGGTTGGCAAACCTAAAAGCTAGTCATCACGGCATTTCAACCGCCTCCGGGTGACTGACCCTGTGACAATGTGCCAATTGTGAACGTTACTGAGATTACTCTCGGTCACTGGTCAAATTCGCCACACCATATTATTCCCGACTTCTTCAAAGCCGCACCATGTCGCGGACGGCAGACGGCATTTCCATAAAGGGGGTTGATTGACTGACTCATCAGCGCATCAGCGCGCGAAGCGTGGAGGCCACGAAACGGCAGTCATCCCCCAAAATCCTGATCAAAGTAAGCAATTAACAGTTTAGATCCGGGGGTCCAATCTGGCTGGGAAACATTGGCTTGGCAATGTCCGATGTCGTGCGATGTTTCTTGGTGCGGATGCAATCGCAGTGGGAGGCGGATACACGCACAAGCTCCACCGCCGAGTCTCACCAAGGATAGCCTAAACTCCGTTTTTAGTTTTATCGCTTCTCTGCCCACGAAGACACCTATCTCATGTGTTATTATTGCCCCCCCGCCTCGGAGGTGTAGAGACACCAGAATTGACTAGAGTGTGAAGTGCGTGAACAGGGAAGCCCACACTGAATCTGGCCCGAACGGATTCTTCATGGGGTTATCGCCTGAGAGCCAAGCACGAGTAATTTCCAAAGCTCTCAGTGCCCAACAACTCTGTTCCATGTTTTGGTTTCAGCACGTTCCGCGGGGCGTAGCAGCGCAGCTTTAACACCGCTGCTAAAATTTCCATCAGGACAGGAGCAGGGCACACAGTCGCCAATAAAGCGGTGGGGAGGCAATTTTTTGAGCCTATTCAGTGGTTGAAGTGTTTCTCCAGCCGGCCATTCCGCGGGTCGTGGATATACGAGGCAGGCACGCCGGGTGGGATGGCATATTTCATGGAAGGAGCTGAGTTAGCGAGACGGTACCGTAACAGTGACCCCGTTAAGACATACACACAGACCATCATTGCCAGCGCAATCCGCATCCACCACTCAGCGGCGACCCCCAATGCCCTTCCGCCAAAGCAGACACTACCACCTCCCATACATTCGTTCTCCTGCTGATCTCCGGACAGTCATCCAGGTCTGCCATGCCACAGGGATGAAAGTCTCGTGCCAAGAGCCGGCAGTCTCTGAGCGTACTGAGCATGCTTGACACGTCCTTCAAGTGTGTCGGCAAGCTCCAAGTCTGCACATGACTTCAAGACGATTATACCTCTTTCAAATAAGAGCAACTAAACGGTTCAATGACATGGAACCTGAAGAATCCAAGCTACAAACCTTCAAGATAAAAACTGCCACACACCGTAGCGGTGAGACACACAGGTCCCAGGTATTTGGAACGGAGGCGGCCGCGAGGAGATTCGGAGAAGGAATCGATGGACGATAGCAGGTTAGGCCTGTGAGGTACCGAAAAACGTACGCGACCCCACATACCATATCGTATCAATAAAATCGAGTTAGAAGCTGTATGGGTTTAATGACTGATGATACTATTGCGACTAGATATGGAGAACTTGAATGGACATAATGTGGGACGAAGGCAAGATTCCTTCATAGGTCTTCAAGCTCCAACCACAGGACTATGGCTCTACAAAATATGACTGTTTCATGATATTCAGGTCTATATTAGGAAAATACCTATGCTTAACATCATCTAGGTTGCTTGCGTGCGTTAGATAACTTCTTTGTCTCGTTCGCTGTCTGTTGTACGATTCCTGCTACTTCTTTTCTATCTAAACATACTGTATAAACATTTAGGAGGACATAGTGCAGTAAGGAAACTCATTTTGCGTACCTTAAATGAGTACCTTCACATTGTCATCAACCCATGCATAACCTTCAGTACTTCCGCAGTCGCCATACGAGCCTCTTCCTGAGTCAGTTTGTCTGGCCTCTGCAGCGCATCCTCAATATTGTCCTTCCCGGCTAACTTCCCCAGATATTTCTCTAAATGAATGTGAACAAAAAGTTGTCAAGCACTGCAGATAGACTCACTGGTTCTCTTCTGTAGTGATCACAAGAATAGCAAGTACTTCAACCAGGACTTTTACGATCATTTTTGACATTGCTGTGGTTTGTGAGACTTCCGTATAGGACTGAAACGGCTTTCAACTCGCTTGAAACTTGAAAAGATCTGCGAGTGCATCTTCACTTGTAGTGACATCCTGAGCAGCATAATAGATGTTGGTTACAAACAGAGAACATATAGTAAGGAGATGGCCAGTTGAGACTTACCATCCCAACACCCTGACCAAGAGTGGCAAAGAATGCGTAGAAAACATTCAGTAGCTGGGCAGCAAGGGGATGAGCGAGAAGTTTGTTATTTGCCTTCTTCTCGCATGCTTGTAACACGGAGTTTAAGATAGATTGGAAGTTGGAGGAGGAAGAAGAAGGGACATGTTCATGTTGTAGGGGGAATGATAAAGGCGGTTGCGCCGGCGTGTCTTGGACCAGCCCGGCCAAGTTAAAAAATACACGCGTATATCACGTCTGTCGAGGGTGAAAGGTGTAGTGTCTATTTCATTCTATAGTAGGGTAAATCATGACACCACATGCTAACAATTCTGACCAAGGACCCACACGGGGTAACAGGCGGTACACCGCACCCTTAGTCTAGTAGGGCCCAATGCCTAACGATGCCATACTCTGACGGCTCTCTGGGCCATTTGACCACTAAAGGCCCACCCGTTTCTCACTTACTCGTTTGATATCGGCAGATTGCCAGTGAAAACTTGTTCACTCAAAGGGAACAGCTTGGGGCAGTGGAAATTTCCGTACAATGTATCATTCTCGGTTTCGCGCACCTGGATAGGAGTTATTTGATTAAGGGAAGATAGACCTCGCTGGGCCTAGTTCCGAATTCGCGAAGCTCCAGCTCTTCTTGAAAGGCTCGAAGGTGATAGGCCAAACCGCAATAGGTATCATACCCTGAGATCTCGAGCGAACAGGTAACGAGCTACTGCTTGAACTAGTACACATCTGACCAGGTTCAGTCAAATTTCAAAGCTGCACAGCACCTAGACTCGGATAAATCTCCGACAAGTAATTTCAGAACCAGAGATGTCACGGAGCATATGATCAAGTGCGTCTGGCTCGTGGTAGCTAAATGCAGCCCAACCAGATTACCATGACCATTCTTTGGGCCTTGGTACTGGTTAGTGGGAGAAGGCATTATCGTTGTTGTAATATTGTCCAAGTGGTGGTGAGCCCAAACCCAATGATGTGACAAAGAAGTCTACTGTAGGAGATCATCTTACTCAAGATTTGAATCTGGTCAAGTTAATCACTACTTCCAGTCATCTTTGACAGTTTCTGTGGGTCGCTTGTTTTCTGGCCACGAAGAAGGAACCTATGAACCTTCACTTGCGCCTTGTCATGCCCTTCGTATTCTCGCAGGCTCGGTCCCTTTCTTCTCAAATGACTCGGGTGGGTCCAATTTCATTACAGCCAATATAACCCCCTAACTTCCGCTCTAGCCTAGTCGGTCCCTGTCATGTCTTCCTATCCCAATGTTGACGTTGAGCATGGTTGCCTGCCAGGGCAAAGTGCTGGAGCAGGCTCACCTGGTGCGTGCACCACGTTGAGATGATGCTGGGCTGAGTTATTAATTCCTGATATACTAGGCAGTGATTTGTTGAGCGAGCAGCTTACAGAACGTCAGGGGTCTTACAGAGGTGCGCTCCCATGCATGTTTGGGTGTGAGCAACTTCAAACACCGTTTGTATACTAAAGCTACTTTTCAGCTGTTGACTCATCCCCCTCCTAACGCTGAGACTGCGAGAGGTGGAACGTTACATGATCAGACCTGGCGCGACGGTGGGTGGCTAATTTGGGGCCATAGTTTTAAACCTATCACTGATGTGCACTTCCTAGGTACTATCCACATTACGTCACCTCTTTCGCAGAGTCGGAATACACAACGAGGTATGTGAGGTTGTCCTGTTTCAAAGGTTTCTCTTAAGGAATAGCAGGTCCCTCAGGTGCCCGCGTACTATCGTCTGTAAAGCAAGATACAACCTGGGCTGCAGGTGTACGACGTATTGTTCTCGTGGCGAGAAGTGCTAACTTGAACGGCGCCGTCAAGGAGTGCCTTCTTATGAGACTGAAAATGCGAGTTACAGACCAGGTATGCATATTTTATATGAAAGGAAGTACGGACTTGACATGTTTGCCCATTGCTTCCTCAAGGAGAAATTTTCGGAAGCTCTTCGAGATAAATGTGGACTATTTCTCTCTCGGAATTCGAGAAGGATGATAAAGAGATCACAGCGCGTTGGAATGACGATACCAATGGTGTTCTCGACTTTGTACGCGAGTTTTCCCCCTCATCTTCCTGCAAGTTTATGGTTTGTAATAGACCGGCCTATTCTCTGCGACCGTCGCATCATTCGTCATCGAGGGATTCAGGTGATCAAACTGTTGCGTTGCTAAGTCAAATGTCACAACAACTCGTTGGGATTTCGAAGGGGACGGCCTTACCCCCACCCTCGCCTCTAGCAACCTCGCCGCCTAACCTTCCCTCCGCTATCCGGATTAACATCTTGTGGCTTCTCAGCATGGCCATCAGTATAACATGCGCCCTTCTGGCAACGTTAATCTAGCAGTGGGCACGACGGTACATAGGGCTTTCATACCTTCATGGCATGCCGCATGACCGCGCACGTACCTTCTCACAGGGATGGAATATTTCCGCATGAGGCCCGCCGTGGAGACCATTCCTATGCTGTTTCACATATCCGTGTTTCTCTTCTTTGCCGGCCTTGTGGAATTCTTCTTTTTGTTCAACAAAACCGCGGCATGGGTTTGGTGTTTTTCCATGTACCGCAGCAAGTGCATCAGCACGCCTCGGCGCACGGCCACGCCCTGGAATTTGCCTTGCGTGCTGATGCACTTACTGCGGTGCACGGAAAAAAACCAACATTGCAGCGTTGTTTATCGTTGTCCAAAGAGTTCGGCGGGGAAACTCATCTCGAAGGCCTCATGAAGAGTGACGCGATGGAATCGATCCAAAATGCTGAAGGATCTCGAAGTTCAGCTTGAAGAACAACTCACGGAGTCACCTCCCCTACCCCAGTCCGACCTCGTCCCCCCGCTCAGTACATATGCACCAGATTCGGGTTCTGGGGTACAGTCGACAACGAATGGACTACCCCCCCCTACGAGCCCAACGTCACTCTCACGAATCTGTATCGCATCATCCAGGAACACAGCAAAGCGATGGGGCAGATACTATTTATGCCTCTCCGGCTTTGTATAGGGGGGCGCTGATTTCGACTCTCGCGGAGCTCAGCGAGGATGATGAGTTTGAATCCTTTGTTGCCTGCATCCCCAGTTTCTTCGACTCTCATGTAGTCTCTGACATATCGACCATGCTTGACTTGACGAATCCTTCAGGCGGAGGCGATTCCACATTCTCCCTGCGTCTCCACCACCTTTTCAAAACATCCCTCCCGAAAGCGCCCTCTTTGGGTCCTGATGATCGCAAGCGTCATCTGCATGTATGCCTTGCCGCCATTTGGTCGTACGCAAAGGCATATAGCATGTCCAACCCTCGGGAGCGACCTATCCCTGAACATTTCCGCACACTGTTTGCCGACCTAAGTGGCATTGATTCCCTTTTGACAGACGAAGACATGGTCTCTCGGGTCATGGTACTCTGTATCAGTTCGCTGCTCGCCATAAAGATTATGGAGGATGTTCGTTACCGTAACGGGAAATCCACCGATATCTGAGGGGGAGTTGGCCTTTGTGGAGAAGGTGCTCGGTCCGTCCGGCGGCCAGACGTTGACGTGGATAACTGTGGACCAATGGAGCTTGCCAATCTGATGGCAATGCTAGCTGGCCTTGAGAAGGCCATCCACCAGGAAGCGTCATTTGTGGAGAACCTAGGCCAGGAAGTTTCAGAAACGCTGAATATTTTTGGCAACGAGTGTCGGGGACAGCCTTTCAGAGGACCGGTCACTGGAATCCTAATCCTGGGGAGCCACCGCGTCGGCAATCGGACATTCCCGTGAAGCGTTGCAGCGGTGTCTAACACTGCTCCAACACCTAAGCGCAGACACTCAACGTACTCAACTGGCGGGCGTCATGAACAGGGGCACTTGGTTGGACCCACTGGTCGCCAAGTTGAACGAGCTCGGGGACAAACTCGCGCCGCCCCCAAGCCCATATCGCCTTTTCACGCCGTATGCTCGTGTACGAAGCCGCTCGTTCAACGGCATGCCATCTATGAACGAATCTGTGGCACAATCGGCTGAGAGCCAACTCCCTGGACAAGCAGCGCAAGAGGCCTTCACGCTGGAGAGGGAGTACATGGCAATGCCGGAATCTACGGACAACAGCGTCCGCAGATGACCATGTCAACGCACTACACTACCCACTGCATTGATTGTGACGGTGGCGTCTCCTGCGATCGATCAGAGGACTTCAAGTAAATCTTAGGAGGTGTAGGTGTATCTGCAGAAGCGGTACTAGAATCGACGCCTATTGAGGTTACTGTGTACCAAAGTGATTCCGTAGGTTGCTTCATACGCCATACAAGATAACGCGTGAGTACCTACCTGAGTCAACTGCCCAACTTCGTGGATGTTGCTTTGAACCGATGGCTGCAACAGGTCGTTGTAACCCCAAAGCTGGGTAGTAGTGGCTATCAGGAAAATCCGAAAAAAATTTAAATTCAACTTAACCAACCTAAATGCCTTAAATTTCATTTTAAGCAGTTTAAGGAAATGGATGGTCTTATTTTTGTCTTAAATTACTTTTTAAGTCATACTTAACTAGCTTAACTGGCCATTAAGGGCTCAAGATGGTGAAGTTTTTTTGGGTTTTCCTGATGCCGCCCTAGTATGGGCCCAAGCAGGATACAGTTAAAAGGTGTCTTCAGAATGCCATGCTGCTATATTATAATAGCAACCTACGAGCCAGACACACTCAGCTGCTCTCGCAGTGTGCTGTGCCTGGACTTGGACCCTGGTTTCAGCGCGGTCTTGGCCGTGTCAATGTCAAGTCTTTCTATTTATGGCAAGGCGCCCAGCCACTGGGCCGACAAAATGCGATGTTACATTACATTCACCTTCATTATTACATTATTTCTTTTCCGCGCGCCTTCCGACTGTCAGGACATGTCAAGGCTTTTGATCTACGCCCTATCGTGGCTGCGCTAATTTTATACCAGCGCCGACCACGAGACCCCTTATAAAATCGGCCGTGAATCAAATTATGGCGGTGTTGAATTCATCCCCCCAGTATACGTCCTAGTCACACTTTTATTCCTAATACCACTTCACCCTCGAACATGTCTGTCTCTTTTAACGTCGATCTCGAGGTGGGATTGGTATACGAGCAGAGCCCTGGAGGCGCTGCACGAGGAGGACCTGGTGTGCTTCAGTGCTGTCATCGGGTGTCATCAGTCATTGCTGATCAGCGAAAATACCACCAGATGATGTTGTATTTGGCGTCGGCTATGGACATGGGTCACGTCCTGAAAATTCCGAAGGTCTATGTGATACTGCTCGTATGTACCATTATCCTAGCCGAAGGCAGTCTTCCATGACCTGTAACGTTTACTTCCAAAGGTTCCAGCGTCTTCGGTGATACCCCTGAAAAAGCGTGGAACCTCAATCCACCCCAGTCCGGACAGCGGGACAAATTCGAGAGCTGGGAAGATGACGCGGAAAGCATACTCCTCTTTGTGCGTTTTCCTCTACGTTGCGCGCCGATCATTCCTCGGGGGCTTGACTATCCTCAAACAGGCTGCTCTATTTTCCGCAACCGTCTTGCTGTTTCTCTTCAAGGGCTACGGCAAGTTGTCGCCTGACGTGGCCGACCAGGCCGTCACCTTTTTCAGCCAGGTGTCACAGCACCTGGTAGGAATTTCAGGGGACACCGGCACAGCCTCGCACCCACCGCCACTTCCTACTGGCATGTCGGGCGCTCTGCTCTTCGAACCAAGCTCATCTGCCGTCCGGGCCACCACCTTATGGGTCCTGAGCTTGTGCCTGAACATGACTTGCGCCCTTTGGGTATTATGGCGACAATGGTGGCAGCCGCACCACGACCTGCTCGGACAAAGCGGCAAACCGCACTGGGATGCACCTGCGCGAGAGCGCGCCTGCCATTCCTCTGCTCGGGCAGCCGGACGCTTTAGCGTGGGGAATATGGTGGGGGTGTTCTGGTTGGTTTTGAACAGTTCGGTATTACTTTTTTTCGTCGGCCTAGTGGAGTTCTTCCTCCCGGTCAACAGAATCATTGCCTGGATCCTTCTCGGGTACCTAGTCCCCCTCGCTTTCTTGTACGCCTGGACGACACTACTCCCATCCCATTTCTCGAGTTGCCGTTAATCCACCCTATTCCGTAATTGGAGGGTAGAAAGTCGTCACAGATGCTACTTGTCGCCACGTAGATGCCTTCGAAGCCAACCTACATATTTTCGTCTACGATGGGATGTCCACGAGGATAGGATCACCAAATCGCGATGACGAGTATGCATCAAATTGCTCGCGAACGCTGGCCACAAGATGTCAACTTTGGATTCATCACAACGAGGGCCGCCGCAAATTTTGATTTCGATTACCTCTACCCTCCCTGCTTTCTGTGCGCCTCCACCGCTGAAGATCTATATACCCGACGGAGGGTCCGGTTCTTGTTCGGATCCCCATACTCACAGTCACCATTCTGGCGCATGCCTCGCTGCCTTGCTTTGTCACTTAGCATTTTGTCCAGGGAACATTGCAAACCCGACCTGTGGGAAAAGTTCCCAGCCTTGGCGCCCTGGGCGACTACTATACTGATCTCGAACAAGGGCTTTGTTGACCAAAATTCTAGTCCCTTTGTATCCATTTTCATTCTCCCCGCCCGCCCATGTTCGCCATCCCTCGGGAATACATAAAACAAGAGCTTGGGGAGGTGTTGGGCTTATCTGGGCACACATACCCTTATCTGGATGACCGGGAGCTCGACGGACAGCCTGGAAGATGCCATTTAGCCAGAGAAGCCCAAGTCGAGGCAGTGGGGCCCGGACTCGCGGAAACTCTGAACAAGCTCGTGAAAATGAAAATGCAAAATGCCCAGGACCATCTTCCCACGACCGACTTTAGAGCCTCGGAGATCAACCAACCTGCTCGGCCGCTCGGCATTCCCTCCCTTTTTCATTTCCAGACTAGTCCTACACGGATGCCCCGCGGCCGCTTGAAGGGATACGCGCGGAACAGACACACGACACTCACCCAGTCCTGGTTTCATCTTGCTCAACGATATTCCTCGTGAATATGCACCGGTTTTGCAAGTGACGCATGGCTGTGCTGGAACTGAAAGGTCCTGGTCACGATACCCACTTAGCAACGTTAATCGACGTGGATGACGACTATAGATTTTGGTTTATTAAGGGCCGAGCTATTAATGCTATAAAATATCAAAGAATCGGGGGTGTGGAGCGTGGGCGGATCGGTAATACAGAGATGCCAGTGCGGACTGTACGGGGGGGGGTTGAGAGGCATGCCAGTGTGTGTCTTGGACTATCAGCTGCTCGTTCTCGTAAAGACAGTTAGAACCATTCAATACAGGGCATTATGAGGGCCGGTCGCGGAGAAAGTAAGGCACGCCCGCGGATGACATGGTCCCTTACATACAAAGCAAAGATCAGCTTCCACGGGCCTCGTGATCATGATAGAACAGAACTAAGAAGCATTGACGAGGGCTGAGTGAAGATGCGCCTCCCCCGATGCAGGGATCTAGGATGTCCCATTCGATTCGAACGTTCAGATAGATTTTTGATAGATGTCCGGATCTGGAAATGGGCCAGGTCCGGTGGGCGCGGTGGGGTCCTGGCTGAGCCGAGATCCGATGGCGGTCTGCAAGGCATACATTTGGTATATCATATAGGATGCCAGAGCATTGTGGACCGTGCCACTATGGGAAGAAAACTCAAGCGATGTGGTTCAGTATCGCGGGGTTACGGTGCGGGCGTCGTGCGTTCCATTCCTGGGCGGCCGAGTCCGGGGGAGGACAGGTCCGGGGCGCCCCATAACACAGTGCGAGTGCGCATCCCCCTTGCCCCTTGCTGATTCCGGGGGATGTCCGAAGATTTGCGCCTTTCATCATTATCTTCGTTTTCAGAGAAAAAAATCTGAATAAGCAAGGGCGTCGAGAAAGTTATTATAAGGATGGCTGCCAGTGGAAATATCGATGGGTTCCTATAGAAGGGCGCCCAACCGTGGAAAATGAAGAGAGCACACGACAGCCGATGACAGGGACTGAAGGGCCTTCCTCATTCCGCACTCGGGAAGAACTGCAGGTTGTCTCGTGTTGTCCGGCGCAAGGCGCAACGAGGATTCGCCGAGTGCTCGGGATGATCGGCGCCACACGACGGCTCGCGGCTGGCGTATCCCGCTGCCCCCCCTGCCGGCCACGCGCGGGGATCCCGGGCCATCGATTTGGGAGCTTAGGAGAGGGAGCGCTCTAGTCGGGAGTGGCGGTGGCGTTGTGATCAACCTGTCTCTGTCGTGTGAGAAAACGATGACGGGGAGGGCAAGACAAAGAGAAAGGCTGCGGGGGACTGACGGTGATGCAGTGATGTGCCCGCGATCAATATTATCGGCGCTGACACATGCGCGAATAAGGAGTTTAAAGGAGATGTCCTTAAGCGTCTTTAGCCCTGCGTTTCTCGCTTGTCTGTCTCTCGTCTCTCGATAACCATCTCTTTAAACGTGCTATATAATCCCCCCCTCCCCTTATTTTGTTCTGTAAACTCCACCTTCACTTCAACATGGACAGCTTCCACGAACCCCGTCGGGTCGTAGAGCCTATCAAGCTTGAGGATCTCACCGCCGAGGTCGTCGCTCGCTTCGCAGAATACCATGCCAAAGGCATCCCTCTCACTGGTCGTATCATCCATGTGTGCCATTATCTCCCCATCACCGCAACCCTCCACGAATCCTCTCGCCCTGGCATCCTTTCCCCCCCTCCAACTCCTCCGCAGCAACCCGGAAACATCCCTCCGTTATCGTCCGAAACTGCATCCCCTGCACATAGTCATGACCCAGGGGACAACCCAAGCCCAAGGTGGTCCCTCTCTGGACGTCAGGGGCACGCCGCCATGATCAGTGGTATCCGCTCGTTGTCCGCGAAGCATGAGCAGCTCATAGTAGGCTGGGTAGGCGACATTGAGAGTCCCAATACCAATTCAGGTATGTCGAAGCAATTCGAGTCAGGTTCCGCTACTTGATATCATTCGCTTCCTCATTCCCCCCCCCCCCTTGCGCGCTTACTCACACGCACCGTCCCAGCCGGAGAGAAAATCATGATTCCGACCACCTCGCTTTCAGAAGAGGACAAGACTGCGCTCGAGGAGCAGCTTGCCAGTTTCAAGAGCGAAGACGAGGAAGTAAAAATGACTTATGTCCCCATCCTGCTTGACGACAAGGTTGCTCACGGCCACTACGACGGATATTGCAAACAGAGTGAGATTTCGATCGTCATTGCTATGCAGTTCTGTGCATTCTCATGCCGTACCTTTCCAGCTCTTTGGCCACTCTTCCACTATCTCCTCTGGCAGGATGTCTCGCCCAACTCGCTGTCCGCATCCTTCTCCGCCGATGAGCATTGGGCTCCATATGAACAGGCTAATACCACATTTGCGCGTCGAATTATGGACGTGTATCGCCCAGGCGACCTCGTTTGGGTACATGACTACCACCTACTTCTCGTACCCAAGTTGCTCCGTTTGTTGGTTCCCGATGTCTACATTGGCCTTTTCGTTCACACACCCTGGCCGAGCAGCGAGGTCTTCCGCTGCCTTCCCCGTATGTATAACGAGTGTTCTTGTAGCCGGATTAGCCTTGACATTCCCACGCCGCAGGTCGAAAGGAGATACTAGATGGTATGCTCGGTGCCAACCTTGTATGTTTCCAGACCTATTCGTATTCTCGTCACTTTACGTCATCCTGTGTGCGAGTATGTGGATATGAGGTCGCTGCACGAGGTATCGATGTGCAAGGCCATATTGCTGCTGTGATGCACACTCCCGTCGGCATCGACGTGGATCGCGTTTCGCGTGACCTGTGAGTCCTAGGGCCTTGGTTTCCGCTTCCGTATACTGAAGTTCGTTCTCAGCACTCGTCCGGGCATTCAGCCAAAGTTGCAAGCCCTCCTCAAGCTCTACGCCGGGAAAAAGATCATTATTGGACGCGATAAATTAGACGTTGTCAAGGGTGTCGTACAGAAGCTGCGCGCGTTCGCCAAATTGCTACACGACTACCCCGAGTGGATAGGTCGGGTTGTCCTTATTCAAGTTACATCTCCTGCTCTTTCCGACTCCCCCAAACTCGAACGACAGGTCAGCGAGCTCGTGAGCAGCATCAACGGCGAGTACGGTAGCTTGGATTTTATCCCCGTGCACCACTAGTGCGTCTCTACTCATCTCTCCCACTGTCGAGAGGCACTTATTTACCGCTTGTAGCCACCAAATGATAAAAAAGGATGAATTCTATGCCCTTCTCTCCACTGCCGACCTCGGCGTGATCACACCGCTGCGCGATGGTATGAACACAACATCAATGGAGTTTGTCATCGCTCAAGGAAGGACGAAACGATCGCCTCTCGTGCTGAGCGAGTTCATGGGCATTTCCTCCAATATGCTCGAGGCGCTCCAAATCAACCCATGGAATCTTGATGTCTGTGTATTTATATTTACTGTGCTCATCCTTTCGTTGATATGCTTGCATGCAGGACGTGGCAGCAGCCATGCACCGTGGGCTGCTAATGTCTCAGGCGGAGAAGGATACACGGCATGAGAAGTTGTACAACGTCATCGCGACTCACACGTCTCAGACCTGGGCCATGACGCTCGTCAAGTTCCTTCTTGGCATGGTTGATGCTCAGGGTGTTGCGCGTCAGACACCCGCGCTACCCACCCACTATATGCTCGAGCGCTACGGCAGAGCAACCAAGCGCCTCTTCTTGCTCGACTATGACGTGAGTTTGTCGTTCGTCTTTCCTACCCATAATGCTGATTACGAGCCATCACCCTGCAGGGTACACTGTCGCCGATCGTTAAGATACCATCGATGGCAATACCGTCCGAAGATACCCTCACTGCGCTCACGGCTCTCTCTGCAGACCCGCGCAACCTCGTGTACATTATATCGGGACGCGATGGTGCGTTCCTCGACCAGCACCTGGGGCACATCCAGGGACTTGGCATGTCCGCCGAACACGGCGGGTTCATCCGTGGGCCAGGTTCGGAGCAGTGGACGAACTTTACCGAGAGTATGGACATGAGCTGGATGAGCGAGGTGCTCGAGGTGTTTAAATATTACACGGAGCGCACGACGGGTAGCCACATCGAAGTCAAGAAGAGTTCGATCACGTGGCATTACCGTGGAGCCGACCCAGAGTGGGGGTGCGTAGGACACTCACCCAGTCCGTCATTCTATGTGTGCTGAGTTGGGAAACCCCGCAGGCAATTCCAGTGCAGGCAGTGTCAAGATTTGCTCGAGAACAACCTCGCGCACAAACGGCCAATTGAAGGTATTATTACCCCCCACTTGATGTGCAGTGGTCCCTGTGATTGCTGACCTGTCTCGTAGTGCTCGTGGGAAAAAAGAACCTCGAGGTCCGCCCAATTGCGATCAACAAGGGCGAGATTGTCAAACGTATCCTGTACCTGAACCCAGACGCTCAGTTCGTCTTTTGCGCAGGCGATGACAAGGTTTGTTTCTCGCGCACCCATCTTTTCTCCCGGCCGGCCTCATTAATGCTGTCTTTGCAATGCGACAGACGGACGAGGACATGTTCCGCGCACTACAGTTCCCGGAGACGACCCTGCCGTACACGATGGACCCACCTCTATCTGTCTCTCTAATCCCCGCAGAAAAGGGGCGGGTGCTCCCACGCGTTGAGCTGCAGCTCACCCCCGAGGACATGTTCACGACCGTCGTCGGACACCCGTCTAAGCGCACGCTTGCCAATTGGCATGTGACGAGCCCTCTCGAGGTCGTCGCGGAGTTGTTGAATCTCGTGAGCGTGCGGAAGGACGAGGGAGCAAGGTTGTAAGTGAGAGACAGGATTTTTACCCAGAAATGGCGGAAGGATGGATGATGGGATGATACACACACAAACGCGCGCTCTTTTTTTTTTTCTGAAATACCTTTTTCATTCATTAGAAACCTCAGTTTTTTTATATTTATTACAGCAGCAATAATGATGGCAAACTGGGCACATGTATCTATCATTTTTAGCACATCGTCGGTCGTTGGAGGCGTAGACAGGTAGACAATGACAATAAAGTGATCATATTTTCTAGACCACGCGCTTTGCCTTTTTTGTCCAACTTTTACTGGAGTGTCAGCGCAGCATCTCGGAAATCAGCAAAAATCCCGACCCTCACCCAATCCCGCCTGCTCAGTACCTACGACTATCCATCATCACTGACATCGAGCAACAACACCAATAGTCACCTGTAGCGTTTATGATCTCGGTACATGAATACATAATCTCTTGGAAATATATAAATGAACAAAACGCGCGAAGACAAGTGGGAGAGAAAAATTCTCTGCGCGCGTTTGCCCCTTCATTAAAAAATCTCCAACACGTAGTAGGTCACATTCGGGAGAGGCTGCTGCTGGATAGAAATCATGATGGATGTGTGATACTATGCTCCATGGCTCACTCGCCAGGGCATGGGGTAAGAGGAGTAGAGCAAAGGATGCGCGCGTGCCACCACCCCTGGATAGTGCGTGCGTCCCCCCTCGCGTGGCGGGGCTTTTATCGCTACCCTACCCAGGACGTCTACAACCCGGTGAGACACTTTGAGAGAGAGCTGAGAATTTATGCTGGTGTTATGCACGCCGTGCGCGAGGGCATGTATTCGGTCTCGGGTTGAGGAGGTGTTGAGGACGGCACCAAGGGGCA
The DNA here is from genome assembly GCA_022376555.1 of Russula compacta. Lineage (NCBI taxonomy): Eukaryota > Fungi > Basidiomycota > Agaricomycetes > Russulales > Russulaceae > Russula > Russula compacta. The sequence goes on from WTXH01000015.1 coordinate 89,097, forward strand.
ATTCAACAACGGTGCAGGGATTGCTCCACGGTTAGATTTCGATCAATACGAGTGGCAAGAATTTTGGGAAAACGTCCAAAGGTGATAAATGTTAAAGAATGACCGAGGGAAGAGGCAACGACCGTCAAAACTGAAAACGGTATGCGAGCTCGAACTTTGTGGTGCTGTGCGTGATGCGTCGTACCCCCCTCGCGAGATTCTGCGTCATCGTTCCCAACTGGGTCTGGGTCATATTTCAAGCTCTGTAACTACCTCCGGAGCGGTCTTCTCGACCTACGCGATGAGAGTAATAAAGATCAGGAGCCAGGACTGGGCAGTGCTTGGACATCACTGGATCCCAGTGATTGAGTCCCTGCCTAACAGTATCGCTCTTTGAAACTAAAAACTCCGCGAGGACTGTGCTCATCGGGGCAAGAGATACCAAAGGTGTAGTGAAGATGGTAGCGCTGGCAGCAAAAGCGGTTGTAACCGTCGTTTTCCAAGTCGAGTTCCCAGGAGGCCCAGTGCCCATACGAGCCACCGAATGACTGCTTTGAACTGACAAAGAAGATATAAAGGATAGTCAGTAGTAGGAAGCGGAGGGTGGAGCGTACTGAATTCAGCAGTTTCTTATCCATGGCTTCGGTGGTGGGATCTACGGTGGCTGTACAGTAGATACTTTCGGAGCTCAACCCGCTTAGCCGAGTTGAGACAATTACAGGCAGGCCAGGACGGGATGTTAGAGGGCAAAAAGGGAGACATGCACCTTCAAGAGTGTCACGGTATATAAAGCAAGCCGAATTCCTGGGTTGACACTGGCAAGTCCCGCAAGTCACGATCGATATCGCCGCGCATGAACGCTGAACAGCATGGCCAGTTCAACTAAACACCCATTATTCGGCTTCATGCCGCGAAATGTAACAGCGAAACAGGTTCAGGAGGTCATAGTACGTGGTATCTTCGTTCCTCTTCTCATCCCATTCTTGATACCGTTGCAGAGTGGCAAAGAAAACCCATTCACTCGTTTGCCACATTCTCCTCAGTATCACAACATTCTCAAGGCTCGAAAAAATTTGCCAGTCTTTGCACAGATGGACGCATTCTATAAAATGGTGAGTCCTGTGCTGCCCTTTGTTTATGAGGGGGCAATAGAACCCGCACCCCAGATTGCGGCCATGTGTGGCTAATTTCCCAACAAAGTTTACCAAACACCAGATTCTCCTCATAGTTGGAGAGACAGGCTCTGGGAAAACTACCCAGTACGCTCATAATTCGCCTTTTCAGTGCAACGCCGTGGCCAGCTTCGTGACCGGTATTGTTCTAGGATACCGCAATTTGTTGTCTACTCCGACATGCCCCAGACGAGGAAGAAAATCGTCGCCTGTACACAACCACGCCGAGTGGCCACCACGTCAGTAGCGAAGCGCGTTGCTGATGAGATGGATGGTGCGTTTCGACCTCAGATCTAACCACCCTTCTCATTCCATCCCAGTCCCCCTCGGGAAGCAGGTCGGATACTCCATTCGTTTTGAGGACGTGACAGAGCCAGGGACAACCTTCTTAAAGTACATGACTGACGGTTTACTCCTGCGCGAAGCCATGAACGACCCCGATCTTAATCGGTACTCCACGATCATCCTTGATGAAACACATGAGCGTACGCTTGCGACGGATATCCTCATGGGCCTCCTTAAGTCTCTTGTGAAGAGGCGCAAAGACCTCAAGGTCATAGTCATGTCTGCAACATTAGATGCGCTCAAAATTCAAAAGTATTTCACTGTCAGCGAACCTGTCCCAGTTTTTAAAATTCCTGGTCGTACACATCCAGTAGAAATCTTCTATACGCAAGAACCTGAACCAGACTACCTAGAAGCTGCGATGCGTACCGTTCTCATGTTACATCGCGCAGAGGATCCCGGAGATATCCTCCTCTTCCTCACAGGAGAGGAAGAAATCGAGAACGCATGTCGTATGCTCAGGATTGAGGCTGACGACCTTATTGCCCGACAACCAGATACAGTTGGTCCCCTCACCTGCATTCCCCTCTACTCATCTTTGCCACCTCAACAACAGCAACGTATATTCGATCCTGCGCCTCCTCCGCGTGTCCCAGATGCCCCTCCAGGACGGAAAGCTATTGTATCCACGAACGTTGCGGAGACGTCCCTAACTATAGATGGCATTGTATATGTTGTCGACCCCGGCTTCGTCAAGCAGAAGTTATATAACCCACGTATACGCGTAGAGTCTCTCTTGGTATCCCCCATCTCGAAGGCATCTGCACAGCAGCGGGCAGGGCGTGCTGGCCGCACCCGCCCCGGCAAGTGCTTCCGGCTGTATACGGAAAAAGACTTTATGAAGGAACTGGAAGAGCAAACACACCCAGAGATTTTGAGGAGTAATTTGGCAAACACGGTTCTCGAACTGGTGAAACTGGGTGTCAAAGACCTTGTTAAATTCGACTACGTCGACGCACCAGCCCCCGAAACGTTGATGCGAGCACTCGAACTCTTGAACAACCTTGCTGCGCTGGATGACGATGGAAGTCTGACGCCCATAGGAAGCATGATGTCCGAGTTTCCGTTGGACCCCCAGGTAGATTTACAAAAACTGCTGCTTGTACTGCAAGTACTCATCATTTATACTCCCAGATGTCAAAGACGCTTATTACGAGCCCGGAGTTCAATTGTAGTCAAGAAATTCTGACGATTGTCGCAATGCTTTCTGGTACGTTTGTTTTTACTGCATTGTTGATGGGGGTAACCGTATCTCTTTGCAGTTCCTAATATTTGGTCATGACCGAATAACCGACGGAAAGAAGCTGACATCGCGAAGCAATTGTTGACAGTACCTGACGGAGACCATTTAACCCTCCTCAATGTCTTCAATGAGTATCAGAGTAGTACGTATCGCCCTCACGTCTGCTCATTGTCGTGGACAAAAAAATCGTCATGCAGACCGACACGATCGCAACTGGGCATGGGACAACTATATCTCGGCCCGCTCCCTCGCCCAAGCGGACAACATCCGCACTCAGCTTCTACGAATTATGGAGCGCCTCGATATTGATCTTGTATCCAAGTCGTACAAGAATCAGACCCAGCACCACACGGACATCCGAAAAGCGCTGGTGTGCGGATACTTTATGCAGGTTGCGCGCAAGGAGGGTGAGAAAGGCTCTTATCTCACCGTCAAGGACAACCAGGTGCGTGCGACTCTACCTAAACGTGCGCAAATCGACGATTGGATTTCTCTGACGGCGTATCTTGATTCTTGCTCCGACCAGGTGGTATCGCTGCATCCTTCATGCGGTCTTGACACGCAATCCGAGTGGGTCCTCTTCAACGAATTCGTGCTCACGACGCAGCCGTACATCCGTACGGTAACAAAGATTCAACCAGAGTGGCTGCTCGAGCTCGCTGCGAACTACTACGACTTGGGAACGTTCGCCAATGGCGAGACGAAACGTGCGCTACAGCGCGTTGCGAAGAAACGGATAGGCAAGAACAAGAAGGCGGCAGCGGCGTCCGGCGATAAGTGACCAAGAAGAAAGTCAAGACGAGCCGAGTCGGCTGTCGCCCTATTCTTGGTGTAGATTTGTTACTCGATGTATGCTAGTGATCACACTTGTTGTTGTAGTTGATGTCCATCACTATAGTCTTTGTTTGGTTGGTTTCATGGCGACCTAGTGGCGACTTGCGTGTCCAAACAAAACTCGTCCTTCCTGTGAGCGCGGTCAAATTTGTGGAGACAAGTTGTGAATTAGTCCAGTGCAAGTGCAGTTATCTGCGCACATGGTCGAACGATGAATATCTATGAGCGAGAAGGGAATAGAGACCACTCGACCACTCACCCGTCCGTGCGCCCTTCTTCGCACCTGAGCTGCCATTTGGACGGGTCATAGTAGTACGATGATGGACACGGACGTGATAAAACAGGCGTTTGTCATGGTCACCCGTGCCAACTACGGGGGGCGTAAGTATGTGCCAAAGCAAAGTGACTGAGAACCCCGAGAGACCGCTGGTGTAATGCAACTTAAATGCGAGATAACAGCATAGAGAGGAAGGAGTCCCATCAAAGGGTTCAAAACGTTCAGCGCTCAGCGTTCAGCTACTGCCGAGGGCCCTTCGCCTTTGCCAAGAAGCTTCGTGACCCTTGGACAACACTTGAAATCTCCGGGACCACTCCTCGACAGTGACAGTGACATCCGCACCCTCCTTCACCCAGAGGGACAGCGTCTCTTTAGTTAGATCCGGCCAGGCCGTCTTTATTTTCCGTAGTTTTTTCGGTCATCATGCGGACAGCACCGTTACGGGTTCCTGAACGTGTACTGGCCAGCCTCACGCCCTCGCTGACTGGATATCCCGTTCGAGTCTCCAGCTCTCCAGTTCTGGCTCTGGGGTTCTGGGATGTGCCAACTACCAGCGCCAACGCTGAGTTCAGATCGCGCCGGACCGTGCTAACCGGGAGCCGCGTCCTCTCCTCCCCCCTTGCTTCTTTCACTTTCGCCTTCGCCTTCCCTCCTCGTCCGCCTCTTGCCATCAACCACTTCCTCTCTCCATATCTTTCCCTCTGTTCATCGCATCTGGAGCAAGAACATGATGCTGAACACAAATGCTGAAGAAAATCGTGTCACATCTGTGCTTTAATTCTTTAATATATAACCCGTACAATCCCCCGTACCGTCCTGTCTCCTGTCTGAGTTCGAGGCAACCTGAGATATATATGGTACGGGGTGTGGGAGGGGTAAACCCGTTTTGACCCGACGGTCAAATATACGGCCGTACCCGTAATACGGTACGGTGAGCAGCCCTAATTACCTCCCGCGGGCAGCCCAATTCTTTGATCGGGTTAGCGCTGGCCTGGGGTGGCCGGTTTCAAGCTCCATCTTGTCTCATCTGAGCCTTCTACAACCTGCTCTAGACAAGCTCTGCGCAGGGCTCACGACGTACCATTAGATGTCACGCATCTGATTTTGATCAACCCTCACCACCAGGTTTCGACGCCGTATAGACATACAGTATATACGTGTATTCCTCTTCCAAATCCGTCGCAGTTCGCAGCGCCGCCGCCACCACCCACATGGATCCTCTCTTTTTCTTGTACCTCAGATGCAACACATCTCATCTGCGTTGACAAGGTTCGCCGAAATTTCGTCACTACCACTGCTGCTGGCAAATCTCTGCACTGGCCCAGGGTTGATGATGTCATCCTTCCTTCGCTACTCGCCGTATATTCAAAGGTTAATTTAACGGGATCATGTGGTGCTCACTCCACTCATAATTGGCTTCAATCATCTACAATATCTCCGTAGATATCATCTCATGATTAGCATTTGCACATGCTGGAAACCCCCACCGAAGATGCCATTTTAGATGCATGTCGTCGTCTCGTCACTCGTTTTTTTTCTTTTGCCTTTTTGCCCCTCCAATATATCGAGGAACTGGATGCCCTTCAAGATTGGCCTCAAGCGGACCGCCCAGCCAGGAATGACATGGGCCATTCATTATCATGATCATGTCAAATATGATTTCTGGCATACAGTTGTCACATAGAATATCACGTAGACTGGCATACAACCGGGAATCGAAATCGACGCTTCTAGCTGCGAATAATAATAAATGGAGGCACAGCCTCTTAAGAGTTCCCAGACACCCTCAGTCCCCTGAAGACTCTGCTCGGGTCGCCCCGGCCCCGGCCCCGTCGTTGGCGACCGCGGCCTCGGACTCGTCAAATTGGTAGAGAGGGAAATCGAGCAGAATCGTGCGCTTGACTACCTTTGGCAGCGGGCGATACAGCGCGGGCGGGAGCGGGATCAGGACGGACGTATCGTCAAGGTACGCGCAGTACGCTGTCCATGCGTCCGCATCACCGCTGAGATACACGCGGCGCGCCTGGGGCTTGTCCGACGTGGGGATACCCGAGAAGAAGAGAAGTACACTGCGTGTGCGTGCGTGTGTGGAGCCGGTTCTTAGCTGTGCAGCCCTTAACTGTGACTGTGAATTTTGAGAGGGGGACGCACAGCATCGTGAAGAGTGGGGAGACAACTGCGCCATATTGCGCCGCCTTTGCGCCACTATTGAGCGTGCCATTCGTGCTCGGAGAGATCGTGAGCGTCCAAATGCCCCACCAGCACAGGATTCTGAAGCATCACATCGGCGTCAGCTTTCCATTGGCGCGTCCAGCATGCATCGGCATCCCAATCAAACGGGAATGATAGAACGCACTCTCCAAAGTAGGAGGATGGCGGGACCACTTCCATAAGCCGTCCTAAAAAAAAAAAAAGTCACGAAAACAAACTTCAGGAGGGGCGAGGGGGAGCTCGAAGGGAAGAGAAATGGGGTAATCGCCGCACCGTAAACGGCTTGTTCTTTGGCGGGTCGTTCAACTTGTAACGCAGCTAAATATCATATATTGTTATTTTTCCTCCTACAACTGGGGGGGGGGGGGGGGGGGAGTGAGCGACGCGACGCGCCTTTTGCGCGTCAGACACGGTCTCGATGATCAATCCGAGCGCCCACAGCACGATGCCAATGACATCGCGTGCGGTTCCGAACGCGGGATTATTTGACCCCCCACTCGGCGCGCGGTCGGATTCGGATACGGCGGGTGAATTGAGCACGATGACGGGCAAGGATACCGTCCAAACCTATACACATGACCCAGTTCCGTACATCAGCCAGCTCAGTCAGTAAATGAGAAACCAAAAAAATTTCGCGCGAGGGTTTCTGGGCGTTTGGTGGTTGATTGGTGGATACGTACCCATAAAATTTGCGCTGTGGTGCGTCGCGTGGGTGAACGGACATACGTTATAACGGGCGATAAGAATTATGCGCCTATGGCATTTACTACTACCCGCGGGGCGAAGACGTACCGATCCAAAAACCTATCCACAGCAATACCATAAAAGTGGGTGAAAAAATTCAATCAATATAAACCCTTTTTTTTTTTGGCGCTGCTCAGTGTGCTTACCAAGGAACTCGAAAAAGTGTGCACGGATGGTATCGAAGCGCGAGTCGCTGCCCATCTTGAGCACGCGGAACAGCAGAAATCCTAAACCAGACCGCTGTGTTTTAAGCACAGGCCCTTTGGCTGCGGTGGTTTGTTTGACTGGGACATACCGGCGATGCGCGCGGCCCAGATCATGACGAGCACGCTAGCGACGACATTTCGGGCATGGTAGGTGTTGCCAAGGAGGAGAGTGAGAAGCGCTGTTGTGACACGGGTCACCATGGCGGGGTCAGCCTCGCAAAATCTGGGAATTACCTAGCACAAAGAAGTTGGATCCTGTTGTTTCATGTCAACATTGCGTTGCGATTCCATGCCATAGGTAGACAGACCTCCCGTGAAATCTGTGATTTTATCGAACTGGGGATAGGGTATACGCGTATTTGTTGCCAGTGCAAACTAAGGCCGTACCTGAAAAGTCCAAGCTACGAAAAAGCCAGCAAGTTGCCAAGCGACGGTGACGAGGGCAGTTATGGCGAGGTAATATCTGTCGAGGACGTGAACGGGAGACATCTCTGAGGACGGACCACCTGGGACGCGTCTAAGCCGGGACGAATTGTCATTACTTGAAAGGGAAATTAACACATTGTGACACGGGCAACAAACGTAACGCGTAACGTAAAGAAAAAATGTCGTGGGAATGAACATTCAAAACAGGCGAGTTGGCAACAAAAACGCGAATGCAACACGCTCATCGTGCCGTTTCTACGTGACTAAGAGTCCCACCCATGCACCGAGTCTAATTGTCAGGAATTCGAATGATAGAGAAAGCTGGTGCGATAGTAACAATAGACGACGCGATCGACGACTAAACACTAAATAAGCGAAGGGAGGGACCATCTTAGAATTACACAAATATGCGTTGATACTCTTCGCGCTCCAGGTCAGCCTGTCTTTGTCTATGCGTTCGCCCGTGATGGGTGACGCGCCAGCGTCTGACTCGTGTGGTGGGCCTGGATGCTGCTGAACCGCTGCAATTCCTCTGCCTTGACGCGAACTTTCTGGCCAAAGCCGACCTTCCGTACGGCGCGGCGGATGAATGATGTCCGGTTCGAGTAGAGGGACTCGTGGATGGACGCAGCGCGCGATTGTGTCCGCACCATCGGGACACCAGACTCAGCCCGAGCACGAGTAGCTGCTGCTGTAGCTGCATTGTGACGGTTGCGGAGGTACTTGATCACCGTAGCTTTCATCGCAAACTTGATCAAATCGAGGGGAACAAACCAGATGATATCCTGTCCAAGGCACATCAGGACGTATAGCATAAACTAACGAGAAAAACCTACCCAGACCCAAACGATGCCGATCCAAGCACCCGAGATTTTCTGGATATTGGTGAAGCCCCAATTGGCAAAGCCGGCAATGATTGAGGATACAAGCTGCGCCAAGCAGAAAGCACCCATCAACGCAAACGACGGACGCTCCATGAAGAAGAATCCATGGGCGCGAGTGACGAAGATGAGAGCTTGAGAGATAATGGCAACCTGGAGGTAGATGATAGTGTGCAGTTGCTTGTCATTGTGGTCGATATGGTGAGGGGGCGAATTCAAGTGGACATGGAACTTCCGCTGGAAGAAGTCCGACTCGATGATCACGACAACAAGAATGATCCTACACAAGCAATCAGAACGCAGCCGAAGATGAAAATAGTGAGAGGAACATACGTGGAAAGCGCAAGATAGAGACCATAAGCTACGGCATAGGCAAAGATCTCGGCCAAGTCCCAACTATCCGGAGTTGACGACGGGAGCACACGATCAACTGAGAGCGTCATGATAGTACCGTCATTAAGTAGTGCAATGATAAGGACCATGAAGGGGGGAACTGGAACCTGTAGGAGAAGACCAGGATGGCGAAGCAGACGACGATACGGATCGTGACAGCACAGGCATAGATGGCATAGTTCCGCATGCGTTGGAAGATGATCCGCGAACCACGGATGGCATGGACAATGGTCGAGAGACCAGGTTCCGTCAACACGATGTCAGCAGCACCACGAGCAGCATCGGTGGCACCCTCGACAGCAATACCAACATTGGCACGCGAGAGGGCAGGAGCATCATTCGCACCATCACCTGTCATGGCACAGAGATGTCCGAGACCCTGGAGGCGCTTGACAATTTCGAATTTGTGCTCCGGGAAGACACCGGCAAACCCATCGGCGTCCATGATCATTTCATCGAGTGAGTTAAAGCGGCTGCCCGGGGGAGGACCATCCTTGAGTACCTTGGCAGGATACATGTGATCACCAAGGCCGAGACGACGACCCGTCTCCTTAGCAATGGCAAGCTGATCACCGGTGACCATCTTGACCTTGACACCAAAAGCGAGGGCATCGTCGATGGTTTGCTTGGTGTCTTCGCGGGGAGGATCGAAAATGGCAAGGAGACCAACGAGCTCGAATCCATTGCCCTCGGCCTCATGATCATTGCCTTCAAGTTCCTCATATGCGACGGCAAGGGCACGGAGACCACGGGAGGCGAACTCCTCAACGTCAGCTTCGAGACGGTTCTCAAGCTCCTCGGTCTTGTTGCGTGAGCAGAGTTCTATGATGATACCAGTCATACCCTTGGTGACACGCTTGAGCCTGCCGGATGCCTCTTCACGGTAGGTGATTTCAGTACGCTTGTCAACAGGGTTGAAAGGCTTGAAATCGAGAAGCTTGATGCCAGCGCGAGCAAGGCCCGTATCACGAAGGGCACCGACCACGGAAGCATCGATGGCATCCTGATTCTCAGTACGAGATGCGTACGCCGCAAGGAGGATAACATCATCAGCAGAGAAGGCAGCATAAGTTTTGATAGTAGACCGGTCAATGGTGAGCTTGTTCGTGGTCAATGTACCCGTCTTGTCAGAGCACAGGATAGTTACACCAGCAAGCTCCTCAATGGCGGTGATACGAGTAACAATAGCCTTGTAGTGTGCAAGTTGCTGCGCACCGACAGCGAGTGTGACGGATAATACAGTGGGCATGGCAATGGGTATACCGCCGATCAAAAGCACGAGGATGTTGTCAAGACCGGACCGATATGACCATCTGAAGCCGGCATAAAGGACGAAAATCTCGGCGATGACGAAGATACCAATAGTGATGAGACAGAAGGATCCAATCTGTGCAAGAATCTTCTGCAAATGGCCAGTCGTGTCATCTTCCTGGCCGACGAGGGATGCAGCGCGACCGAAGAAAGTGTTGACACCGGTGGAAATAACGACACCCTCAGCCTCACCCTGTTTGCATGTCGATCCACTGCAAACGCCGAAGTGTGAACAAGCTGGAAAGTTCGGGTGAAGCCGGACTTACGAAAAGCATTGATCTGTCTCCTTTTTCCCTACAGGGAGGGACTCGCCAGTAAGTGCAGCCTGGTCGATGGACACATTGATGGCCTCAGTGAGACGGCAGTCGGCGGGGACGATGTCACCGATTTTGAACGCGATCATATCCCCAGGCACAAGTATCGCCGATTCAATCTCTACCCAGCTCCCGTCGCGCTTAACCTTTGCCTTGGGAGCAAGCGAGTCCATAAGCGCCTTGACAGCATTTCCGCACCACGCTCTTCGTAAAAACCAATAGACGAATTGATGAACAAGAGGAGAGTGATACCAGCAAAGTCTTGCCAGTCGGGTGCACGGCCCTCTCCGTTGGATAAGGCGATGGCAACGAGCGCAGCAGCTTCCATCACCCAGGAAAGAGGATTCCACATGAAACTCAGGAACTGAAGAAGCAACCCTCAGTCATCTCGAGAAGGAAAAATGTATCAACCTTCAAAAACTGACCTGAAGGAAAGCGTTCTGCTCCTCCTGCTCAAGCTTGTTGGGACCAAAAATCTCCAAACGACGACTGGCCTCCTGAGAAGTGAGACCCTGATCATTACATTGGAGGAGTGTAAAAACATCCTCGATAACAATCGTCTCGAGGTCGACTTTTTCCTTATCATAGAGGTCATCGGCCTTGAGCTCGATCTGTGTGGGAAGAATTGCGAATCAGAGAGCTTGCAGGAATGCGATATTGGAGGAACGAGAAAGGAGCGAGTCGTACCCTTGACATGTCAACATTGGCATCTTAGAAACGGGAGTCAGGCCGGGAAATAGGCGCGTAAGAAGCGCAAGCAAATGATAGAACGTACGGGTCTGTTTGACTTCATCATGGCCAAAATCCTTGTATTCGCGCTTCTTCTCCTTCACTTGGGTTTCCTCGACAGGGGTGTCAGCGTGGGCAGGAGGCCCAGCTTCCTTTTCTACGTTTGGCTGCGACATGTTCACCGAGGACTGGAGGGTGAAATGAGGGGATCGAGAGAGCTACAGGGAAAACCCCGAGGACGGAGGGGAAGAGGAATCGCTGTAGAGCGAGGCGGAGAAGGAGGCGGAGAGAAGGACCGAGAAGGATGGGTGATAGGTGAGGGCGAGCAGGGCGACGAGGGACGGGGGGGTTCTTGCCTTTTATTGGGTTCATGTCCAGAACCAACCAACCATCAACCCAACAAATATTACCAAATACTCAATTGTAATATTATAACCCTCCCTTCCCACGCTATCCTCCGTCCCGTCCCGACAATTCGCCTCGCGAGGCCCGGTTGAGCTTGAGCCACCAACCACTTCCGCTCCGTTCTATACTGTCATCGGACTTGTCTCTGCGCCCAAGCACACTGTCCTTCCTTCTGAGCATTCTATTCCTCATTCATCCGGATTAGCCTTCTTTTTGATTTTCACTATCCACATCGCGTTTCAGGTTGCCTCTCTTTCTCGACATATAAGACCGGAGTCGCGCATCCACTATGCCAGTGCCACAGACATCCGAAAAGTAGTATTGCCGGCACATTGCTGCTCCCTCGGCCCTGATAAACCCTACAAGCTCCCCAGCGTGAGTACACCTGACATTCGCTTCGAACGTTTCATGCAATGCCGCAAACACGCTTTCAAGCCGTGAGAGGATGCGTAGTTATTATTAGCACACCATCCGCCCCGATTCTCCGAGTACAGTTATCTGCACAAATTTTTGGAAGTCCGACCGGCCGACGATGGCAGTGAGGCCACAACCCTGAGCGTTTTACGCTGTACGCCCAGGTCGCATGAAGGTTCTGTCTACCGTGCAGTGGCTGGATACAGGTTTACCCGCACGTCCTCACCCTTGTTTTTTTTTTTCGACAGTTCCTGCGTGTGATACCTGTTATTTAACATACCTCGACGCCTATTTGGATCATTTATCATGTTCTTTACTATGTAAAACGTGCTCCCATCCCATCCATTAATGATCAATGCGATCGGAATTGCAATATGCTAGTGTGAGCTTGGAGATGGTAAGAGGGTAAGGCCTCGGATCTGCGGCAATCAGCAATCATGGAGGTGCCAATCATGCCAGCCACATGCACAATATCGTACCCCCCAACACCTGCACCTTCACTATCCCCTGTCCCTGCTCGTGGGCGCCGAATCACGTCCTTCGGATTCGTGAACCCCCCCGGTCTTTCCAGGGGCTTTTCCAGGGGCCCGAAGGAACCCGCGACGGTCGCGAACAAAACAGCAAACAGCCCCCGCGTTCCCACGTTACATAGAAACCAAGACGGGCAATTTCCCCCTGGCCTCAACCTGGCTACAATCTTAAATCCTACAATCCCTTTGCATGCACATGCATATGTACGCGCATCGCGTGTTCGAGCTCGCAGAAACCACGCATGGCGGCACGGTTGCTCACACGACTCGCTTAAAGTCCTCTTAGTGCCGCAGCCACCGGTTGATCTCTAATCCTTCCATGCGTCAATCAAACACGAACCACCAGAAAACCTTGGCAGAATTGAAGATGAATTTTGAATTACCGCAGCATGTTTATTCTCCACGGGGGAGTCAATCTTACATCGGACCATCGAACAGAATCTGTTTGTTGTTCATGGCCACCACGACACACTCCGATACTTACTCACAAGGGAGTAGAATGACTTTAAGTACGTTGACACCATATCATATGGCACATCACTTCCCCATTCACGCACCCTCAACGTCATTGTAAGGCGGGGTTGCCCGGATGCACGGTGCGCAGGCGCCAGTTATCTTACCTCAAAACATGGAAGCTGGGCCTTAGTGGGCCTTGGCAGTTAGCGCCAATGTCGCCAAGCACCGGCGATCATTATGGTTGCAAGAATTTCGGTGCAACTCCGCGCGGGGACTTATCGACTTATCCCTCGCACTCGACCACCCGCACAAAGTCCTTGCTGCGCCGCTGTGCCCGTCCACGGAATGTGTTTGTGGACGAACGGGGTGGGGAACAGCCTCTTCCCTCTACCTCACCCTCAATGAGCTTGCATCGTAAAATTTACGGGTACGCCGCACGCCAGTTCCACCTGACCTGCTTCCCTCAGTGGCACGTGTCAACCAAGCGGGGGGAATCGTAGCGCCCTCGCTTTGCATTGAATGTACCCAGTCTCAACGGGCTGTCCCAGTCGAAGGGGGGAAGAAAACAAGAAACCGGGATCCGTGGGGAGGAAACGTTGATAATAATATCACCAGTCGCCGCGCTGGCGAACACGGGGGCGGCTCGCGTTCGCGTTGTACGGTGGATTACGATTGCGTGTTTGCAGGGCACGTGACATAGATTCGGAGGTATCTACCGCAGTTCTATCACTGGATGTCATCGTCGATGACTCGGTCATTTTGCAAACGCCTCAAGACTTGATCTTGCTAGTTGCTGCAGAACGTAAAGAAGCGTTGGAGTGTCCTGCTCAGCTGTCTTCGGAGTGTTGGATGGTGACCGGTGGAATGCTGGACCAAGTATTTGCTGCGTTTGCTGCCCTCTATGGACACGTCACGGCGATAATATGTCCGCGGTGTGATTTTCGAAGGCCTCTCTGCCTAAAGGGGCACATTTCGTCAACCCGCGGTAGATTGCCCCACTGTCTCGTTCGAAGAGCACGCGTAATAGATCTGAGCTGGATCTGAATCTCCCGGGTGCTGTCGGGTTCCGATATATACGATCGGATCCATCGGAACGGCCTAGCAGGTTTCAAGTCGCACCTCGCAAATCAACGATGCATGGGGTCATCATTACGGTACTGAAGGTTGAGATTGAGGCAGGAGATCAACGAAGAACGCGAGTGGGTGTTGGTGTCGAATAGCAAAACGCAGTCAGCTGCGGAAGGTAAACGTCAACCTGGTGCCACTTTTAGAAGGAAAGTCCCTTGACAGCACGCTAGCAACTAAAACAATAAGTGGGCAGTAGGGAAGTTCGGATCTCGAAGAGGAGCTGAAGATGTCCTTTCATGCATGTTCGTTCACTAGCGAGTGGATCATGATGCATGATGCATGATGGCCTGTGTTGCATCGATCTGATCGCTCGCAGTAAATGTATGCGTGACATCTGTGACCTGTGACGGCACGCGAATAAGCATGTGATCGACGCGTTGAGGACGCGTTGAAGACGACATTGACGACAAAGACAAAGACCAAAAGCATTGACTGCCAGATGGCAAGCTCCTTTGATCTTCAGGAGGAGCTTCAGGCTCTACAAGATATAGGAAACTACCCGATAGAGCATGAGCATGACATACGCTCAATGGAGCCAGCGGAGATGGACGGGTTGCTTCGACGTGCGCAATTATGCTTTCGCTCCGCCATGGGAGAGACTGTCTGCTCATCGTGTTTGTCACAGAGGCCGTCAGCGCCATAGCAGAGTCCTTTGAAGCCGTCACATCTCAAGATACGTTCGATATCCTGCGGAGCTTCCTCAAACACGCCGGCGCCGTTCCCGGCATCCTGATGAGCAAACTGCTCGACGTCATCATGTCCGGCTTTGCCGCGGAGGTGGACGCCGCCGCGCACGACGTCGATCACGAAGACCAGCAGACTTGCGCCGTGCACAAAGTCCCGATCGAGATGTACGCGTTCCTGCTCAACTGGTCTGCACGTTCGGCGGAGAAGGTCAATCTATCTGACGAGGATGCGCTCCCCGCCACCGCCGCGCCCGCCAAGCCGAGGAGAGGACGTGGGGGAAAGGTGGCACAGCCAAGGGCCGCTGCGAAGAATAAGGCGCCAGAATGGTCCTGGAAGGACCAGATCGTGCCCATTCTCACCCTGATTAGCAAGGTTTTGAAGCTCAAGACGTCAAAGATCTGGACGGTCAGTGGAGAGAGGGACACATTTATAGGGTGTGTGGTGTCCCAAATCAACGTAACAGCGTTAATCTCATAAAGCTCTCTTCATGGCCGGGCAGGTGTCTCACTGCGCCTGCGTACCATATCACGGAGAATGAGCAGTACATGAAATCCCAGCCTATCAAGCTGGGAATCTACAAAGTCATCTGTCTCGCGGTCAAACATCACGGCCACGGACCCGCTGCGCAAACCACGATCATGCAGTCCTTGCAGTACTACGAGCACCTCTCCGAACCCATGGCCGAGTGCCTTAACGTATTGCTAAAGGAATTCGACCATGCGCAGCTTGGCGACGAGATCCTCCGCGAGATCGCTGCGAAAAGTTTCAATGCGCAAGATACAAAGGGGCCAAGGAACTTTTCTAGGTTCCTCACGCAATTCGCGGAGTGGGCACCTCGGGCAGTTCTGAAGCAGATCAGCCTGCTGCTTTCGCACCTGGACTCAGAGGTGCGTTCAAGTTTCTCTTTCAGTTTTTTTCCACATGCCTATGGGGAGAATCACAGTCTTATCCGATGCGAATGGCCATCGTGGAAATCATCGGCCACCTTATTCGCGAGCTAGCTTGCTCCGAGGATCTCACCAGTGACGCGCACCAGACGCAGAAGCAGCTCAATGGACTCTACGACCTCCTTCTCGAGCGCACGCTCGACCTTTCCTCCTACGTCCGCTCCAAAGTCCTCACCGTTATCAGCAGGCTGTGTGATTTGCCTGTCAAATTCCCCAAACAACGGCTCGCCATCACGCGTGCGGCGGTCGCCGCGCTCGAAGACAAAGTGGCGGGCGTGCGCAAAAATGCGATTTCCCTGATCGTGAAGTTGATCGTGACTCACCCGTACGGGCTGATGCACGGTGGGCTGCTCGGGATGCAGGAGTGGGAAGAGCGATATCGCGGCGTTGTGAAGGAGCTGCAGAAGACGGAGAAGGCGCTGGACGACACGCTCTCTGGCGGCGCCGAGACGGGGGTAACGAACAAGGATGATGATGGGGGTGGAGAGTCGTCAACCGCTCGGCCGAAGGAAAAGAAAAAGAGGCCACGGTAAGGTGTCACATGTGGTCTGCCCCAGTCGAATTTTCTGATCATAATGAGCAGTCATCGGAGCGAAGACGCCGAGGATGCGATGGACGTCGATGACGACGATGACGAAGTAGACAGTATCATGGACGAGGACGAGCCACAACCCTCCAAGGCCGAGGAAGGCGAAGGTACCGGTGACGGCGACGGCGACGAAGGTACACCGCCATCAGAACAAAACTCCAAAAGCAAGAAGAGCGCACGCAAGTCTGAGCTCGACATGGCTGCGCTGACGGACGAGCAGGCTGCACTCGCAGCGCTCAAGAGCAACCAAGTGTTGCACCTCCGCCTGCGCAAGCGGTACTACTCTGAGGCCCTGAACTTCATTCGGCAGGTCGAAGAGGCAGCTCAGATGATTTTTCAGCTGCTCGGGTCCACGCACAAGGCCGAGGTGCTGGAAGCGATGGAGTTTTTCAGGGTCGCGCATGAATACCAACTTGACAGCGCCGAGGTGAGCCTCTAGACGCATTTCGTTATCTCAATAGTACGATATGCTGATGACAGTGTGCTGCAGATCGGCATTAAGAAGATGCTGCACTTGATCTGGTCGAAAGATAACAGTTCGATGTCGGAAGATGGGAAGGAACTCAAGGGCGTTCGCTCGCGCCTGCTCGAGTGCTACCGTAGCTTATACTTTGATCCGTTACCTGACATGGAACCCAAGCAGCAGGTCAACCGAATAGCAAAGAATATGATCGAGTGCGTTGGTTGCTACGATGATAGACTCCGATACTCATCCAGGAATGGCTCTAGGCTAACATACGACGCCACCCTCGCTGAACTAACAAGCTTGGAGGAGATGATGCGCTTCATGATGGACGATGACCAAATCCACTCGGATGTGGTGAACAAGCTGTGGCAAGTGTACAGTGAGCACGGCATCAACTGATCCTGTTATCATGTGCCAAAGCCCCCTTGTATAGGCTCCGAACGACCGTTGCCGAAACAACAACGCAGGGGGGCAATCATCATTATCGGTATGCTGGCACTGGCACGACGGAGCGTGGTCCAGGACAGGGTAGATGTCCTCCTAAAAATTGGACTGGGTCCGGTGGGCAAGGTCAGTCTCCCTGAGCTCCGCAACATGTAGTCATCTTACTTTCGGCGTATCTAGTCCGACCTAATCCTCGCCAAATACACTTGCGTCGCGTTACAGCGGCTCAGTGGTAGCGCGAAGAAAGTCAAGGGCTCCCTTCTCGATAAGAGCGTCCGCATCGACATGGACAGCCCCGTTTTCCGTAAGCTGCAAGAGGCCATCGAACATCCGTGCCAGTCACGCGAATGGTTTACCCTCGCGGAACAGGCGATAAACACCGTCTACGCCCTCGGGGACCAGCCGGAAGTCCTAAGCAACACGATCATAAAAAACCTCACTCGGCGCGCATTCCGCCGGCGGGAGAAGAAATCCGCGTGCTCTACCACTCTCGAGGACCAGCGGCCGTCGTCGGGTTCGTCGGCGCCAAACGCGGACGCGGACGCGATGGACGAAGATCTGCCTCCGCCGAGCACGCAGGGGCTGCTTTCGACGTTGCCGGGTTCGGCGCAAGCAACCGGAACCGTGGCGGGAAACCCTGCGAAGAAGAGCGACGACACTGGTGATGCGTTCGAGCTTAGCCAGTTGCTCTTTGTGGTGGGTCACGTCGCGATCAAGCACATCGTCTACTTGGAGTTGGTCGAGCGCGAGTGGAAACGACAAAAGCAGGAGAAGGAGCTAGGTGAGCAAGCGTGTGCTGCCTGCCTCTCCCGTAATTTGTCTGGTCATAAATCTTTTTTTTTTTTTGGGTAGCTGAGAAGCTTGCAAGAGGCGCGGGGGACGATGCTGCGAGCAAGGATGGGGAAGAACTCGACCAGGTCGCCGGTAACGCGGAAGACGAGATCGGCGACCGCATAGCTGCCGTGCGCGAGACAGAACTCTTGTATGGACCCGACTCCCTCCTTGCACTGTACGGGCCCCTGCTAGTCCGCATATGCGGTCGGCCAGACCAGTTCAAAGTTTGTGCATTCCCCCAATTATAAAATCTCATCCCCCTAAAGCAGAGACCCGTCAGAACGCGACGCTGCGGGCGGTGGCGACGCTCTCGTTCAGCAAGTTCCTCTGCGTGAGTTCGCAGTTCTGCGACGCGAACCACCACCTGCTCTTCCGCATCCTTGAGACGTCGCGGGACGCGAACATCCGGAGCAACATCGCGATCGCGCTCGGCGACGTCGCGGTCTCGTTCAGCACGATCGTCGACGAGAACAGCGACGAGCTGTACAAGGGTCTGTCGGACCGCGACTTGGTAGTGAAGAAGAACACGCTGATGGTGCTCACGCACCTCATCCTCAACGGCATGATCAAGGTCAAGGGCCAGCTCGGGGAGATGGCCAAGTGCCTCGAGGACGAGGAACCGCGCATCGCGGACCTCGCGAAGCTCTTCTTCACTGACCTGTCTACGAAAGATAATGCGATATACAACAACCTGCCGGACGGTGCGTGTGTGCTTTTCTTTTCTTTTTTTCCCCCGCGACGGCGGTCTTTGGTCTCTCCTGTGTGCGTGCGCGCTTAGGCTGATCCACCACCACGCAGTTATCAGCCACCTCTCGGTTGGCGAACACGCGATGGACGAGGAAGGCTTCCAGCGCACGATGCGCTACATCTTCACATTCATCGAAAAGGTAAATGCCTAAACTCACGCGCAGTCCCACCCTCCCCACCCTCTTACGCCTCACCCATACACACGCACACATGCTTACTCGTCCAATCCCATTAAGGAAAAACAAGCAGAAAGCATTGTCGACAAGCTCTGTCAACGCTTCCGCCTCACGGAGGACACGCGTCAGTGGCGCGACATTGCGTTCTGCCTGTCGCTGCTTCCGTTCAAATCGGAGCGCTCGGTGAAGAAGCTCGTCGAGGGCCTGCCGCTCTACCGCGACAAGCTGCACGAAGAGGGCGTGTATGCGCGCTTCCAGGAGATCCTCGTCAAGGTACGTGGCAAGACAAAAAAGGGACGCGATGCCGTTCCATAATTTCCCCTCCCCTCTTTCCCTCTATCCAATAAATAAATACTCACGAAAAAAAAAAAAATTAATAAAAATTCCAAAAAACAGGCTCGCTCTAACAAAGCCGCCAACAAGCCAGACTCTGAACTGAACGAGTTTGAAACGGTACGTTCCCCCCCCCCCCCTCCCTTTTTAGACACACACGCATATATATATATATGCGCTGTGTTTGTTTACTTTTACTTTTCTTTTTTCTGATCGCTCGTTCTGTTTTGTCCAAAACAGGTTCTGGAGGAGAACCGAAGACAAGGCGAAGAAGATCAGGCGTTCGAAAAGCGCGTGGAAGGCAAGAAGGCGGCGGCGGCGAAGAAGCGCGCCACACGGCGAAGTACGTGTTTTTTTTTTTTTTCTGCTGGCTCCTGCATAATGGGGATGTGTACCGTTATATCGAATGCTAATTTTTTTTTTGGGGGGGGGGCTCGTCCTTTTTCTTTTTTATTCGCAGCGGCAAGAAAGAGACAGACGACCGTAGACGAAGACGAGGAATAAAAACATAATAAATGTAGCCCCCACCTCCAGCGCAGGCAGCGCAGAACTCCCGAGATTTTCCGATCATCGTCATATTTTTACTCCTCCTATACTCCTCCTATGTCTCCGAACGGATCTGTCCGTTCATTTGTGCTTTGGTTCCACCATCCCGCTCGCATCCCAGCTCTTTGTGTCGTTGCATGTATCCACTCTCCTGTATTTCTCTCCACATACCACTATCTCATCAGCCACCTAATCCTTTGTTGCACTTACAGCTCATGTACAAAAATGCGCGCGAGACTGATCTGAGAGGTGACAGAAAAGAGAAAGAAAGACCGTGTTTGTTCGTGGCTACCTACAACAAGAACTGCGATTCTCAACCAGGGGGAGGGGGAAACAACCCGTGCCAGAAACGGAATACCAGAGGAAGGACCAGAAATTACGAAATAAGTGAAATCTAACGAACGTGTGATATTGCGCAGCGAACGATTGGATGGACAAGAAGCAGAGAAGCACTTTGAAAAGAAAAAACATAAGATCAATGTGGAATTTTTAGCACTAGAGGAGCGAGCTAGGAGGGGGGGTATCTGCAGACTACAGGTGATCTGGTCCGTGCAATAAAAAAAAAATAGTGGCAAAATTGCGTGGTTCGTGCGATGGATGTGGTACTGTCTATGCGAGGTGAGAGGATATGATGGTGAAACGAGAAGAGAGGAAAACGAAGTAGGGGTGTGTGTGCAATAATAATCGAGAGTCAACAGTGGGCGGTGACAGGTCATTCTGCTTTGAACCGCGCTCCGCCTCCTCCGCCACGCATGATCGCGCGCATAAATGCGAGGAAACGGTCCGCATATTCGGGCGGCGGCACCGCGCTGATCTTGTGCTATATACACGACCCAAATGTGTTTAAAAAAACTCATGCGCACATGCCAGAGAAGTAAGGATAGGTGAGACACGCACCAAGTCTGCAGACATGCCCTTCCACAAATGCTCGAATTTCTTCACGACGCCGTACGGCGTCAATATGTCGATGATGCCGAGGTAGTACACCGTGTCGAGCGGTTCGTTCTGTTCGTCCGTCGCGCGGAGCCCACCCTCGTCCTGGGAGAAGAGGACGTGTTGCCGGTCGCCCGTGTCCTCCTCAGGCAGAACCCCGTCGCAAACCCTTGTCAAGTTCGCGTTCGCATTCCGATGCACGGCGCGGCGCACGACGTGGGGCTGCTCTGCTGCCGTGGCCGTTGCTGCAGCTGTCCCTACGCGTCGGCGGTACAGATGCGCTTGCGTGTGAGGCTGCGGGGGGACGTGGACGTCGGGTGGCGAAAAGACGCGGAGCGTGTTGCGCCGGACGTTGTCGCGATTTCCGCGCTGCATGTTGTGTATGCCAACCAAGAGCGAGTAATCCATCACACGGAGCTCCTTGAGAAACTCGGCATCGCGACGCAGCTGCTCCATAAGGAGGGCACGCTTCTCAGGACCGAGCGCGAGTTCCTTGCCACGATCGATCCAATTGAGGTCCTTGAGCACCGCACGGGGATTCTCACGTGCACGCTCCTCGGGATATAGCCGCCCAACGGTGCTACCTTTGAGGTCATAGGTTTCATGTATATCTTTATGGGCCGGGAAAAGGTTATTCATGATCACAAAATGTATCTTGTTCCCACGTGGAAGTTTGACGCGGTGCAGACCATAGAAACGCGATAGCAATGTATGTGGATTTGCACGTACGTGCGCATGGTAACGCTTCAATATTGAGCGCAAGAACTTGTGTTCTGCATGTCGAATCGTCTTGATGATGAAGCGGTAGTCACGGGAGAAGTAGAAGAAGGAACCGGATTTCCCCGGAGATCCGAGCTCGGAGAGAATATATTGTGCGGTGAGAGAGAGGAGGTAATCAGCGGGGTCGAGGTGAAAGGAGTCCTCGCGAAGCTCGCGGAAGACCCAGGGAGCATAATCTTTGAACTTGAAATCGTATTTGGCTGACGGCGTCAGCTCGTTGCCGATACTTTGCAGGACGCCATCTGTCAGCGAACCATCGGCACGACGTATCCTAAATACGCCACCTACATATCAAAGGAGTATTTGTGACGGGCGGTAAAGTCATCGTCAGTCAAGGGCCGTTTCATCTTGGCCTGCGTTCGAGATACGGCGATACGAATGCCCGTGAGCATGTTGTACATCAAGACATAGTTGACATGACCCTCGCTGATCAGGTTCCCGACGAGCACGCGGGGCACATCGTCAGCTTGCTTGACACGCTTTGACAGGCGCTCCCTGCGAATCTGTTCGGCTTGCTGTTGCATATCGCTGACGAGCTCTTCTGAAAGTTCGCTGTCATCCAAAGCAAGCGTGAGATGGCTTGCAGCGCGGCCTCCGAGTCGGGGGGTACGCGGGGTGGAGCCGATAGTGTTACGGCGTGGTGACCGCAAGGCCGGCGCAGGCAGAGGTTGGAGGAGACCATCTGTGTATACGGGCGGTAGCCGGCGGGGGGGATAATCTGGGTGAGTATGGGTGAGTCGTCGGTGCGGAGGCGACGCGACATGGTACTTGGCCCAGGGCCGGCGAGGGAGGAATTGTGGGACGAGGAGGGGGAAAGGCGCGGTGAGCGGTGGATAGGAGCGATGGAGATAGGTTCAGACTTGGATGGGGGCAAGGGAGGGGCGTCGCCATGATCTTGCCTGCCTTCGTCCTCGTCAGGCTGACCATCGCTCGCGGGAGGGGATGGTGGTGGGGGGCCCACGCCGCTCTCCCATGCCTCGCCGTGGGTAACTACACGGAAAAAGGGTTCGCCAACCTTGTGAACGAGGGGACTGGGCGTACTGGTTGGCTGCAAATGTACCATCTCGTCCGTTACCTTTATGATATGGACCTCCTGTGGGGCATCCTCCGTGGCCGCAGTGACGATGTGAATGGGATTTGTACTTGACCCTTGGACATCTGTTCGGCCGAGAGTGGCGGCGGAAGATGATGCTGAGGAAGGTGGCCTGGGCGAAAAAGAGTCACGGACGGAAAGGGCGGTATAGAACGATGCCGCGGAGGAAGGTTGACTCGAGCGATCGGTGGGGGATGGCAAAGCTGCTGACGCCCGTGCAGCGGAGACTCGTGCAGACATGACGAGGAATTCGGAATGGGGGGGCTGTAGTTACAGGGTAGCTTAGATTGTTGTGGTCGGTAGAGAAGCGAGTAAAGGGGTTGGTTCTGACGGAGGAAAAATGGGTGTCGAATAATAGAAGTGGCAACTCGCACTGCGGGTGAGGTTAAAGAGAAGGGAAAAGGGAAAAAAAAGCAAAGAAGGGCAGGGGAACAGGGCAGTCGAGACAGAATGAGGGTCAACGTTGACCTCCAGCCTCGCACTCCTCCGGCAAAGAAACGGCAAGCGGCAGCGGCTGGCGCCTACACACCCACTGTACTCCTCTCTTCAGTCTTCACCGTCCACCGTATCATATCATTGTATCAGATTTATGCGCTGCGCCGCAAGTATCACATGTGGTTCCCAGGGATTGATGACCCTATCGTTGTCATACCCACCACCACCCACACATGGTTTCTTTGTTTTTTGCTACGTTGTACTTTACTTTCCACAGTCGGCCGATGCATCGTGCTGCGCCCCCATTGGCCCTGCCTATTTCCACATTCACAGAAACCGTCGTTGACCGCACTGACAACCCCACCCCGCTCGGGCTTTCGACCGTGCTCACATCGACACATGAGGCATGTTCCAATGTCTCGTTTTGGGATAGTGCTATACAGTACTCGCATCTGTCATTTCATCATCATGATTCCACCTGACAGACGTTACGGCATTCTATTTTTATAGCTAGTCGTAGTGCATCGTTTTCAATATTTCCAATCATGACCTGTGGGGATCAAACCTGTGTACTGTACCTCGACCACCCCACACTCACCGACATTCGTGAATTCTTATGAAGAGGACCGGTCACTGGCGGTTATTCTTCGACTCTGGAGTCAAAGTAAACAGGTGCGAAGGTGTTCTCTACTCCGTTCTGCTGTGGACCGACTTTGGCAATCACGTCACCCATCTCTGGTTAAATAGTCCGCTGTCATCTGACCTCATCGCAGATGTTCTCCTTAACATTCCCGCTCTACCATAGTCGAGCTATTCATCGTCTCCTAATCCGTGGAACCTGGGTATCACCCTCCTTGTCTTGTTAAAATTGGATTTCCATAGCTATGCCTTGTCGTCGAGGGATTTGGCCTAATGCGCAGTGCGATCAACTCAACTAGGTGCTGTGATCGCATGGATGGTTCTTAGGTGAGCCGTCCCGCAGTACTCCGCAGCTGGAAGTTTAATTCTGTATATGCCCCTCCGACATCTCGTTCCGTGAAGGCTGATCTCCCTGGCCAGCTGAGTTGCTTAGCGATATCTACGCTCCCTAATGTGTCTTCTTTTCTGATTTACTAAGCATGCCTGCGGCGAGGGATCGAAAGGGAGGCGCTCGCCGCACCCTGGGTCTGAGTTTCCCTTTGTCCGGTTCTGCTGTTTGGTGTCACTGTGTCCTACTTCCAAGTGTCTCTACCGATCTGTATCCGAATTGTCCAAATGGCTGACTTGGGATCATCTTTCCTCTTCTCTTCAAGGCCTAAGCCCTACCCCATGTTCTATACTGTGGCCCGAGATGTAACTTAAATATGCCACCACTGTTTTATCAACTTTCGTAGGGAGTATACTAGTAATCTGCCCCCTCAACCGTATGAAGGGATCACAGTATAGCACTTCTAATCCTCTATATTCATCCAGTGTGTGCTCTGACTCGCGATCACTTTTTATGTACTATCACTTTTCTTTGATAGCATCCGAGGCCACCAGCTTGAAGTGAAGAATTTCCGGGGCTCATAAGAGGACTCGGAGAGGCGAAGTTAGAACAGCGGAGTTGCATTCCGTCGAATGATATTTCTCAATCGTTCAGACGTTCAGGACCCGGCAGCATGCACGCCTGTCAGTAAAATCGAAAGTAAAGGGGCGCAGCCCTGGGCTGGGTAGCCTCACTCAGGCCGAATGGCTGAATACCGTGACCGTGAACACACACAATCAATGGACATGGGATTATGTAAAGCCCGCACATTCGAGTATCAAGTATCACATTATGTTTCTTCGAGCTCCGTATCATGGGTCCTCTTTTACACTAGCGGCTCTTACATCTGCTACCATCCTCGTTATTGTTACCTAGCTCGCAGCTTGCATCAATTTTCAACTTTCCATGCTGGCAAACTTGATTCACACGTGTTTTCTCTGGAGACATGAAGGCTGAAATGAAAACTCGCCCTTCTCTCATGTCGTTGATGGGCTAAAGGCTGTGTCGCTGCACGCCGGCGCTCTTCTGATTCTGATTTGCCGTCTGCTTTCACGAGTCTCACGACAACTGATGATCTGCATCGTCCTTTCCTCTGGTGGCCCCCGCGTGTAACTGTATTGAGGCCTCATTAGGTGGCACTGTGTCGACATAAGACACTTTCAGTCTCGTTGGAGATAATAACCTCCTGACATCACACTCAGCTCCCGTATGCTCACCCCTTGTCATTCATCTCGCATCATCCCATGGGTCCCGAAATGTGCGTCATATAAGCGTCGTTTCTCAGGGTTTGCTCTATCAGACGCAGCTTTTCAATTTCTTGTTATCATATCGGCTCTATTTGTCGGCAGGGCTCTCCTATTCCCCTATTGTTTGTTCAATATCCATCCCATGGCTGCACGTTCGTTGTACCTCGTGCTTTTCGGCAGCATCTCATCCATCAAGAGTCGACCACCATGCTCGTGCAGAGATGTTCGTCCTTCGGACAACGGCGGAGCTTGCCTTATGGCACGTGCTGGTCGCTGAAGGGAAAATTAGACGCTGGAACCATGGAAATTGACGACGACCACGCGGGAGGCAGCCCAGGTGTGTGTTGCAGTTGTGGCGAATAGGCGAGTATACCGACACGTTTACGTCGTCACTTTGGGCCATCACATGCCAAGATACGCGATGTACCTTGCAGCCGGTCACAGCGGTATTCATCACTCGTACCCAGTATTAGCTTTGCGAAAGTGCTAGGTATTCGTAACGCTTGATCGACTGTCTGGTTGAAGGTATTCGTAATGGTTTGTTGACTGTCTGGTTGAATCAACCTGTCGACAAATTATTACGAATACTGTACCTGTGGCCTCGTGCATCCTGGACTCGGATGCGGGGCAATACTGCTTGCAGCATGGTAACCAGAACCGTGACTAGGTCCCAGGTTAGGGTATCTAACTCGATACTCATGGGATAACTTATCAGTAGCAGCCTTGGTTTCTGGGGGATGCGAGAGGCGTAATCGCTCTGCTATACTAACATGGCGTCGACGGAAGATGCCGAGCATCCAACGTGTTCAATGTTCACTGCGGGCTCGAACTCGGGACCTTTTGCTTAACCAGTACATGAGGTTCCCATGCTTAGATTACTCAACACATGTTATAGGTCAACTCACTTCCGATTACATTCCACAGTATCAAAACACTGTAGATCATTCCAAACTCGGTTCGACGCCAACCGATTGGACGGCTATCACTTCTACCTCGAGGCTCCAAATTTACATCAAGCTTTTGGTCAGGGAGCCGGTATTCAGGGCGCCCAGCTAATGTGGGTGTTAAAAGTACAAACCGTGCACGTCAAGATAGGCCATCACACATCACACACCTCATCATCGACGTGGTGAATTCAGAAAATGTCCGAATCGTGCACTCAACTCAACTCACTATATCTATTTTCCCAGGG
Source organism: Russula compacta (assembly GCA_022376555.1). Lineage (NCBI taxonomy): Eukaryota > Fungi > Basidiomycota > Agaricomycetes > Russulales > Russulaceae > Russula > Russula compacta. Next base: position 115,550 of record WTXH01000015.1, read on the forward strand.
GGTCTCTACTCCTAGCGAAGGTATGTCAGTAACGGAGAACGTCACACACCCCTACGACCCCTGCTACAGCCCAGGAAGACCCAGTAAACAAGATGTGGTCTGGATACATGAAGGAGGCCGAAGAGTACGACCGGCGTATGACCAACGCCTGGAAAGAGGACACGATGGGGACCCTTGTTTTTGTAAGTACGAACGTATTGGGTGATCCCGTGCGATCATTGTAATAATAACATCCACAGACCGGTCTTTTCTCCGCAACTGTCGCGACCTTCCTCATTGAAAGCTACAAGATGTTATCTCTAGATACTGGCCACTGGAACACGCTCCATCCTTTGCAAATCTCACAGCAACTTGCCAGTCTCGCAAATGGCACATACATCCCACCGCACTCTTCCCCCCCTCCCACCACCTCCATCGTCTGGGTCAATACACTTTGGCTGCTGAGCCTTGTGTTTAGCCTCACATCCGCCCTGTCTGTGACTTTGATCCAGCAGTCGGCGCGCAAGTATACCGAACTACCTCATATTCCCAGCCTGCCAAGCGAGCGTGCGCGCGTCCGCTCGTTTTTGTTCTTTGGCACCATTAATTACGGGATGCGCATGGCAGTCGAGACAGGACCGATGCTCCTTCACTTCTCCATGTTCTTATTTTTTGTCGGCCTCGTGATACTCTTTTTCACCATCTACAAGACTGTCGCCATCATCCTCACAGTCTCCGTTGGACTAGTGGGTGTGGCGTACTTCGCGCTAACGATCCTTCCTTGCATCTACCGCGATTGCCCATATCGTACCCCCATGTCCAACATATTTTGGTACCTATGGCATGCTTTTGCCTTCCTCGCCGTGTTCTGCCTTCGATGGGTCCTGAGGCGTCTTCACGCCGTCCTGGTTCCGTATAACTTGGGGGATGTCAAGACACTGCGACAGCGCAAGCTCACCGAGTGGTTGGATGCGATCGACAATTCCTTCGATAAACATAGGATGTGTCTCAGGGACGGTTTCCGGGCGAGCATCGTCCGAGGAGCCCTGGACGCGCCAGTGGTTGTGGACCTCAAAGCGCTCGCCTGGCTGCTGAAGCTACCCGCGTTGGCTGAAAAAAGCAAGTTCCAAGGCTTCGTCTCTAGCATGCCAGAGGAGATCGTCGTCAAGCTCATGAGCGCCCCCATCGAATCTGGAAGGATCGTTTTCCGCGACTACCTTCTTACCCTCTTACGAAGTTGTGCACCAGGCACAGTTGGACTCGACGAAGACGCGCGCAGGCGACGTCTTTTGGTGTGTTTGGATGCCGTCCACCGTGTTGTCAAGGCGTCTAGTGGCCTTTATGGAGTCTCGCCATCCGAATCCGTCCTTCGTGACGTGCGGACTAACTTTGCAAGCATTGGTCTCATGCGAGCACTCTGGGCTGACGCCGATCCCTCCGTCCGCATCATTTCTCGTTCCATTTGCGCATTACTTGCGAGACACCTCGTCCGCAAATACCCGCTTGAGGAGTCGGAGCTAGCCTGGTTGCAAGACGTCACGGGAATGCCATCGAACACAATATTCAACTCGCTTGATGACCTTGCCAAGACCGACTCCATGATCATCGATGCCTACGTTTATGACGTCCTTTCACATCAGGCGGATGACCTCCCGGTCCAGCATGCTGCATTTTTCATGGAGACACTCGCCATTCTCGCAAGTGCAGGAAGCCAAGTCACGTTTCGGAGGGGTGTTCTGGAGGGAGAGATTTCTTCCTTGATGCAACGAGCAGAAGAAGAAGACGGGGATTTACGCAACGTGGTTGGAAAATTACGCAGGACTTACGAGGCCGTATTCCCCGACGCCGCGCCAGAACCACGAATGTCATACAATCTGAACCGACAAGGATACGGACACGAAACAGTATAAACGAAAAGTAGGATTCCATTGACAACTTTTGTTTTATTATCTTACCGAGCGGCGCTTAGACATTGATAGCGTGGGGGAGTAGAGGAGTACATTATGGTAGAGTAATTACAATATGGCCTTTGAAAAGGACTATAATAGACGCGTGGAGCATTTATGGCTTTTTTTTATCGAATAGACTTTCAAACATGTTTGATAGGGAACTACTCTATACATACTTTAGTAGTTAGGATGCAACAGCAGCATATCAATATTTGCCTCGCCGGCGGTCTCCCTATGCGTCAGCTGCAAGAAACAAGGTTTTCCGGTTCGGGGATTCTGTTTGTTTCGTCTCTTGGGAAGATGTAGGGAAGTGGTCCTTCAAAATTCTGGATCCGTGGTGACGATAAGCTTGGTCTGATGTCGCGTTCGGACTCGACGCGTTGGGTTTCTGTTCTGGTTTCTGTTCTATAGACCGTTGGGTGGGCGTTTTCGATCGCCCTCGGGATGACAGACGGACTGGGTACGGCAAGGCCAGAGGGGACGTATCCACCACTTTCGAGCAATCCTCGGCCTACTGAACCATTTGAGTTGCTGATGCTTTGATTTTTTTTAATTAGCACTACTTCCTTGTCTAACAGTGATCTCTGTGATCTGCTGGTTGCACCGCCCTACCAATGATAAAATTGGCAGGTATGGCAGGTAACTTGCCGTTCGCGGCCTCACCTCTCAGCTCAGTCACAGGTACCCTCCCCGGCCGTCGGCCTCGGGCCATCACCCCCACTTCCCTGGCCTTACTCGGCGCTTGGGATAACTGCGCCAGCCAAAATTGTATCTGAAGAAGTCGTGGCAGGAATCTGATACGCCAAAAATTCCGTCGCGAGGTTCCGGTGTACGCCTCACGTTGTCAAAGGTAAAATGAAGTATTAGTATTTCGCAGCAGTCGGTCAACGTCAATCACGCACTCGGGCAAGGCAGGTGACCGACCCACGCATCTTCTGAGCATGGCTTCCCTGCTTTCGTAATTCCGACTGACCCCGATTTGGTAACCACCGATTGGGATTGATAAGGCCAACAGCACACAACAAAGTGACTTGGTCCTTCCGTTCTTTCCACAATGGAACAGCAGAATGAAATGTCTGATCTGTCTGTTCACCTCAGCAAGCTATTTCAGCGCGGCCCTAGACGCTTCGAAAGTATGTTCAGGAGTGGAAGACTTTGTACTGTGACTACCTAACATCCCCGAACGCTCTAACACAGTTCGCCATGACGCCAGAAGAAGGTGGTATATGTATACAAGGAGAATAAAAAGGAAAAAGTACGATGAACATCATACTCCCGCCCGCGAAGAAGCCGAAAAAATGTGGACCCTATATACAGCAGAAGTCAATAAGTATGATAAAAACGTTGCTGATGCCCAGAAGGACGATGCGAACGGCGTCCTAGTGTTTGTGAGTCATAACTTGCTAATTCTATTGCCTATTGAAATGTCTGGCTTTAAAGACTGGTCTCTTCTCCGCAATCGTCACCCTTTTTATTATCGAAAGCTATAAGATGTTGTCCCCCGACCCTCAAGAGAGAACTACAGTTCTTCTCGGACAGATATCCCAGCAGCTCGCCGGTTTCCAGAATAACACATATCCCCCATTCCAGGACTCCGCACTATTCTCCCCTACCACCGCCATTATGTGGGTCAACGCGTTGTGGTTTCTAAGCCTTGTGACTAGCATTGTATCTGCCTTCTATGTAATGCTGGTGCAGCAATGGATCCGCCGGTACACTCAAGTGATTGCAGACTTGTCAGGATCCCAGGGGCGCGTCAGATCCTCTTTGTTTCTTGGCACCCAGAAATACCGCATGTCCCATGCAATCGGGTTGATACCATGGCCACTCCATATCTCCGTGTTTCTATTCTTCTCCGGTCTCATCATATTCCTCTTTACCATCTCTCATACAATTGCCACTGTCGTCACCGTTTGCGTCGGGGTCTTTGGACTGACGTACTTCGGACTGACTATCATTCCCACTATCGATGACGTCTGCCCATATTTCACACCGATGTCGGACGGGTGGTGGTATATATGGCATTCCTTCCTCTCGGCCTCAGCGTTCGGCCTTCGTTGGGTCTTGAGGCAGCTTCACGGCCGCCTTAAGCCAGATAATATGGGTGATATCACGTCACGCAGACAGCACCTACTCCAGTGGTTGAGCATCATGGGAGATTCTACCAAGAAGCATGGGCAGCGCCTCAAGGACGGCTTACGAAGGAGCATTATCCAGCGTGCGCTAGATGCGCCAGTGACTGTGGACCTCAAGGCGCTCACTTGGTTGCTCCAGCGACCCGCAATGGCTGAAAAAAGCAATGTTCAAGACCTGGTGGCCAGCATCCCGGAAACGACACTGATCCAGCTCTCTAACGTCTCCGCCGAGCCCGGACAGACCACCATCCTCGAACATCTCTCTAACCTCTTACGAAGTTGTACGCAAGGCACAGTCAAGCTCGACGAGAATACGCGCAGTCGTCGCCTCCTGGCATGTCTGGACGCTTTCTACCACATTGTCAAACCTACCGGAGCTTCGCCAACCCAAGGGGTTCTAAGTGAGGTGTGGACTAACTTTGAAAGCATCGATACTCTACGAAAGCTTTGGGCTGACAGCGACCCTGCAATCCGTGTAACTTCTCGCTCTATCTGCGCGCATCTTGCTAGAGACCTCGTCCGTAATTATAAATCTGAACTTGAAGAGTCCGAGTCGGATATGACTTGGTTGCGAGAAGTCATGGGGGAGCCGGCAACCGCAATAACCAATTCACTTAACGACCCTGCCACCTTGGACCATATGAACCTCAAGTCCTTTGTTTACGGCCTCCTTTCCAACCCCACGGGTGACCCCCTGGCCAAGCGCCCTATCTGTTTCGTCGAGACGCTCGCAGTTCTCATGAACGCAGGAAGCCCAGCTGCCCTCAGCAGCGACATTTTCAAGGAACAACTTTCTGCGCTCATTCAATTGGCAGAACATGATGGTGATCAATACCACGAAGTGGTTACCAATTTACACAGGATATTGTCCTACATGGTGGCACACGATAAACAGGCATCAAACAACTGAGAGAAAGCCAAAAGGTAGGGTTCCACGCCCGATTGCGCTCCATCCTCTTATATGTCGGCGTACAGGCATCGACCCCATGCGGTGGGGATCCAAGTGGACCATGCTATGGTACTGATTGGTCACCTACGCTTTTGATATGGATTACATAAAGGATGTTACATGATTCTCATAGGGATAATTTCAGGTTATCTTCATCATGGAGTCATCCGTGGGGCGCAGTCGTAATAGTACAACATAGCACATATACATACGTGGGCGGGTTGTTGTACTAACAGAAACGGCTGTGGATAGGAAGCCCCCCTATTCTATTCTATTGAGATGGAGGTGGAGGGTACATGGGGTACAGGTGCGCTGCGTGGACACGCCAATTATAGGTTAGGTAGCTATTGACCTATCGCAGGCGCGCGCCGGCTCCATCGGCTCCACCTGCTCGATATAATTCTGCATGTGGCATTAATTTCTGGACCACGATACGTCCAAGGAACTCAGGCTCGCAAGGATGAGACAGAATATATTATGTCTCGGATTAGGCAGATTTGGAGACTATGGGGAGTCAAGGATTGGGGGGTACTAAAATCTTGCGCATGTTGAATCTCAGGGAAGGGGAAGGATGTCCACGCCAATATCACCATTGCGCCTGCCGTCAATTAATGTTTGACAGTTCACTACGCCAGTCCTCAGGCTGTCTAGACTGTGGAAAGCCTTTAATACGGAATGAGATCGGAATGAGATAGATTGGACTGAGATTGGATGGCCTGACTAATGCTAGTGCTCCGGCGCAAGGTATTCACGATAATGCCTACTGTGGCTGGTTGGGTTTACTAGTAACTGCGGTTGACACTGACATGTAAATACATTAGTTGGCCATAAGATTACCTCTGGCTGGGCTCTGCGTGATTAGTAAGCGGTCAAGACGCTGACGCTGATGTGTATCTCAGTTGCTCTGTTTCTCCTATATCGAGGCATAATTTCACTCAAGCATGTCTTGCGGCCGGCGATTCTTTGTCCGAGAGCTTGTCCGTTGCCCTCAACCCACACATATACCTATAAGTCCACACGACAGTCGAGCACCTCTTCGCCTCCACCCCCGTTACAATGATCCCATTCCGACCTTCAGGGCCGCCACGCCGCCGTAGCCGTGCTACTTCTCACCGTACTACAAATAGTACCGAAACATTCGATCACTGGTTTGAGAGGAGTAACTACAAGAAGCTGACGGGACGGGATCTAGACGCACACCCCTTCGCTCCAAAGCTCAACAACATCACTTCTCCTGATGCCGTCTTGGACGCGCTTCGAGATCGAATACGGGCTTTTGATAATTCGCGAGGGGGATAAAAGATTGATGACATGGTTGGAATCCATTATCGGTCTTCTCTTTATGGTATCAGCAAAGCTCGGGGAAAGTACCACCGAAGCAGTGAGCCTCAAAGGACCCATTATTTCCATATCATGCTACTAAAACATCACTTTCTTAGGCGCATTCGCCTGCAAAAACAATCTGTATTGCTATCGTTGTTCTCCTTGACGTAAGTCTCTTCCAGGAGCTTCCTTGCGTGCCTTCTCGTGACGCCCAATATTCCCAGGTGGCCAGCAACGTTAATGAAAGCTACGACGCACTCGTTAACCTTTTCGAGCGCATTCAGTTTTTTCTCCAACGTCTCAACGCCTATTCCGAGATCCCATACAGTGCCAGGATGAAGGGACTACTCTGGGATATTATGTCTGAAATGCTCTCCATCCTGGCGGTTTTCACTAAGGCGATGAAGGAGACTCCAATGAGTGGGTCGGATTCACTAATGCATCCCCCCTTTGGCTGACCATTGCATAGAAAAAATTGTGAGGGGCCTAGTGGGAAGGTCGCACCTTGAGGACGTGCCACAACGGTTGAACGAGCTCATAAACGAAGAGACTCTAATCGAGGAGACGGGAAACTTAGAAATTACACAACTTGACGATGGTGGCGAAGTGGCGACCGGGGTGCTCATCCGGGGTGGCAATGACGCTTTGAACGTGATTCAGGAACAAATGGACTCCGTCGCTGGTAACGAGGTTGATTCCAATTCCAAAGCTCGTGCGTTGTCCCTTCAGTATTTCCGTGCGCGTATCAAACCGTTGTGTGTTATATTGACAATAGAGGTCCCTCCCAATGGCACCTTTGCTAACCGTCAAGATGGGAGCGTGCACGCTGAGCGAGAGAAGCTCCGACAATGGCTCAACCCTCCGGACCCTTCCAAGAATCATAATCTTGCATGTAAGGCTCGGTATGGTGGATCTGCAGTGTGGTATCTACAAAGCAAGACATTCCGGTCCTGGAAGAAGAATGGTTCTCTACTTTGGATTCGTGGCAAGCGTACGTTGTTCCCACTCTCTGTATCTTCACGTTAATGGATTACTTTCTCTGTTTTCCAGCGGGCTCAGGCAAAAGCGTCTTTAGGTATGCAATATCCCAAATGTTCCAGTGATAGAGAATTCATCCTGTTGATAAGCTCCGCCATCATCGAGGACATCAAGAACTCGCGAGAGGCCAAGTCGGATTTGATCGCGTATTATTACTTCGACGCCAATGATGTCGCCAAGCGCGATGTCCAGGGCTTGCTGGCTTCGCTTGTCATGCAACTGCAACTCGGTGACGACTCTCACCGTTGCCTAGCTCTCCTTTATCGGTTATACACCAGTTGCCGTCATGGCTCCGTACAGCCTAGTGAGGCCGCGCTCACACGATGCCTAAAAAACATGATCGTACTCCAAGAACAGCTTGACCAATCAGTCTACGTCATCATAGATGGGGTGGACAATTGTCCGAATCCCACAGGAACTGTGTCCGCCCGTAAGAAGGTCCTGGAGCTTGTAGAGGACCTAGACCGGTCGAGGTATTCCAATCTACACCTTTGCATCACAAGCTCTCCCGAGCAAGACATAAAAACGATTCTTAACTTGTTGATACCTTCATCTCGCCGCGTGACCCTTCACAAGGCAGATGGACAAAAGGAGGATATCAAAAATTATATCCGTTCTTTTATCCAGAGGGACCAAAAAATGCAGAAATGGACAGCGGATGAGAAGAAACTCGTGGTCGATACGCTCTCGGAACGAGCCGATGGCATGTGAGGCTCCTCTGATGTGGTACCTCGTGATTGTTGCTCACCGTCTTGCACAGTTTTCGATGGGTTTCTCTCAGGCTTGACGCACTGCATGAAAATATCCTTGACCTCATTCGCAACACTCCGGACGAACTGGGCACCTCTCTGGACGAGACATTCCAACTGACGTTGCAAGGCATCCCCAAAGAGAAAAGCCAACACGCCATTTTCCTGTTTCAGTGCTTGGTTGCAGCTATCCGCCCCCTTCAACTCACAGAACTTGTGGAGATCTTCGCCACTGAGTGCGACCCGAATCCGGCCCCTAATGAAGAAGCTGTGCTCCCTGGATACCTCACGCCAATTGCCGTCGTCGATGAGAAGACTTCCAAGATTGTTGATTTCTCGACCCCCTTGGCGAAAGAATTCCTGTCCTCTGATCGCCTACGGACCTTGGACAATATAAATATCTCCTCCTACCACATTCCCCTTGAATCTGCTCACACGGTTATGGCTCGGGCCTGCCTCAAAGTCCTGCTGCAGTTGGACGATAAAGAGGACCATCCTCTTGCCCCCTACGCCGCTCAACACTGGGTCGCTCATGCGAAATTTGGGAATGTGGCATCACAAGTTGAGGGCAACATAGAACGTCTGTTCGACCCCAAGGGAAAACATTTTGAGGCGTGGCTTAGTATCAGCAATATCGACAAGGGCAACAACAAAACCACACACGATCTTGCACTACAACTGGCACAGAGGCCAAATCCTTTGTACTATGCGGCATTGTGCGGTTTTAGTGAGCTGGCAAATTACCTGGTGACTACGTGCGCAGAGCCTGTAAATGTCAAGTATGGTAGCCAAGGCTCTCCGTTGCATGCAGCATCGTACAGAGGACACCTCGACGTTGCACGTGTGTTAATTGATCACGGGGCAGATGTTAATACGACAAACGAGGACAAACGAAGCCCATTGCACGTAGCATTTTACGGCGGACAGCTCAAGGTGATGGAGCTGTTGTTACAGAAAGGCGCGGACGTGGACGTCAGGGACAGTTTCGGCAACACCTTGTTGCATCGAGCGTCGTTCGATGGGCGACTGGAGGTCGTCAGTTTGCTACTCAATCACAACGCCAATTCGAACGCCAAAAACCAGAACGGCTGGAGGCCGCTGCACCGGGCGGCGTTACGCGAACAGGTCGAGGTCGCGAGGCTTCTGTTGCGCAAAGAGGCCGAAGTGAACACGCAAACCCTGGACGGCAACACTCCGTTACATATTGCGTCGATCGTTGGGACCGTCAAAGTCGCAGAGCTACTGCTTTTGCATGGGGCGGACGTACATGCGCGGGGAGAACATGATTGGACGCCGATCCATACGGCAAAGGCAAATGGACACTCGGACATTGAGCGACTGTTGTTACGTAATGGGGCCAAAGATTAGGGGGATGTCTGTTCGTAGTAATCCCAGCACGCATTGTATTTCTCTACGCATTACGCATCATTCAGCACAGTATGTCCCATCCGATTCGCTTGTTAGTCCCAATTCGGGGTACAGCAAGCCGATCAGCTGAGCGCAAATGGGGAAAGAGTTCACGTGACGTGGGCTCCAGCCATTGTTCCCAGTCACCCATTCGATAGCCTCTTCAATCGTAGTTTTGGGCGCGGCACCTGAGAACTCTCAGCACTCAGCGCCGCACCGATGTCAGGGCTTCAACGATTGCAAACTCATCCCAATCGATGCACGCCACAGCCGGCCAGCGATTACAAAGGGCGAGTCATCTCCAGTTTGAGGGTTACCCAGACACTTCGCACTCGAGTGAGTTAGTGGACTTAGAGACGAGGGGAGAGGAGGCACGCTTCACACAAGGGAATGAACGATGACATGACGCTACATTGTCCTGGGCTTGTAGAGCTTCTTTTTATATGTACTTACATGGTACTTAGCTCATATAAATTGTGTGGTAACGCAGATATGCAGGCCGTAAGCTTCAAGAGTCCGAGGCGAGGGGATGAGACAGGAAGAGGGGGTAGAACGCGGGGAGTGGAATGCGGAGAATGGAGTCGAGAGTCGAGAACGAGAACAATGAGTAGAAGATATGTCGGGTACTGCCGCGTGGGCGTACGGGAACCGGCCCGTCGCCCCGCACTTGGCCAAACCCAAGCCGCGCGTCTCATCGTATGCGTATAGATAAGGCGCAAGTAGCAGCCCGTCCAACAATTGAGGCGGGCGTGCGTACGGGAAATGAGTTGGCGAGGCTGGCAACTAATATACTTCAGTGACAGCGGGCATAAAGAGTCCAATGAAGAATATAATAAGAGAAGAAGTAAATGTGTGCGGCGCGCACTTGCGAGGGCATAGGATCTGAGGGAGATCGACTGGGTCGCGCGTGCTATACACGGCGAATTTCACCATGAGTGCCAGCCTGGACCATTTTTCGCTCACGGGGCATCCGTGCATGGAAATCGTGGGAGACAGTCTTCGATGAATGTGGTTCAACTGGGGAAGTATCAGAGTCCATCAACGGAATCACTCCCGATGTTTTCTCCAAGTAATCCACCACAATTGACAGACGAGTCGTTCGCTATAGACCCCCCACACAACGTCAGACTACTGCTTGCCTGAGGGTCGCTTTGTGCAGCTCATCAATCCTCGGATATACATCTGTGTTGGGAAAGTTCTGGATTTGTTTTGATAGGCCTCGTGTTCGCTTGAAGACGAGTGGAAAACGGGACATCAGTCAGGCGCACACACGGGCCATTGATTCGAGGTTTAGTGTGGTGTTAGTCAGTAGTTGATTGATAGGCAAGGTTTAATTGTGACTTGTAATGTAGAGAGATCAGAGCGAGTACCACGAAGCCTAGAGGGGAGTGAGCTGCTGGCCCTGACTGGGCAGACGATTGGTTCATTGACACATGAGGCGCCTATAACTGTACGAGCAAAAAACCTGAGAAAGCATGTTTCTTGGCCATTTGAGCTCTCCTACCTTTGCATGGCCGCCATACTCGAGGTCCTTCTTAAGGTTCTGCGTACATTGCGCTTTGCAAGAGATTACATCGGACGTCTTCCGGGCCGCTGGGCATCACTCTTCCCCTTCCTCCGTCGCAAGTCGAACGCATGGTGGCGCTTTTGGCTCGGAAAACCGGGTACGACGTTTCAGGGACTCAAACCAGCTGAACCCCCGTCTGTTAGCACTAGGGAAACCTCATATTCGGTGTCGGAAGGCTCAGCTGTAGTGAGGGAATATGTGGTCGCTGCTAGCACTGTTCCAGCATCGGCAAGCCACCGCGAACGCACAGAGGGGCAACCAGCAACGGCAACACCAGCGGTCGGTATCCATCGTCGGACCTCAACGAGCTCTTCTCTCGATTATCCACACAATCAACCACGCCCGAGAAGGCTCGACAGTCTGAGCGCTGTCAGCATTCAGAGCCGCTCCAGTGACAGCTACTCAATCATCATCAACTCGCGCGAATCGATACGTGCCCCAGCAGTTGGCCAGCCATCACGAGTTGCTAGAGCAACTCATCGCCAGTTTGGGCGTGGCCCGGACCCCTCCCGTTCGAGAGAGCGACAGTCCAGATCATCTTCTCCAACGAGCCGCCCCCATTCGATCCACCAACGCCCTGACATCGAAATCATTACAACGAATGTATCATTTTCTGCTCATGGAGAGGGTAGAGACAGTCCCGTAATCCCACATTCGGCATCTTCCTACACGCACGAGCTGCTGAGTCCACCATATCCACTTGGAACCCGCAGGGGACAGTCTTTGACGAGTGTCGACATCCAGAACCCGTCAACGGAATCACTACCAATATCCTCTCCGACTGATCCACCACCATTGACAGACGAGCCGTTTACCATCGACTCCGCATCTGTCCATTCATTCCCTATCTCCACCATGGCGGATTCACATGACGAATCATCTCAACATTCACCTATTGTTTCCCCTCCAACGTGGGACTATACCTTGCCCGACGGCCGCTTTGTGCAGCTCATCAATTCTGAGCAAATTCCACGATACACAAAGGATGTCACCATGCAAGTAAACTATACAATCGTGTTATTTTACTCTTCACATATGCTGACAGACCCCGCGAGTCGACACCCTACGACGTGGCACCTTTGACAACCACATTCCCTTAGTACGTTGTAACTTGAGTGATATCCTCCCTTCTCAATACATTTCTCCCCAGTTACCCCGAGCCGAACAGTCCTGAGCAAGGCTCGCTCAGGCAAGATAGTACCCCTTGGATACCGGCGACCCATCCGGATGGTGCCCTTTATTTTTACGATCCAGACAGGGTCCGTGTGTCAGTGATTTTGGATATCCCTACCCACGACTAATTCCCCATTTAAGAAGCTGTTTACTGACACTGACATGCACAACCCAACATTGAGGGATGAAATGGAAGAATTCTATCATTATTTGCAGCGACTTCTGGTTGGCGAGCTACTATCGATCCCCTCAAAGAATTATGACTTGGTACTAGACATTATGGTTACTGATGAGGAGCGAATATCGTGGTCATATTACTATGCTTGTCACGATACACGATGCCTATTTTGGCTTGATCCGTACGACGCGAGCTATATGACATCTGAACTTTTTGCGGTCAAGTCTCCGGCCCACGTCAGTCCGTCACATCCGTCACCTTCGTATTCCGGCTGTTTCCACTAATATAGTGTCGAGAGCATCGTTTGGAGGACCTTTATTGGTGCGTCACCTATCTCATGCTGGGTTAGTGTCCTAAGCGCTGGTATGGTCTGGATAGGAATCACTGGTCACTTTTTCCCGTCGTTTTTGGCGGTCGCCGCCTCCCACCTGCAGCCTATGATGAACTTATTGGAATGTTATCGTATGGTTGCATACGTGAGTTGGTTGGTTTATAGTCGGGCTTTCATAAAAACGTTCAACATCGATACCAAAGACGTGATGACTTCAAAGTCTTCACCTTCCCATACAGTATTCATGCGATGCAGAATATGATCAAAGGTGTACGAGCCGCTAGGGGTATGCTGAATCAAACGTACTACAGTACTAACAAGATAAGGATCGCTAATTTTGTAACTCAGAGGCAAATGCTGAGACGGAATACGGCACCCCGGGACTAGTGAGTACCAAACGCACACGCCACTTCTTCATTACCTACTAGATCTCGTTTTCAGCGCGTCTGTTGTCAGATTTTGGTAAGCCCGGTTGAAGAATGGCTACAGACGATCTCACTCGTCGACTTATGTGTATTTTTTAGTACATTGGAGGTTCCTAGACTTCCACGGACAGGGGCATGCACGACTTCTCAAGGGCCAGACAGTGTATAACAAGCCGAAAAGGGAAAGATCCATGCTTATCACATTGGTGTCTCCGCTTCTTTTCCTAGGCCCCGAAGTTTATTTACAGGAGATGGAAAAAATGTGGACTGATGAAGTCATTACAGCGGTAAATTGGGGGCGGTTCATCGACACCATGTTAAACGAATGGGATCATATGATTGTCCCGGTACTGCATCCACCCGATTTTGTGCCTACATTTGTTAGGGCTGACGTGACTGCCACAGTCGACTGTGATGCTTAGCGCTAACGTGGGCTTTCTCGCCATCCCTGGCGTAGTCCTTTCCAATCTCAATGGGAGCAATTTAACAAGTGCGAATCAAGTGATTATTTTTACATCTCCCGCCCAGGTTGTCAGCTGCCTCTCGACGATAGCTAGCGTAGCAAACATTGTAATTGCCCTACTCTTGATTCGCCTGCACTATCTAAAACAAGACGAAGACCCGGCAGATGTGGTAAGTGAACAGATGCACATGATATCTGATATCTGTTCCTGAGCAAACTGCGGTAGTCGACACATCTCTACTTGTCAACTCATAGAATCTTCGGCCTTGAACCACTTGCAATTGCCTACAGCCTTCCGTGGGCATTGTGGATGTGGTCGTACGTCTTCTCTTCTCAGAATGTTACCCCTGGGCGCGGGTTAATGAAACCTTTTTTCGTGGCCAGGATGATTACTTTCTTCATTGCTCTGTTGCTCGTTTGCTTCACTATCTCAAACACCCCAACACGTATCTCCGTCGCAATCATGTCGGTCTTTGCGGCTGGCCTCATCGTATGGTGTATTCGGACCGCTTCGGTAGCTACCGAAGACTTTAGTGTGTGGCGTGTTAGCCTGGTTGTGTTGGAGCGTACACGTGAAGACCTTTTACGGCGTGTAAAGCAATTTGTCACGATGCTGGTTGCTCTCGCTCTTAGTCCACTTCCCACCCGTCGCACTTCAGAAAGTGTCCACACCATGCGCTCAATGGCTGACCGCCAGAGTGGGGTTAGAGTTTAGCACACCATTCGTTCATACGCCGTGTCCGGAGAGTGCATTGTACGAGTATCCTGAATGTCTGTTACTGTACGTACCGTACGAATCACACGAATACTCAATCAAGAGAGTTACAAAAGTATAAAGCAGGGTGTGAAAAAAAGCTCCTGTCCACAGCACTACAGCCTCACTTTTTCGGCGGTTTCGGTTTCGCCGTGGTGCCCGGGCCCAACGTAACAGCATGTGAACGTGGCTTGGACATACCTGTGGCGGCGGAGGCCGGGGGCTCCGGGGCACTGAGGACCCTTGGGAGGGACGACCAGGTGGCCCTCGCTTCACGTATCGGATTATCTCCTCTTTCATGCTTGATGTGTTGAATGAAGGTCCCAGACGTCAGTGCCAAAGTCACGTGCGAGTTCTAAGGAATGGAAATAAAAACGGAAGAAAGAAATCTCCGTACGTGGCAACTTCAGGATCCTCGTCACTTGGAGCTCGAACTGCTCGTGTCATCGTCGGCGTCGGCGTCGGACTGGGCAATGCCCTTGCTTAGCGATGTGTCTTGGGCGACAGCGACAGCGACGGCAGTAGCGCTGGCGATGGCACTGGTCATGGTATTCGATCATACTTGGTTCAGATGAAAGGCAAAACGGCGCCGATCTCACAGCGGCGCCTCAAGGCCTCACTCGTTGTTAGGCGATTTCCCTACGATGCCATCGGACTGGAAGCTTGATTCGCTATGGGAATTTGATAATAGATCAGCGATTTGCTGTGATAGCCAAGGGGGTCAGATGGTGTGGGTACTCTTGAACATACCTGGCTAAGCTGCGCGAAGAAAAAAAAAAAAGAAAAAAGTGAGAACGAAAGACACGCCGACGGTACAAGAGTTTTTTTTTTCCCTACCCAAGTGGGACAATTCGGCGAACGTGAGCTTCATCTACCGAGATACCACAATGGTTATTACCACTACCAACAGAACGGCTTGTCAGACAAATGAACCGGATATTGGGAGTCCAGTTGCCCACGCAATTTGAGGACGAATGGTTGTGGAACGCATTGGAGAGTCAAGGACCGAGAGAATATTTTTGCTGAGGCACACGGGCAAGAGCACGTTCAGTATAAATAAAGCGGGTTTTTGCACGGCCTCATCTGTTGGAGTGAATCTGCCAAGGTGATAAGCCGCCAGTGTTCAGTTTACACAACTGGGCTAGGTATCGGATTTCTCAAGGCTGGTCCATGTTTTAGCCTTGTTACTGTAAAGAAACATAGTAAGTGGCTTCCGATTTCTGTGCATTCAGGACCGGGACTCACGCAGCTCGCGACAGTGATAATGGGATAGATGTGTTCACAGCGACAGCGAGCTGTGTGATGGACGTTGGAACATCAGACTGTGGGCGTGCCATTGAGCTACGGCCTATCGGTGACCCAAAATCTGCCTACGCCCTGGCGCTTGCAAACCAAGTGAGACGTTGACTCGTTTGGTGCTGTCTTCTGCCCTCGTCCAGTGGCCTTTTCTGTTTGTTTGGGGTAATCGAGGAATAATAGACGTCATCCAAGTAAATTAGTAGTCAGGCTTCTTCCACTGGCACAAGGACCAAGTCGAGTCACGAACTCTTGTACTGTGAAAGGTCCATGTTCTTCCAGGGAGTGGGATGGTCATCTGTTTTCAGGGATGGTGGAGCACCCTTCATTGTACCTTCTACCGTGATCCGGCACCAGCCCATTCAGTTGTGATGATTCCTGAGGCGAAGTTAGAAAGGTGTTTCCTCTCTGGTTGTATATCTAGGGCTGATTCATAGTACAATTCACTTCTCCTTCGTATTCGCGATAATTCGAGCCAATTGCAGTGCCTTGACAGACCCGATCATTTGTCTGCTGGTACTAGTGCTGTGCTTGGCCCGGCTTCAAGCCCGAAGCCGGGCCGGGCCAGGCCTCAGAAGGCCGGGCCAAAGCCCTCGTCATGCCCACGTCTTGGGCCCGGCTTCGAAATTGAAAGCCCAAGCCAGCCTTCAGGCCCACGGCTTTGAATAAGTTGAATTGAATTCTGTATTGTAGGCATCAGGCTGCAACCTTGTACAGTATGGTAAGGTATGTGGCCTAGTGCTGTTATCGCTCAGGAACGGCTCACTGCCATATTCAATCATTGCAGCATTGGAAGTGCTCAGCAAGCACTCATCCGCCACAGCACCACTTGATTCATGTTAATGCAGCATGAATTATGATTCTATGTACTTTACAAGGAACATTATACAATAAAAGTAACTATCCTCCTTGACACAGAGTGTGCAGATGCAAGTAAGATCCCATAGACACTGGATGCACGGTTGCGCGCCTTGTTCGAGGGCCAGGTTGCAGTTGTGGGGATAGGGGTGAGGGCGGGCAGGCAGCTGGTGGTGGTGGTGATAATGGTGGTAGCGAAGCGCGCATGCACCCTTGCGTACGCGCTCCAGATTGGGGCCGAGGAGTACCTCGGTGTGAGGGTGAGGGTGGGTGGGGCAGGCGGGCTGCTGCTGGTGGTGGTAGAGCGATGCGTGCATGCACCCTCGCATACATGCTCCAGATTGGGGCCGAGGTGTGCGTTGGCGTGGGGGTGAGGGCGGGCAGGGTGGGGAGGCTGCTGCTGCTGGTACTGGTTCTAAGTTTGAGATTGGCTCATACCGGCGCACGTGACTAGCCTGAACACTTTCATTTTGGAACACCCATCCATCTTGTTGGGTGCACAATAAATCGATCGCCCGTACAGTCACACCATTCACCTCCCTCCTTTGTGGCGGAATCTGTTATCCTCTCTCACTTATGTTGACCTTTTGATTCCTCAGAGAAACACCTTGCCATCGAGAGATTGGCTGATTCGAGAAACAACAGTGTGACTCCGCTGAGTTCCATTTCCCTCGCCTTTCATACGTGCAGCTTGAAGCTTGAAGCCTCACTTTCCGTGCCTCCGTGTACTGCTATGGTGCGCCGCACCGGTACTACTAATGTTCTCTACTTTAGCTCCTAGCTTTGCTACCTCACCTTTACAAGTAATTCTCTCCCTAACCCCTGCACTGCATCATCCAGCGTCCTATGAATTGTCTCAGCTCGTTATCCATGCCAGGTATCCAGCGGTCGGCTCAGTGGGGGACTCAGCCAATCTTAGAATGCAATCCCCCGCCGAACGAAGAATCGCATTGACTTTTGCTTTGCTCTGAATGGGCGATGCGAAAAACTATGCTCATGACAGGACTACTATCTTGGATGAACGTGCACCTCTGGTGTTGAGACTGTTTATTACGCTCGGTGATTGGCGAAACGGGAGGCCATCTCAGCTCTAACTCCTGTGACCTGTGACGCCATACTCAGATGACTAGTTTCGTGTAGTCGACAATTTTCTCCCACCTGCGTATCTGCCTCGCGCCTCCCGTGTGCTAAACTCTATACAGAGATGCAATTTGGATGTGCCATCAAAGTTTTTCTGTTTCTGATAAAATTTTATACGGGATGCTGGTAACCTGCTTTTCGCCACTAGTAGTGCATGAATGGAATACCTCTGGTCCCTTGTGCTATATATTTAGTAGAACGTATGTGCTACAATCGCATCTTATATATTGTGGTACTAACACTCGTTTCTCCGTCTCTCCATAGCGTCTATCTCAAGATTAAGAAAGCGCTATATGAAAGGCGACAAGCTAGAAGTACTACCTTCTATATGCTAGTAAGCATAGTCTGGGAAAGGCTCCTCGAGGGTTTGAACCCTGACACCGTGTGGAGATGTGCTCCAAGTGGAAATCAGCCCGGGCTTTGATGATATCGTGAGGCAGTTCGGAATGATCGAAATGACAGCCCCCCTAATTCGAGAGGCGTGTTTCTGAGCTCCGATATACATGAAGCAACTAGTAACTAGCTTGAGCTATTACCCAACAACGACGTTATGGTCTCCACCTAACGGCATTCCCGTCTATCGCTACCCTCGTTATTGTCCACATGCCTGACAGTTTCTCTCGAGCTTTTATCTCGCGGTCACTTCCAAGTTGGAAAACTTGCGCGCACGTGTTCGGATGCAGAATGGCTGGCGCGATTAACACGAGCGGATTGCAGAAGGGACACTAAGTCCAGGTCTTAACCTAGTATATACTAGTAAAGACAATGATGATCGAGGACTCTAATGATGTATTTGCGTCTTTTAGTCTACCGTCCGTCGTGATGCGCGTGATGCTGGTGCCTTCAGATGCCCCACCTCACGATAACCGACCATTTGTCTCGAGGCCTTTTTGACTATCTCGGAAGTCTCTACGATCCTCCAGTATGGGTACTCAATTACGTGGCGCTATGTCTCCGACGATAAATTTCGATCCCGTTGGAGATAATTGCCCACGTGTTCCGCACTCCCAGCATCCACATCGTGGAGTTAATCTCCGAGGACGAGAGGGGCCCTTTGCCTCATTCCCGCAAGTTGCGAAGGGAATGGCATCTGCTATTGCGCTGTTGACCCAATTCACCTAGAAATCTTCCATTCTTTGAGTCCCAGAAATCTACGTCGCAGATGTGTGTACTCTGGCAGAGGCTCTGTTATAATAATAGCCTTGCCACGCTAGCGTAGACCTCACATTTCCCCAAAATTTATCCAGTACCTCATTACGCATAGACTAAAACCTGTGTATTCCTCACCTCTGGGAATGCCTCGGTTTCATTGGTATCTCATTCATGATGGAGGAACAGCCTAAACAGCCCTTCTAAGGAGTCATTAGTCATTCCGGAGTTCCCCAATGCTCATGGAATCGCCTGGACAGCGTCTGGGTTCTGGCGTGCATATGGAAATGAAACCCGGGCTCGGAAGTAGCACAAATTGACGACCACATAAGAGACAGTTCAGCTCGGTCCGGTGCCCAAGCCTCAACATCGGCGAGGACCATGCTTCTGTAGCATTGTGGGGATACTCTCAGAGAGGTAGATTTGGCATGCCTCGCACCCCACGATCGGCTCATGGAGGCTTGATAGAACAACCGTCCCCTGCATCGACCCATCACGTTTTGGGGATTCAAATGGGTCAACAGCTGTGAGTGACTGCGACGTTATACCAGTACGTCCTAGTCTCAGATGTGGAGTCACCACCGATAGAATGGTTGGCAGAACTGGGTCGCGGTCTAGAGGTTGATTGAGCGCCTAAACCCTTCACTTGACACGACAGGACGGAGAGAGGAGAAAATGGCAGGGATTAGCACGCTCATTGTGGCGTAACGGAACATGCCGGGTAGGTCCCATGTTCGCTCCGTGGAGCTGCACAGGCTTGCCGCCCTGGTACTAGTTTATCTACCACACTCTATCCCTCGAAGTGAGGATCATCCAACGCAACTTATTTACTCCGAATGCATAGCGCTGATAACATAGACACTTCCGATTTCCAGAAGTTTGCTTGCCATAGCCGGAGAATTTCGGTAGCTATTCCTTTTGCCTCAAGGCGCAGTTTTGATCGCAGGCACAGTTGTAGGAATAGACGAGGGTATTTAACCGTAACACTAATACATGTCAAAGTCAAGTTGTCCCTTCCTCCCCTTCCCATAGGCGACATAGTGAAGTCAGAAAGAAATGTCTTCCGAGTCGTCTCAACGTCAAGAGCCTTTCCCACTTTCCTACGGAGACTCCACGGTTAGTGAAGGTACGTCGGGAAACCAACAATGCCACGATTCCTTGCGACCCATTCTTCTGCAGCTCGTGAAGATTCAGTAAATGGAATATGGACTTCATATATGAAAGAAGCCGAAGAATACGACAGACATTTGACTGATGCCTGGAAGCAGGATTCGAGAGGTTTCCTTGTGTTTGTAAGTCCTAGTCCTCCTGGTCCATTGATCCTACAGCTATCGTAGTGATGGCGTCCAAAGACAGGTCTGTTCAGCGCAATCGTTGCCGCCTTTCTCATCGAAAGCTACAAGAAGTTGTCCCCCAATTCTGGTGACCAGACGGTGTTTCTCCTCGGGCAATTATCCCAGCAGCTTGCTGGCTTCGCAAATGGCACAGACATCTTACCACAGGCCTATTCTCCTCCCCCTCCCACCACCTCCATCATCTGGGTCACCGCGATTTGGCTGCTGAGCCTTGTGCTTAGCCTGGCGTCAGCCCTGTCTGCAACCTTGATCCAACAAGGGGCGAGCAGATACCTCCAACTAGCTCGAATTCCAGGCTTACCGAGCGAGCAAGCGCGCGTCCGTTCGTTTTTGTTCTTCGGCGCACAGAAGTACGGCATGATCAATGCAGTTGAGATGACTTCAACACTCCTCCATCTCTCCATGTTCCTTTTTTTCGTCGGCCTAGAAATATTCTTTTTCACGGCTCACAAAACGATCGGCGTCGTCGTCTCAATTTCCGTCGGTCTTGTTGGAGTGGCGTATCTCACGATGTCCATTCTTCCTTGCATGGATTACCATTGCCCATATCACACCCCGATGTCCACTGTGTGGTGGTACTTTTGGCACACCTCCCTCTTTGCTCTAGCACTTTGCCTTCGCTGGTTCCTGAGGCAGCTTCATGACTGCCTTGTGCCGTATAATTTGGGTGAGATTACGTCACGCAGACAGTACATACTCATCAAGTGGCTACAAACCATCGAAGACTCTGCCAAGAAGCACGGGAGGCGTCTCAGGGACGGTTTTCGGAGGAGCATTGTCCAGGGAGCCCTAGAAGCGTCCGCCATTGTGGATCTCCAGGCGCTTACTTGGCTTTTGAAAGTGAGAAGCAGCAAGGTTCAGGAATTCGTGGCCAGCATCCCAGGAGGAACAATCGTCCAACTCATGAGCGCCCCCGTAGAGGCCGGAAACGTCATTTTTCGTGAACATCTCCTCGCTCTTCTACGAAGTTGTGCACCAGGCACAGTTGGACTCGACGAAGATATGCGCAGGCGCCGCCTGTTGGTGTGTTTGGATGCTGTCCACCACATCGTAAAGGCCTCCTGTGTTCCCTATGGTGTTTCGCCATCCGAATCCATCCTTCATGACGTGCGGACTAACTTCGCAAATATCGCTCTTATGCGGGCACTCTGGGCCGACAGCGATCCTTCCATTCGCATCACTGCTCGCTCCATTTGTGCATTACTTGCGAGGCACCTGTTGCGCAAATACCCGCTCGAAGAGCCGGAGCTGGCATGGTTAGAGGACGTGATGGGAATGCCGTCAAACGCAATATTCAACTCACTCGACAATCTTTCCACAGTCGACTCCATGAACGTTGACGCCTATGTTTATGGCGTCCTTTCACGTCAAACTGACGACCTCTCAAGCAAAGAAGCTACATCTTTCTTGGAAACCCTGACTATTCTTACGAGTGCAGGAAGCGGGATTGTCTTCCGTAGGGACGCTATCGAAGGAGCGATCTCCGCTCTCATTCAACGGGTTGATGAAGAGGATAGTCGTTTACATGAGATAGTTGGAAAATTACGGGAGACCTACGAAAAGGTTTTCCCTGGCCCCGCGCCAGAGCCACAAATATCAAATATCGCGAACCAACAAGATGACGGACGCGAGAAATTACAATAAAAGTGTAGGATTTTGTTGTCAAGCTGTTTGCAATCCTCAGAAGTGTGCTTAGGTACCATCCGCACAGCGGGGAGCCAAAGCGCAAAAGGTCACCCTACAGCGCCTGAGAGGGGCTTCCATAGAGATTCGCAGACTATCTTGTATGACTTTTCATAGGATAAATTCAGAAAATGTTTCAAGAAGAAGTTACAAGGTGTAGCAGTCATGGCACCTCATGCTAACCTTTGCCTCTTCAGTAGCCTCTTCACATGAACCTAGGGCGACACTCCGTGTCACTATCAAGATAGTGCGGAGCCTGGATGGGCCGTTCCGTGAGCTAGATGACCATGCATCGACTACATTTTGGTGATGCCGTCGATCCAGAAGCTCGAGTTACTGCCTAGTAGCGGAGATGATACATTCTGTCCCCCTGAGGTATTGCTGTACTTGCCTCCCCAAGTGACTGCAACGCCTGTGGCCTAGCCAGGAACGCATTGAACGCATGAACCAACCCTTCACCTTCATGCGGCTGACAGCCGTTCAAGGGAGGTCCGTCTGCACTGCCGCGCTAGGGTCTAAGATGGTAAGTGTGAATGTTTTTGCATCGCGTTTCGTGGTCCTTCACCAGTGCGGCGGTACTGGAACCGCGCCACAGAAGTTTCTGGCGCTGAGGCGCAAATCCTATCGTGAGGCACCGATCAGGTCCTAAACCCCCGCACTCAGCCCACGGTCGTTGGACTCTTATACCGTATGCACCCAACGAAAATTCAATGCATTTGATAGTGCTAGCTAGCATTGGCGAAAAAAAAATGCGAGGGGCTTCGCGTTTACGTGGGGTGATGCCAGCTTCCGGTGCTCCCTTTGTCGCTACCATGGCAGTGCTTTATTGGTGGCGTGAGACGTGCAAAGGATCGATCCGACCTACTGTATGAAGCGGCGTTGGCGTTGTAGCCTCGAGGTTGGTCCTGCACCTTTTGATTTGATGATCGCCTCGCCTCGCCTCGCCGCGCACTGACATCTGGTCCCATTGGTCATCGATTTTGGGGTTTTATTGTCTCCAGTGCTGACAAGCCAAAAAGGCCATTTCTCCATTCTGCGACTGTCACGACCTAATATCTGATCAACAACCTCGTGCAAAATCACTTATGTGATATGCGGTGTTTGAGTGTAAGTCTACTACACTTACCCCAACCTTGTCCTCTCACCTCCGGTGCAACCCACGATAGCCCTTTCATCACGGTCCTCTCGCTTACTTCAGAGGACGAGAAGCCAAGGCCGATGGACAGACATACATGGCAACTGTGACCCGGGCTCACTGCAGACGACGCATTGTGTCTTGGTCAAGGTGAGAGGTACCTTTCTCGCGCAGACAAGGAACGTTTCCCAAAATCGAGTCCCAAGTGACTCCATGGCACAAGAAAGACTCCAAAGCGCCGGCATAAATCCTATGGCTGTTTCGTCGGCTGTACGACGATATAGCCCAAGTTGGTAAAAGCCCCTCAATGCAGTTGCTTCCATTTCAAGACATCCTGTTAAGCTATTCTTAGAAGCTTGGAGGGCATTTGCTTCCGGATGGCAGATCGGATCGAAGGCTGTGGAATTGTCGGGCCAGAGTTGTCGCCTCGTTCTAGGGAGACAAAATTATCCTGCAATAAATTCGTTGCTCCTTACTTTACTGTCTTCGCATTTAGGGACCGTGCGCAGGACATGGTGGCCGAGTTAGCGGTTCGCGGAGTCATGCCTACGATTCGCGCCACCGTCTGCTGTTGTCGTAGAATAACCCGTGCTCCACAGTCCCATTTTTCAGTAATTTCGTGCGACGCTGTGAAATCTGTAGCCAGGTGTTGTGATAAATACGACATCTGAAGGAAAAAGACGCCATTTACAGGGTCTCCATGCTGTCTCCATCGTCACGCCAAAATCGTCGCGAGTCTCGTTCCTGGACACAAGCGCCGCCTCCGAAATCGCCACTTGCAGGCGATAATGCACTGGCACACGCGAAGTTTGCTTACTAACTACGATATGGCGGAGGCAAGGGTCCCACGCAGTGGTCAATTGGGAAGGGGAAGGCGACCTCGTGGACTTCACATCACGGTTCGACCACACGACCACAGCGTGCTACGATGTCGGAATACCAATCCAACACGTGCCTGAGTGTGCTCGTCTTTCTCTTCCCACCCCCCCTAGCATTCGGCATAGCGAAGGTCAATGGAAACATCTGAGCTGTATACTCACCTCAGCGAGGTATTTCGATCCGCCCAGGAGGACTCCACCCGCGATGAAGGTATGTCTTAGGGACAAGGGAAATTTACACCAACTTATGACCTCGGATACAGTCCACGAGGATCTAGTAAACGACATGTGGTCCGAATACTTGAAAGATGTCGAGGATTATGACACGAGAGTTACCGATGCCTGGAAAGATGATGCGAACGGCGTCCTTGTGTTCGTGAGTCCTGATCTATACGTCCTCGTTGTCCATCGCAATAACAAATTGGGAGACTGGCCTTTTCTCCGCAACTGTCGCATCCTTTATCATCGCAAGCTACCCGATGTTGTCCCAAGATTCCGGTAGTCAGACGGTATTTCTCCTCGGGCAAGTATCCCAGCAGCTTGCCGGTTTAGCGAATGGCACCTACATCCCACCGCAAACGTACCCATCGTCTCCTCCCAGCAGTTCCATCATCTGCGTAAATGCCATGTGGCTGCTGAGTCTTGTGCTTAGCACTACTTCTGCTCTGTTCGCGACATTGATGCAGCAATGGGCACGCAGATACGTCCAACTTCCCCAAATTCGGAGCGCGCCGAGAGAGCGCGCGCGCGTCCGTTCGTTTGTTTTCATCGGCACCGTGAAATATGCCATGCACCGTGCAGCCGAAACGGCCCCGACACTCCTGCACGTCTCAGTGTTCCTGTTTTACGTCGGCCTGGTGATATTCTTCTTCACGATCTTCAAGCTGGTCGCCATCATTACCTTACTTTTTGTCGGGCTCTTTGGAATGGCGTACCTCATGTTGACCATCATTCCATGCCTCGACCACAACTGCCCATATCGCACCCCAATGTCAAGCATATGGTGGTACCTATGGCACACCCTCCTTTCCTTCGCCACGTATTGCCTTCGCTGCCTACTGAAGACTCTTCATGGCGTCTTAATTCGAAACAGCGCAGCCCCAGGCGACATCACGACAGATATGCAGGGAAAGCTCGTCGAGTGGTTGGATGCGTCGAAAGAGATTCTCAATGGGCATGCGGAGCGTCTCAAGGACGGTTTTCGAGAGAGCATAGTCAAGGCAGCCTTATCGGCACCTCATTCTATAGACGTCAAGGCGCTCACTTGGCTGTTCCAGTTGCCAGCCTTGAGCGAAAAGAGCAAGATCCAAAACTTCATGGCTAGCATACCTGGAGAGACAGTCGTCCAGCTCTTGAGCACCCCTTTAGAGCGGGGAAAGATCACCTTTCGCGATCACCTCTCCACCCTCCTACGAAGTTGTGCGCCGGGCACGGTTGGCCTTGAGGAGGATATGCGCCATCGTCGCCTCTTGGTATGCCTGGGCGTTGTCCACCACATCGCCAAGGCCTTGGTCGTCCCACACCCAGTCTCCCTACCCCCATCCCTGCTGAATGACGTGCGGATGAACTTTGCAAATCTCGACTTTATCCGAACAGTCTGGGCCGACAGGGACCCTGCCGTCCGTGTCACCGCTCGTTCCATCTGCGCACTGCTCGCGAGACGGCTCCTACGCAAATTTCCGCTGGAGGCGTCGGAACTGGCTTGGTTGGAGGACGTGATGGGGTTGCCGTCAAACACGATATACAACGCGCTCGGTGACCTCAGCACGGTCGACAATATGAACATCGACTCCTTTGTATATGGCGTCCTTTCGAAACAAACGGATGACCTCCCGATCCTACCTGCTACCGCTTTCGCGGAAACGCTCGTGATTCTCACGAAGGCGGGAAGTCAGGCTGTTCTCCGCAGGGACACTTTCGAGGAACAGCTTTCTTTGCTGATTCTGCGGGTAGAACAAGGCAGCCACGAAGACCGTAACAATGTTGTTGTCAGATTACGCAATATGTTCGGGGGCTTCCTTGCTAGCAACGCCACAACCACTAACACATAACATATGAGCCAAGTATTGAAGGGTGCAAAGAGGAAGTAGGGTTATAAGCTACCCTAGACGATCGTGTCATGTAGGTGCCATTCCGTCAGACACAACATTCACATTACGATTACGATATCAGGGAATTTTGGTAAGGTATCATATGACTTTAATAGGGCAGTAGTACTTCACTCGAACCCCTTGCCCTTATTCTTCTCTGCGAGATTCTTTATCTTTAGCGACTCGGACCGTGAGCAGCACTCCACTCATACCACGAGGCTCGTAATGGGGCAGTTTTTTATTTCAGGGACTGCGGCGTCATCTGCGCGCTGCTCAGCTCTCGCATTTGCAAAGCAACAGCGAGTAACAAGGTTCCCTCAGTCGCCCATCATATACATCATATTTTCGCAGCCTCACCTCCGAGCGCCATTTTCCATCGTTAAGGCAGCCATAAGGGGGTCGTGGCTGCACCTGAGGGCTGAGGCCTAAAGTCTATACCGTCTTTGGCGCCTGAATCTGAGGATAAAACCTTTCAGAAATGCGGTGTTCCTCCAAGGTCAGGGAGGATGTGTGCTAGACACCGTGCCAGGGATCATATTATTGTCACGCCCCATAACATACAAGGTGACTTGGGTGGGGTGCCCGCCCCGGTGCCTCTGTACCGCATAGGATACCGATGGCATAGTCCGAGCAAAGGAGACCCAAAGCCTGCCTCAACTTGAAGAGAGCATTCAAAAGAAGTGATTGACGCGCGCTGCTTGAACGTATGGGCAAACCTACTGATGAACATCATATTATTATGATATGAGAACGACGGAGACAGAGGTGCAACGGTTACGGACATATACCGTACATTGGGAAAGCTGGGGTGCGACTCGGAGCAGCCGAGCCAACAACGACGATCTTCGAACAAACGACAAGAGAAGGACGCAGACGAGAACCCGTTTGATGCGGTGCCAAACTAAAACCATCATCATTCGCTTACGAAAATAAGTTGTTATCAGAACGAGACACGTGCAGTCACAATACCGACGATGTGCGTGGAACCACAATTCCTCATAACTTCTTGGCATCGGACGTAAAGTTCACGTCCAGGTGACACATAATGTCAAAGTTCTTGTGTGGAAGCCAGGATATAATGCCGACATTCATTCAACTGGCTACGGACCAGACACATCCAGTGGAGAGAGAAGACAACATATTCTGAGCATGAGGAAAGCATGTATTGAGTGGAGTTGTGGTGGAGACAAGTCATTATAACATGAGTATATCTATGCGTAATTTTGAGGGATATGGTTATTGATGTGGTCGAATGTCTTTGGTCAAGCATCGATGAAGTTCTTGACGTGGCCTAGCCAGTCGACATACTCCTAAAAACACACGGATGGCCATCAGCAATCAACGTGCTGAAAAAAGAAGGGGGGGGGGCGAAAAAAACGAAGCGCACCTTTTGCTCCTTGTGCTGCGCGTACTCAGTAATAAAAATTGCGAGGCTCTCGTCAATGCCACGCTCCTGGAGGAACTTCTCAAACTCTTCCTGGAGGTTAAGGTCGAGAGTGTCGAACTAGATCGGGAAAAAAAAGCACATTAAGCACGGATGCAGGAACCGCAGGATGCGCTGCGACACACCTGAGGGCCAATGTAGAGTCCGCGGCGTTTCCAGTCAGACTCGGCGTTGAGGTCCGTCGCCAGTTTAGCGTCATTGTAGAACGACACGTTCTCGACTACGAACACGCCCTCTTGGCACACGGCATCGATGCTCAATGCGCCGGGGATCGATGGCTGCACACTTGCACGTCAGACGGCAGCGGAGAGAGAGACAGAGGTTAGATGTTACCTTGGTGATGGTGAACGCACAGCGGAGCGGGTACGACGCATCAGCGTCCGCAGAGGTATCTTCTTCCTCGCTTGGGTCAATGTTCGACTCGTTAATCTGGAGGTCCCCAATGGAGAAAATCAAGCGAATGCTATCGCATCGGGTGGGGGAAGGAGGGAAATCTGGTCAGTGACGCAGCAACAACACACGTAATAGACCAGACGTACTGCTCGTTTCCAAACTTGCGCTTGAGGGTGACCTCGTCATTACCCGGAACGTCATCAATCTGCCATAGTATGTCTCAATAACCACTTTAAAGTCTATGATGAAAGGGAAGGGAGAAAAACATTACCGTCCAGACACCAGAGCTCTTTAGCTTCTTGATGGAATCTGCCTCCTCTTCGATCGCTCCGTCCTTCTCATACGCCAACTCCTCTGCAATCTTAGCAGACACGGAGCCATCGGCTATGAGTACACAAACACGGCCTTGTCAGGAAAAAAAAAAGCAGTGACTCTATGCGCAAGATTTGGACGCACTGGTACCTTCGCCGAAGTAGCGTGCCGAGGCAGAGAAGGAAGCGCGGGTGGCTGGGATGGCAGCTGAGAAGGGGGAAAATGCAGGGACGCGTGCACGGGCTGAAATGAGAGGGGAGCGGAGGGAGAGGGCACGAGAGGACTGGCGAATGACACGGAGGGCAGACATTGTTGAGGCCACGAAAGAGGGCGAGCGCGGGAGCCAGCAGGAACAGACAATCCTCGGATTTTGCCGAACGGCTAAGTTAAGTACACTCTATCTATCATTTGATATTCACCACCAACGCGTATGTATGAGCCCACACGTAACGACCACCTCATAAATACATAGCTAAGCGCAGGCTGACATCGTAACGAGACGTGATAGCAATCCACAAAGCACACAATGAAAACAAACGCGCGCGCGCACGCACGCAAAACGATCCTTGGAATCGACTCAGGGATGAGGGAGGGCACATATCCATGTAAGCCTAAACACACACAGCGGCGACGAACGCCGTCCGCGATCATTAAGCCGCCCAGCGCGAGACACAGAGGAAACCCGCAGGGTGGTCTAAGGACAACGGAAGGAGAGCTTGAAACCGATGGGTGGGTATGAGATGAGTCTTTTCATTTGTCGGGGCGAAAGAAAATGAAATTGACGACAACGACAGTTCGAAATTGCCGAGAGGGAAAAAAAACTGATAGCGATGCAGGAAAACACAAAGAGCCTTGCGCAGTGCTCAGGCTGTTGCGATAACAGGGGGTAGCGGCCCGCCACCAACACTATCGGATCTGTTATGGGCCACGGGACTGCCGTCGTCTGAGGGAGAATCATCTGAGGGAGGCGCTGCTGTCGATGTCACCGCCACCACTGCGGGCACTTCGCTAGCCGCATTTGTTGCACGTTTGGACTTCTTACTAGACTTTGATGCACCATCTTCGCCACCTGCGCGCTTTTTCTTTTTCGAGCGTTCAACCGTGGGGCGTTCATCGTCTGAAGTTGCCGTTTGGTTGCCGGAAGCTTGTTCAGTGGGCGGTGCGGGTGGCAGTTGGCCCGATGGGGTCGGAATGGGACCGTATGCCCCTGGAGGCGGAGGGTAGATTGGCACGGCAGGGTATCCCGGGTGGATTGGATAATAAGCGGGCTGTGGGGGTTGGCCGTGCAGAGCACCGTCCCCATTCGCGTGGCCGTCTGGAGGTGGTGGGACGTAACCAGGCGGATGTGGATAATATGGATACGGCCAGTATCCCTCCTGTGGCAGATATTGTGGAGGGATAGCCGCTGTGGCTCCAGGGGGAGCGCCGTTTGCCTGATCTGCTGGGGCTACCCATGAGCCCTCACCGTTAGAAGGGAACCCTATGAGGGAATATGAGATGTGGCGTAGAACTCATGCAGGTGAGGCTGACCTGGGTACGGAGACGCCTCAGGGGCTGGCAGTTTGCTTTTACGTTTGTAGGGTCCACGTTTGATCCCAACCTTTCGGGCCTTACGCACACCGTCCACACACGAGTCTGCGAGACCATACTTTTGACATCTTTGGCACGGACGTGCCTCGTCGCACCGCTTACAGGCGGATGCACAATTCGTGCACTTGTAACAAAAATGTGCCAATCAACGTGACAGGTAAGAGGTGAAACGTATGAGACATACCGCCATCTTGACCTGTTTGCGCTTCGCACGTGTGACAACGGCAGGTGTGGGAGTTGAGAATGGACCATAACCTTGAGATATTTTTTAAGCAAAGATAAAAGACAAACAATCAAGAGATAGATATACCTTGGGCAGGGGCAGGCGGAGGAGGGTAACCATACATGATTCCTGGAGGGGGGAACATGACGTATGGCCCGGGAGGGGGCCCGCCAGGATCGCCATTGGGGTCCATGGGCGGGGGATAGTACCAATAAGCACCGGGGGGAGGCGGATAAGGTGCGCCTGGAAATGGTTGTGGAGTATACTGGGCAAGTGCAGGCGGATGAGGCTGTTCAGCCCCAGTGCCAGTAGACTTTGCTTGGTCGCCGCTCATGAGGTTTTCCTGAGCGGCGTAGGAGAGTAGACGCTGTGCTAGAGCGGCGAATAGGCGGTAAAGAGGCTAAGATAGACATCAGGTGCGACACTCGTAAAGCAGGGGGGATGGGAGAGCAGGGGGTGGGGAAAGAAAGCAGGGGACGGCGTACCTCGGCTCTGGTCGTTCGGGATTTCAAGATCTCGTCGCCGCTCAGACTCAGCTGGGTGGGGACTCCGCCTCAATTCCGCGCTGGCTGGACGTTGGATCCTCACGACCACACCTCTCTTCGTCAAGCAACGTTAATCCCGAACGTTCCTGGAGGGATTTTGTTCAGAAACGATGCGGTAGGGGGACCACAGGCGACGATGATGTGGTTCGGTGGGACGGGGTGATGCCCGTGCACGTGCGAAAAAGTCACAAAAGTAGTGCAGAGTGACCTTTTGGCGCCTGTCAATTCTAAGCTCGCCTCGCCTCGAGTGCGAACCACTCGAACAACCTGCGAAGCCCTCACACCCGTTACCGTGTCGTCACCAATAAATACCGTCCCACATGCCGAGTCCTGAGGCGCTAAGATACATACGCATCTTCCCATGGCCAACGTAAATCGAGCGACGAAAAGCTTCTCACTCGGATCTCGAATTCTCCGACTGAATCCAGCTCTTCTTCCCTTCCGACCAGGTCCCCTCTCCCTTTGTCATCCCATTCAACAGCTCTGCACATCCAGTCTGGTACTCTTCCACCTCGCCGGATTCCCCTCCGTAGATCCAGACTTTTTCCAGAAATCTCTCGTGCGGACGGAATCCCTTTTTCCTATGGTTCTTGAGGCCCAGCGGCCCAGTCCTACCTTTTGGGAGAACCCCATGACCTTTCGCAGACTAGATAGGTTACCGATTCCTCATCCTGATCCCCCAAAGCTCGCTTCTTCATGTTCTCTTTCGATGCCACCACAGTCACGCCACGTACGCGCTGGTATGTGACATATCTAAGTTTCCTGTAGATACGGCCGGTCCACTAGCGGCTTCTATTCAAGTGCCACTCCTTTCTTCCCATGGATCCATGGAAGCCGAAGTAGATCCAATTTCACTCTGCCCTGCACAAACTTAGCTTCCCACTACCATATGCGAATTTTATCTCCTCACTGCGTCTTTTAGCCTTCAATTCGCTCGCGATCGGCTACCCCCGCTGTAATCTCGAGTCGTCGTTCTTAAACTAGAAAGCCTTCTCTATGGCGTACTTGTACGATTACAGTTGTCACACCTGACTCCCCGTCCCGGTCTAAGCCATACCTTATGTATCCAATAGCAACAACCCACGCGCCCCCAACGTTCGTCGTGCGGCCACCGTCGTGTTTCACCTCTTGCTATTGCTATCTATATCTGAACTACCTGATGAGGGGTGTCTCTGAGGCTGCGTGCCATTACGTTGGTGATATTTCTTAACGATGACCAACCGCATCTTAGTCCTAGCTCGGCCCATCTTAGCAACCGGACGCCACACACTACCAACGGATTGGATGGGCGCGAAAGCCACCACCCCTTCATCATGATGATTCACATTACGGGTGAGGACACGTGGTTCCAGGCCTCCCCCCCGTTATCCGCTCTCATCCACGGTACATCGGACAACAAGTCTGGAAACCGGGTGCCAGGTGCCAGGCAATAGGTCCTGGGCGGGGTTTTCACGTATGTGTGCGCTGTATTTTATTCTTTCATGTAGTTATATCTCTTTCGTTCCGTTCCGCTTCCGTAGCTTTTCCTCCCCCACTCGCATCGCATCACACAGCCCCCCCCCCTCATCCCAACGGCTGATCGATCATTCGTATTTCGTCAAAAGGTTCTTCTTTTGGTTTGTTTGTTATTAATTTGATTTGACAGGTCAGACGACCGCTCCATCTGCACCCGATGCCCGTAATAACGGGGGGACCCCATGTACAGTAAGAAGTAAATGGCGCTGTTGTCTGGCACGGAATAGAAGAAAAAAAAGACCTTGCTGCGTGTCTCGAACTTCCTTGTCCTCGGCTTTTCGGAGATATACCGTTTTTTTTTACGCCCATCAGCCCAATATTTGTATACTTTTTGATTTTTTCCCCACCGAATTTTCCCGTAATGGAGGCACATGCTTGTGTGGTTTAATTGTGCCCTAGCCAAAGATGATCATCTATCAAGTGCGTTGGTGATGTGATGGTCGGTGCACGCGGCTGCGTAATAACCCCGTTCGGCTGCACGTTCTCATACATGTCACCCTCAAGTTTGTCTCCACGGGTATAAGCTTCCACTTCCGGTCAGCAAGAGATAAGAAAGCCTTCTCTGCTTATTTTCGAGAGATACAAATCGATTAACAATACAAGTAGTGTGTTACAAAAAACTCCGAGATGCAGGTATCATTACGATTAAGGGTAGTCATTTCGTGCGGTACTGTAACTATGCTTAGCATGTGGATATGAATGCTTCATAAAATGTGATAATCAAGAAAGCAGCGCCTTGACTTCGCTTCGCGTATCAATTGGCAATATCTTAGCGTGCAGAAGCGGGTGCCCTGAGACCCGCTCTTCTGTCATAGTCCTCTGCAACCCGAACCGGGGATTGAGGACTATTTCCCCATAGTCATCTTCCTCTTCATCTTCGTCACTCTCGCTGCCATCGCTGCACCCTGACTCCTCGGGGCCTGCAAGAAAGAAACGTCGTTGTCCCCGGGTATTTGAGTCCTCAATGACAACTGCGAGGCTTCTGGCCACGACGGGAAGTCCGATGGGGGTCGTGACCGTGGGGGGAATCGTGGTGTGTCCTTGTGCTAGGACAGCCTGCTCAGTCATCCTAACAAGAGCAGTGAGAACCTCCCAGCGAGTGTGCCAGCTCTGCTCCGAGCTTAGCTTCGTCAACAAGGGAATGGAACCCCCCGACGTGGGTAGGTCATGTAGAACTCGGGTGCGCTCGTCCTCTTCGGTGCTTTTTGTCACATTAGGTGATGTGTCGGTATGTTGTCTATCAATGTAGTGATCAGCCTTCCCCGAGTCTTGCGTGAGGGGGCTTCTTCCACGCGCAGCAGTGTCCATGCTGCAAACATAAAGGACCTTCTGTATCGTCCAGAGAGGGTAGTTGCAAAATGTCTGGTCCAGCCGCGCCACCCGAGGGTCATGTAGAGCCATAATATCACCTGTTCGCGGGAATATTTTCTCGTTTAATTCCGCCTTCCCGACTAGCGGGTGCTCAGTTTCTGGAGGTATTGGAGACGAAATGCGGGTCCGCCAGAGTGGCGGCGGCGGCGGCTCGATAGCAGCGGTGGTCGAGATGCCGCCATAAGGTCCCATCTCGGCCTCAGCTGTTTCAGCCTCCGCTTGCCACTGCATCCATTCGTCGTATCGTGTGTTCCACAGCCACTTCTGATGCTGAAGTGCGCTACGTGAAAGACCATGGTTTGGGAAGACGGGCCGTAGTGTCGGAGGTGGGCGCACGGGCAAATCTGTTTGAATGGCGAGGCTCGGAAGGTCTTGGCCCGGGAATGCGTCAGGAACCAGGATGGGAGGGGGAGTCAAAGGAACGGCGGAACAAGGGCGGAGGTCGTTAGATAATGTGGTCTCACTCGTATCTGAGTCAGTGGACCATTCGTCTGAGGTCTCTGAGTCGGGGGTATCTTCGTCCGAGTCAGCGCCGTGATCTTGTGTGGCACTGACAGTGTCTTCGACATGAAATAAAGACCTATCCTGCTGAGGGCAGTTCCTAATTTTTGGTGGTTTGTCCCTTCGAAATCCAATTCGGCTTTGTGGGCGTGGGGGTAGCACTTCAGGTTCCTTGACGTGTGATATATTTGTGAACAAGGACTTGACAAGGGCCTCGTACGTTTTACTTCTTCCGTTGGTAGAGCAGCTGCCGTCGCGTGGCATTGCGATTACGGGAAATATAGGATACGGTGTAAAATTCGAGTTCTCGTGCCGTTTAGCAGAGGTGGCAGCAGGGGTTGGTGTTCAGCTGGGCTGAGAGGGAACCAACTTACCCGACCCGCCATTCATTCACAATAAGGACACCAAATAGAGCCAAAGAGATGCAACGCGCCTCTCACGTGGCGCGAAACAAACATTCCTCTCTAGCATCCCGTCTACAACTCCTCCTTTCTTATTAGACATTCTAAAGGAAGCAACTATCGTTAAAATTTCGTCCTGTAATCTCATCCTGAGGTTTGTTCATAACGCAAAGCACCGCGTGACCTTCCGCTCAATGCTCAGCGAAAACACGCGTGCACGTGATGCGAACATTACGTTTGCTAGCTCAGCTTGAGTCAGCCACAGGGGCGGAGCACTTCTTTCCTTCTTCACAGCAGATCCAAGGCCGCAAGGCTCGCTTCGCACTGGAGGGATTACCCTCTTTCTTCGCGAGCGGGCTAAGGTCTGAGTCTTTAAGGCTCCTCCAATCGACCCTAGCGGGGTCCGATTTGCAATGGTCGAGCGACAAACAAGGAATTGATCCTCCCTCAGCGTTATTCCCAGAGATCCTTTTGTTCGGTATCTGGACTTTGTGTCTGGTGCTGCACAGGAGGGGAGGGTGCTGTTGGAGGCCTTGAGATTGTTGCGGATCCCGGGCGACCTACCATTCCCCCTTGGTCACCCCTCTATCACCCTATCGCGCCTTCCACCCTTCCTGGATGGGCAGAGTACAGGCAGACTCTGCAGCACCCTACCCTGGCAACCAGGACCCCAATGTGATGTTATCCTATCACATATGAGTTGCTTTATGGGGAGCATCTCAAAACGAATTTGTGACATCACAGTCCCATCTTCAAATGTTAATTGCAAGCACCGTGGCAGTCGGGCAATGCCAGGTTCAATGAATTGTGCATTTGTTGCTGCCCATTTGCTCCACTGGGGTTGAAGGCAAGGGCTCTGGTGTTGCCGTCCGGAGCCAGGTTGGTCAGGTAGGGATTGGCGTATGAGGGGTGAGGGGTGCCAGGGGTGGGCGTTTGGTGTTCCGTCCTTGAGTCCAATTTGCGGCTCACGCACTCACCTCCGGGAAAGGCGTGAAACTCGATTCAGACTACTCTGGATCTGCTGCGCTATCAAATTTTTTGCTCTTTCCCTCCTTGCGAGGTTCTCTTCATACCCTGCTCATTGCTTGCTATTCGGTGAAGTAGTTCTCCGTGTTTGAATCCCGCTGTTTCCTCCTGGATAGATTGCATTCGCAATCGGACCCCGTCTTTCGAGCGGCAAGTAATCATGTCTAGGATCATTCTCATTCTCATGCTCACACCCTCCCCACTCGCTCACTACTGTACAGTGGTGGAATTCACATGCGTCCAGCACGCCAGCCAGTCCCCCAGTCCCCCCTGTCTCACGCTACATTCTCTCTCTTATCTTCTTACTCCCGCGTTCCCTTGACTCTAATGGACTGTTGACTAAGATAGTATGTATAAAGATAAAGGGGCCTGCAAAAGGCCCAAATCAGAATCATTACTACTGTCCTCATCTCTGATAACCTGATAAGCCTTCGTCGACACCGATCACCGTCCCGAAATTACTGTCCGATGGGACGAAGTGGGTGAGCTATCGTGATCGTATGCTCTGGGCCTTTGGGACGAGCGCTACAGGCGAACACTTCGCCCACGGCCAAGCCCCAACCAGTTACAACGCGCTAGGCCAGATCGGCGATCGGCGGTCTGAGCGTGGCTGATCGATGGGCCAAGGGGGAAGGCCATAATCAAGAACCTTGTTGAGGGTACTGTACCCGACACCGCGTTCAACCGGATCAAGGGCTGCACAACTGTCAAGAGCGTCTGGGACACGCTCAAAAGAATAGACGAAGAAGAAAGATCAGGAGCGATAGTCATTAATCTCATTAGACGTTTCAGAAACAAGCGCTGCGACGAGGACGAAAGCGTGCGCTCCCACTTGTTGTTGAACTTAGGGAGCAGCTCGCCACCATCCGGAAGACCATCACCGACGAAGACTACACCGACACTCTTCTCCCATCCCTCTCGTCATCGTACGACCACGCGTCCTTCATTGCAAGCACGCGCTGAGGCTTGAGAAATCTCACGCCGGACATATTCCAGTAATTTATCATCGACGAGTACGAGCGGCGAATGATACAAAACAAGAGGGAAGACTACAAAGATGAACCCTTCTCCGCGGACAACAAAAGGAAGAAGCGCGATGTGGAGCGTTACAACTTCCACAAGCGCGGGCACGTCAAGGCCGATTGCTGGGCCAAGGACGGCGGCAAAGAGAGTCAAGGACCCAAGGAAGGGTGGCAAGGCTAGGCCAGCGGTGGCAGCGACGACCGATGAAGTTAGCATCGACGCGTGGGCCGCTGGAAGTACAAGAGATATCTTGTGGTCTGGCATAGAGGTCGATGAATCGGATCTAGAGGTTAGGACCAACGAAGAAGCCCGCGAAGAAGGTTGGGGAACTACTACGGAGGCGGACGACGACGACGACGACGACGACGAAGTCTAGACTACCGCGGAGACAGAGTCGAGCGAAGCGTGCTTGGCCACCATCCAAGACCTCAAAAGAAGCGAGGAACATCAGCATGTCACCGCAGCAGCAGCGAACGCGCGACGTGCGTGGGCGCAATCCTACGTTTCCGGTGCCGAGTGGCACATGTCCCCGCATCAGGACTTATTCGTCTCATATCGCTCAATCCTGCCCCGAACAACCGCACGTTCGATGCGGTAGGAACGGGACGTAAGAATACAAATCGCGAACGGTGGTTCTTCATCCACCACTGTGTTCCCCAGGGACGCATTACACGCGCCGAATATGGGGATGACGATCATCTCCATCAGTCGGATAGCCAAGGCAGACCACTCAGTCCTTTTTGAAGGTAATTCGTGCAAGATCAAAAACCAACAAGAGAAAGTAATCGGAAACATCCCAGCGGCCGCCAATGGGCTATACAAGATAGAGCACGCGTACGCAGCACTCGCTTTTCAGGAGCGGGTAGGCCTGCGAATCGTGCGAGTATGCAAAGACGACGCGCAAACGCATCCGGAAGGAGCGCGCCGCCCCTCTGACCGATGCCTTCGCCGCAGAAGTACACACCGACGTGTTCGACCCCTCCCCCATCACTAGCTAGGGAGGAAGGAAGTAGAAATATTACCTTACCTTCACTGATGATCACACCACGTATACTCGCGTGCAGATCATACGGACGAAGGACGAGGCCTTCGCGGCCTACAAGGCGTTCGCTGTATGGGCAGAAACACAGTATGGCAAGCGTATTATAATAAACGCTTGCGCTCCGATGGTGGGGGGGGGGGGGAGTACCGGGAACGGATTTAGCAAGTTCCTACCGGAACAGGGTACCGAGCGACGGCTCACAACTCACGACACACCGCAGCATATCGGAGTCGCGGGGTCACTCGACCAGAGACTCGCAAAGGGCGCCCGCGCTGTCCTACATCATTCCGGCCGCCCCAAGACTTTGTTGGGGGGAGGCACTTCATTCCATTGTGTGGCTCAAGAACCGCACGTCCACGCGCGCCCTCGGCAGCCCCCATATGAACGACTCAACGGGCAGAAGCCCAATCTGGCGGGACTACCTGAATGGGGGCAGCGTGCGTCTGGGTTCACAACGACCACGGAAACAAGTTGGAAGCGCGAGCGACAATCACGCGCTGGGTTGGCTAGGATCCCGACAGCATCCAGGCACACCGCATCTATTGCCCGAGAAAAACATTGTTACAGTGGAACGCAACATCAAACTTGCGGCAGAAGAGGTCGCGATTTCCCCACCGCAGCCTTCGCCGACGCGCACGCGCGCCGCCCGCATCAGTGGTCATTTTTCTCCGGGTTAAGGAACCCAAATGGGGCCCAGCCTCTCGCATCGGTCTCCCTGATGAATGAACGGCAAGTCTAGTAATCTCTAGGATCATTCTCATGAACTCCTACTCTCTTACTATTGTACGGTACATACTTTACAGAAGGCAATGATCTCGAAATTTTCTACAAGAGAGTTAAGCTGCCTCGACGCATGCACGTGATGTGAACATTACGTTAGCAAGCACACTTTTCTCTTCTGCTCGTTGAGCCCACTCTTCTTTCTATCGCAAGCAGATCCAAGGCCGCAAGGCTCGCTACACACAAGAAGCTCCCTTCTTTTTTCGCGAGCGGGCTAAGGTCTGAGTCTTCAAGGCTCCTTCAACTGACCCTAGCAGGGTCCGATCTGTAATGATCGAGCGACAAACAAGGAATTGATCCTCCGCCAGTTTTGTCCCTGAGATCCTCCTGTTTCAGTGTTGTCCAGACTTCGTGTCTGGTATTGCACAGGGAGGGGAGGGTGCTGTCGGAGGCCTTGAGATTTTGTCGTGGAGTCTGGGTGGTCTACCATAGCCACCGAAGCCACCCCACCATCACCCTATCGCATCTTCCACCCTTCCCCGGATGGGCAGAGTCACAGGCAGGCTCTGCAGCTCCCAACCCTGACAACCGAAGAACTTCAGAGTGACAATGTCACCCTTCCATTGTTGGGTTGCACGAAGGACAACTGCCAATGTGACACAAAAGGTGCTCGGGGTGGTCCAGGCTCAAATGCGCATGATGGCCTGGGCCGTGGTCACGAGCATTTGTGCCACTGTAGGTGTCTCTCGCGGGCAATCATTCCTCAAGGAAGTCTTGAGGTGAATGGCTCTGGTGTTGCCGCCCAGAGTCAGGTTGTCAGGTGGGAATCGGATGTATGAGGGGTGAGGGGCGCCAAGGCGGACGATTGGTATTCTGTCCTTGAGTCCAATTTGCGGCTCACGCATTCCCTTCGCAGAGGAGAAGATGTGAAACTCGATTCAGACTACTCTGGATCTGCTGCGCTATCAATTTTTTTGATCTCTTCCTCCTTGAGAGGTTCTATTTATACTCTGTGGCTCATTACTTAGTCTCCGTGTTTACATCCTGCTGTTTCCTCTTGGATCGATTGCATTCGCAATCGGGCATCGTCTCTCATATTTATTGACCTCCCTAAGTAATGAGCGGCAACCACAGTAGTCCTCTCTAGGATCGTTCTCATGACTCCTACTCTCTTACTACCGTACAGCACATACTTGACAAAAGGCGGTGATCTTGAACTTGTGGCAGCCTCGATGCGTGCACGTGATGTGAATATTACATTAGCAAGGACACTTTTACACTTCTCCTTGTCGGACTCTTCTATCGCAAGCGCAAGCAGATCCAAGGCCGCAAGGCTCGCTACATACTAGAAGTTCCCTTCTTTTTTTCGCGAGCGGGCTAAGGTCTGAGCCTTCAATGCTCCTTCAACCGACCCTAGCAGGGTCCGATCTGTAATGATCGAGTGACAAACAAGGAATTTGATCCTCCGTCAGCGTTGTTCCGGAGATCCTCCCGTTTCGGTGTCCAGACTTCGTGTCTGGTACTGCGCGGGAGAGGAGGATGCTGTCGGAGGCCTTGAGATTTGTCGTGGAGCCTGGGCGGTCTGCCATAGCCACCTGAGCCACACCACCAACACCCTATCGCATCTTCCACCCTTCGCGGATGGGCAGAGTAGGCAGGCTCTGCAGCGCCCAACCCTGACAACCAAGAACCCCAGCGTGATGTTGTTCTCCGAAGCATGATTTGCTTTATGGGGCGCATCTCTTGACAAAAATGCGACATCACGTCCGGTCCCATCTTCAAATGTTTTATCGAAAGTACCACGGCACTCGGGCAATGCCAGGTTCATATTTGTGCATTTGTTGCTGCCCATGCATGGTGTTGTTCCACGTGGGGTTGGCAAAAGCGACACTATCTATACTTCAAGAAACCCTTGAAGGGCTCCGGTGTTGCCGTCCGGAGCCGGGTTGTCAGGTAGGGTTTGGTGTATGAGGGGTGAGGGGGGCCAGGGTGTGCGTTTGGTGTTCCGTCCTTGAGTCCAATTTGCGGCTCACGCACTCACCTCCGGGAAAGACGTGAAACTCGATTCAGACTACTCTGGATCTGCTGCGCTATCAAATTTTTTGCTCTCTCCCTCCTTGCGAGGTTCCCTTCATACCCTGCTCATTGCTTACTATTCGGTGAAGTAGTTCTCCGCGTTTAAACCCTACTGCTGCTGTTTCCTCTTGGTTGGATTGCATTCGCAACTGGACACCGTCTCTCGTATCGGCTTTCCTGAGAAATGAGCGGCAACCCTAGTTATCCTCTCTATGATCATTCTCATGACTCCTACTCTCTCGCTACTGTACAGTACATACTTTGCAAAAGGCAGTGATCTTGAACTTTTCTACGAGCAGACTTGAGCCGTGAGCGCGTGAGCTGCGGTTGTTGTTATGCCTCGTCGTGCGCGTGATGTGAATATTACGTTAGCAAAGACACTCTTCCCCTCTGCTCGTCGGCCCCAGGCCTCACTTCTCCATCGCAAGCAGATCCAAGGCCGCAAGGCTCGCTACACACAAGAAGTCTCCTTCTTTTTTCGCGAGCGGGCTAAGGTCTGAGTCTTCAAGGCTCCTTCAACTGACCCTAGCGGGGTCCGATCTGTAATGGTCGAACGACAAACAGGGAATTTAATCCTCCGCCAGCGTTGTCCCGGAGATCCTCCCGTTTGGTGTCGTCCAGACTTCGTGTCTGGTACTGCACGGGAGGGGAGGGTGCTGTCGGAGGCCTTGAGATTTTGTCGTGGAGTCTGGGTGGTCTACCATAGCCACCGAAGCCACCCCACCATCACACCCTATCGCATCTTCCACCCTTCCCCGGATGGGCAGAGTCACAGGCAGGCTCTGCAGCTCCCAACCCTGACAACCGAAGAACTTCAGGTGACCACGTCACCCTTCCATTGTTGCGTCGCGCCAAGGACTGGACTTCTACAAATTGTGACACAAAGCGTGCTACAGGGGTAGCCCAGGCTCAAATGCGCATGATGGCCTGGGCCGAGGCCGAGTGCCTTTGTGCCAAAAGTAGTAGCTGTCTTTGGCGATCATTACTCAAGGAAGTCTTGAGGTGAACGGCTCTGGTGTTGCCGTCCAGAGTCAGGTTGTCAGGCGGGAATCGGATGTATGAGGGGATGAGGGGCGCCAAGGCGGACGATTGGTATTCTGTCCTTGAGTCCAATTTGCGGCTCACGCACTCCCTTTGCAGAGGAAAAGACGTGAAACTCGATTCAGACTACTCTGGATCTGCTGCTCTGTCGAATTTTTTGCTCTCTTCCTCCTCGCGAGGTCTTTGACCATCTTATCTTGCGAGGACGTTAGTCCTTATGATCTTATGCATATGGGCCCCTAGCTATCTGTTGTGGTTGTCCTCCAGTACCTTGAACTCGCTGTATCTATTGCTGTGTTCCGCCAATGTATGAAATACTTCTGGATGTGCGCTCGCGGTGGGGGCCTCGTCATCACATATATTAGAGTGCAGAGTACGCCACGCAGGGCTTAGTGAGTCGTGACTCATGGTGCTGGACCAGTGTGCACACATAATGATACAGCACCCTGATAACTCTCTGCGATCTTACGAACAAGCCCGCACCTCTCGCTTGGCCCTTATTGCAAAATACATCCCCACCCTCTCATATGGCCTCCACTCTCTACCGCGACTCCACAGCCACAGCC
Source organism: Russula compacta (assembly GCA_022376555.1). NCBI lineage: Eukaryota > Fungi > Basidiomycota > Agaricomycetes > Russulales > Russulaceae > Russula > Russula compacta. The sequence goes on from WTXH01000015.1 coordinate 157,343, forward strand.
TCGAACAAACCCTTTCCCCCCCTTTTGACCACCTCGCCATACACACCCAGTTGGATGGGCTAGTGACGTACATCGGACCCAGTTGGATGGGGCGAGCACCACATAGAGGGAGGTGACACAAAGTCCAGTTGGATGGATCATTCTCCGCGACATAAACGCGTGCGCGCCACGATGTGGAGAGGCTTGCTTTTTTGTTTTTGTTTTTGTTTTCATGCACCAACACCAGCGTTCGTCTCCTCACTGGCGGGGCGATTGTGCATCTTCGGCCGCCTTGAGCGCGTCTGCGAACACAGTGCGCAGCAAGCTGGCGTCCTCCAGCCCGATGCTAACGCGCACGAGCGACCTGGACACGCCGTACCGCGCCGCCCAGTCGAGCTCGCCGTAGTGAGCGAGGATCGTGTACGGGCATGCAAGCGTGAAGTTGGTGCCAAGGCTGGGTCCCTTGGCGCACGCGAGCGCGTCGTAGAACGCCTCTGCTCCGCGCTGGCTTGCGAACGCGAGCGAGAAGAGGCCGCCGAAGCCGCCGCCGGGTAAGCGGCGCGCGGCATAGTGGTTGGCGGTTTGCCACTTCGGGTAGAAGACCTCGGTGATCGGCGAGGACGGTTCTTGAGAGGCCGCGTGCAGGAAGTCGCATACGCGCTCGGCATTTCCGTCGATCTGTGCCGCGCGGTGTGAGAAATTGCGCGAATTTCGTTCCATGAAGATGGCGTCCTCGTCATAATAGATGTCCTCGTATCTCGTGAGTAGTCGCTCTTTGAGCGCAGAATAATGCTTGCGCGAGGGATTCAAAACGAGGCTGCGAACGGTGTTGGGCCAATGGCGTACGCGGGAAAACGCCACTGCTTACCTGCCCCCCATGACATTTGAGTCTCCACTGAAGATCTTTGTCAAGCTCGTCACAACTATGTCTGCAAATGGTAAAGTTTCGACGTTGACAAAGTTGCCGATAGTGTCATCTACGACAATCAGGAAGTCGTACTTGTCGGCGAGCGTACGCAGGCGCGGGAGATCTGGTGAGCGTAAGAGCGGATTTGAAGGGAACTCGGTGAAAAGAGCAAGAATGGGAGGTTCGTGGGGGTTTTTCGCTTGTTCTGTTTCCAGGATTGCCTCCAGCTCATCGATAGAAGAGTCCAGGCCCTCGCCCAAAAGGTGGCAACCAGGACCCCATTTCTCCAGGATCTTGAGGGTGTCAATATAAGGAAAGCTAGAAAGGCTGGCGGATCAGTGGCACGTTTGACGACTCAATTGAAATAGGCACAACCCGAAGCAAACGCTTTTTCTCGCACCCATAGCGTCCAGAGCAAGCTGATGCGCAGACCAAATGGCGCTCATGCCAGTTGGGTAGAGGAACACGTCATCCTCGGTGACTGCGACGCCCCGTATGCTCTGTGCCACCTCGACCTCGCCATCGACGGCGCTCTCGTCACGCACGAGCACACCTGCAATGCGGCGGCGCAAGGCGCCTTTCGCCTGTTTAACCGCGGCGACGTCAAGGTTGCGTCCATAGCGCTGCTCAAGGTATACGGCCTGGTCCGCTTCTATCGGCTGCCCTCCGTTGGAAGGTCGGCGCTCCGGCTTGGGCCCATAATGGCGATGTGCCATGGGCTTGCGATGAGTAGGAGTCGGAGGCGGCGACGCGGCGGATGCGAGAGTGGCGAGGATGTTCGTCGCGAGTCGGCTTGAGACGCCGAGGCCGGTGTGTTGCCAGAACTGCTTGGCGGTGCTGAACTTGTCCTCGGGGAAGAGCACGACGAAGATGCAGAGGGTATCGGAGATGCAGTGCTGCACGACGCGAGCAGAGATATCGCGCGCAGTTAGAAATACGCGGCATGCCTCGGCGGACTTGCGGGATGGGAAGAGCAAGGAGCTCTCTGAGTGCTTGCCGAACTTCTGTTCCAGAAGGGAAGAGAGCTGCGCAGAATATCAGAAACAGTGGAAAAGGGATAAGCAGAGAAAATTCGCGGAACATAGTCTATGTTATACTTTGTTGTGTAGTTATAATCATCAACAGTTACTCACCTTCTTGATGCTCAGGTGTATGAAAAAACGTGGATATCCTGCCTGCATGGCATCTACAACCCGCGCTTCGCCTTCTTCATATCCAACATTATCCACCCACTTTGGGAGTGAGACAGAGATGGCATGCTCTGTGAATGCAGGAATTGGGTTACCAAGGGGGTTTTGAGGGGGTGTCATGGGAATAAGATGTGTAAACACGCAGGGAGAACGTTTTTTTGCGGGACCCGGAGATGAATCATCACAATGTGATAAGATCCGTTGCACAGATAAGATAAGAATCATATTACTTCCCACACGCAACACGATATAAATATGCAGCCAGCACAAGCTTAAGTTCCCATTACAGCAGAATTTCGTGATTATCGCACTGTCAGGCCACCCTCAGCCCGCTGCCGCGCCCGATGCTCCCCCTGGATGCGCTGCGCGCGAGGTCCGCAGAGCCACTGGAGGTGGAGCCCAGGCTTGAAGCGGACGATGCGCGCCTATGACGTTGCATTCTCCCCGGGTCCACGTCGGGGATGTTGGCGATGCGGGCAAACAGTGAGAGGACTGCCACTCAAGTGTCAACAAACTAGTCTCCAAACTGAATACATACGAAGCTGCTCACTGTCGACAATCGAGACGAGGCCGCACAAGTTTCCACGAAAGCCTGCAGACGGAGAAGCGGAGCCTGGTGTCTCTGAGATTACGAATAGGCGATGAGAGTTGGCTGAAATACGAAGATCCTGAGTGACGACCAACACATAAAAAGTCGGCGTGCATACTGGCGAGCAGCTTTTGGACCGTATAAGCCAATGTGGAGGATGGGAACACGCTATATACTGTGTGATCGGGTATGAGTATCCGATCCAGCTCGTCGAGAAGAAGGCAGGACCAGGATATCTATCAGCTCCATCCGTCCACCCTTGAGGCAACTTGAAATGCGGTGGGATTAGGGATATGAACGCCTTGGAAATTCGAACGGACCTTGACTTGTGAAACAAGCTGGTGGATGGGCATTGTCAAAATTTGGTTGCTCTGCGACGGTACGACCGTCTGCGGGCGTAAACTTGTTGTCAACGAAAAGGCCCTACACCAAGCAACCTGCACCCACCTGTCCGATATCCGTGACGCTGACTGCGCTCAACAAGCTTCCACCCTCCTCATCCAACACCGCGACGCTACTGACCCCCAGGTCGCTCATCATCCGCATCGCGTCGAGCACACTGTTTCCTGAATGCACCGCAACAACCTCAAAGTGGAGGTTTAACGACGGGAGAGGCAGTGAGCTAAGCGGATTGGAGGCATAGCGAAGGAACGAGGAAGACGGCTGAACCGAAGGCAGCGGTGGCACCGCACCGTTCGACGAGCAAGAGAAAGCGCTGAAGTACGCCAGCAGGCGGCGATCAGAGATCATGCCCAGGTGCGAGTCGGAGGACCCAGCTGGCGACTTGACGAGTACTGGAGAGGGAGGGAGAATACGGTAGGTCAGCCGAGCGTGCAATGGTCGAGAAAGTCTAGTTCATGAGGACGACGGACCTCGATGCGTGCCAGTGGAAAAGACCGAGAGAAGTGCGACGACGGACGCATCGTGGGGGAGCTCTACGAGAGGATTCTTATCGGAAAGATCTACTGCAGGTGAGAGCGATACGATGGCGACTCGTACGGGGGACGTACTGCTCACGAGCCTGACGGGGACGTGGCCTGCCCTCGCGGCTTCTAGGATCTGAGCGACGCGCGGACTCCCTTGCAGATGTTCAGGGGTATACGTGTGTTGCGTCGCGGCAAAAGTCAGGAATGCGTTCACGTCCGCGAACTGCATAGCAGCCACGCGTGCACGCCGCGCATGCAGTAAGCAAAGGGGCTCGGGTTATCATGGATCGAGCCGTGGAAGCGCGTACATCGAACAAGCCAGAGTAACGCGCCGCCGCCGTCTCCGAGTCTCCGGACGCGGAATCGGTGGACTTCTTGACGGCGAGGCATGATGCGCCTCGGGAGAGCAGGAGCTGCCAGCGTGCCTCCAGGATCAGCTCGGCGGGTACGCACAGCGAAAAGACGGATGAGACTGTAGATTCACGTCGCAAGCTTCTTCCACCGCGATCTCACTCTCGATCGCGACCACCGGGTTTTCGACCAGCGCTGTGGGGTTTTTAGAGACATTGGCGTTCGCTCTATGCAAGGTCGAAGCTGATCCATGCACGCACCTTGGGCGGTCGTGCTTTCCCAAACACGGAGCCATTCTTCGCTTTCTGCGTTCGGTGCAGCGGCAAAGCGAATACTGACTGGGCTGTCGCTACGATGGCTATGGATACTTGACACAGACATGCGTTTGCTCGGCGAAGTCATGACGATGGATGCTCTTTTGCCTCGATGTCAGGTTATCTCGCTTAGTTAATAGAGGCCGCAAACCGGTTTCCACAAACGAAAGAGAATGATGAGGGAATGTGGAGCGCGGAGAGGTGAGAATGTGGCACGAAGCAGTCACTTACGCTCGTATCTCTCTCATGGATGGCCATCATGTCCTTGAGTTGGGCGGAACCAAATACAATACATCAATACATCATCGACATTCCTCTTCGTAAAATTAGGATATCTCTACAGTATGTGTACTCCAGAACAACCGTGTAATCAAGCAGCTGCAGTCCTTGTTTTTCCTTTGTCCGATGACCTCACAGGGAGGGGGTTTGATGGGCCAGCAGCGCCCAAACTGTCTCTGTGGATGAAATTATGTAGGTAGACGGATGAGAATCAGCTATCAGATGACTCACAAAGCGCGAGCGGAGGGTAAAGGTTGCGAAATTTCCTCGTCCTCAGGAAGCGCGTGTTTCGCGAAAATTTGTAGTCTGTTCCTGCCACGTAAATAGTCTATCCTGCGAAGACCGCCACTTCGATCTTCCTCAGACCTTGCCCGGTCCTCGAAGGCTTCTTCAACTTCTCGACGTGTGTCGTCGTTGAGCGCGGCCCATTCGCGCTGACTAGACGACTTCCGCAGATCAGTACCAACTGTCTTTAATACGTCCTCGACGGAAACCCCAACACCTGATTCCATGTCGGAGGCATGGACTTCAATGTTTTGCGGGTATCCTTGTTCATTTTCGAGCACTAGAACATGAACAGGGGGATGGATGGCAGAAGAGGTAAACTCTTCGTGCGGGAGTCCGAAGTCATGATCCACGGGTTGAGTGGCGATATCAAATTTGAGCAGGTATTTCATAAGGACTGGGTGAATGATGAGAGGAACTGGCTCGCTCTAGTTGAAATCCATCTGTCGGCTGTGTGTCTGACCGGTGGAGAGAGGGGAAACGTACACTGAGTTCGGCTTGCGCATGGAACGTTATTTTCACCTCTTCAGGCACAACTTCTTCCTCCTCATCCACCAATAGGGCGACTGATAATAAGATGAATCAGGTCCAATAGTCCCAGGACGGACGATGTCCAATACATACCGCCCTTGTCAACCTGTATAGGAATCTCGTGCTGACGCAAGAAGTTTTCTACTGCGTCTGCGGTTAGAACGTCCTGTCGTCAGGAGTTAAGCAGTGCATTCGACCAAGGAACTCGTGTCTCTACCTACCAACCCTTCAACCAATCCAAGATCATTTTCGTGCGCGATAGCTATCTCCTGATCCGGAGATTGCTAGGAGAAAGAGTTGGAAAAGAAATCAGACACAAAATATCCAGACTTACTTCTGCGATATAGTCTAAAACCCCGACAAGTGGGTCACGGTACTGGAAAGATATAAGTTTAATCACTGTGATAGGCAGACGACACATCGACCTTGGATACATCTGGCTCTCTGACGAGTTCAATCGATGATTCAGGTTCGTTGTCGGGGTCGTCTGGAGGGTGCTCTCCAAAAGCCTTCATTTTCTTGTAGAAGCTGAGAATGCGCTTGGCCCGGAAGCCTCTGATGAATACGCAGTGTGTAGGGGCCGAATTCTACCTTTCTGAGTTAACACGTACACTGCCGTTGCTCTTGACAGCGCACCTGATTTGACTCATGGTTATGAGGTTGACTTGGGGCTATCCATTGGAACCTGGCACTCCCAAGACCAACAGGTCGGACCGAGAGCGCCATTTCAGCATCCCAAGGAGGTTGCATGAATGTGGCCATTGCCCATGAGGATGTTAGGTCACAACCAGTGACGAAGATGATGTCCTCCAACTTGACGTCATAGCCTCCCATGATCGCGAGTTCTAACCAGCTGTCGCAATGCCTGCGGATATACGTCTCGAAGACCTTAGTCCGGATAGCGTCCTCACGATAGGCGTTGAAGGGGAGGGACAGAAATGCACCCTTGCCCCTTCTACATCTAAACAAAGCATTCGGAACCTCATCTGGTGAGCTTGGTGGTTCTGTTGTCAGCAGAAACATCGAGAGGCCATGAAACTGGTCACGTACGCGGCCTGAGTATGCTCTCCGATCCCATCTCTGATTGCAGTTACTGTGCTTGAGCAGTAATCCCCATCGGGGAGATGTAGTTTGCGGATATTTCCAAACGGGCCCATGCTGAGTGGCACGAAATCACGGGGAATCTCGTACCCTTGCATAGGATGGTCGGCGGGGAGAAGGGCATTAAAAAAGCGAGTAAAGTGGCCGTGGAGTGTGAAGCCTACGTCGCCTACTCGGACTTGGTCGTAAAGTTCGGCAGGAGCTGGCTCCCATAGAGCATGGCCATGATATAGGGTTGCGAGTTGCTCCCGATAGGTATCGTAGTGAGCGTGTGCCATGGTGGACGGGGAAAGAAACGAGTGAACAGGTGGGCGCTGCCTCTTGACAGGGAAGGGCACCAGCACAGCCCACAGGTATGCAAGTCCAAGGTGGTGACCATCGCGTCACTGGCCGAACCGCGATGGGCCTCGACATCCCACCATACAAGGTTCAACCTATCATATCATCCGTTCTCGATATCTATGGTCTGCCCACTTTCCATCGTGCCTTCTCTCTCCAAACTTTATCTTTGAAGGTCCAGATAACTCGGACGCTGCACTCTCTGTCGAGGTGAAGTGTGTGCAGGCCTCGGGTAACTACTCCAGCTCCGAGAGCCCTCCTCCTCGGTCTCATCAGACTGATGTCTTCTCAGGCTCTGAGATCTATGTGGGTTGTTCCAACGGCGATCTTTTGCTCTTTGCGTTGCAGGCAAACGGACCAGATCAAGTATGTCTATCTCATTTATTCCCTTCTCGCACCACTGATGACACGCAGCCAGAAACGTATGCCCTCCTATCCCGACAAACGTTACCTACAGGGAAGGCGGTAGACGAGATCGTGTTAACCCCCAGCATCTCAAAAGCGCTCATTCTCAGCGGTATGGAGTTGATAATATGATTATAGTTAACACGTTTAACCTCTGCGTAGACCGTCAGATCTTCTTTTTCCTCCTCCCTTCGCTGGAACTTGTTTCAGGCATCAAGCCCATTCGCAACGTGATGGCCTTGGCAGTCGATCACCGACACATTGTAAGACAGGTGCCCTCGATGGACGCCCTCTTGCCTGTTCTCCCTGTCGATTTTTGTGTGGTGAAACGCACCGGCATTGTACTCTATAGTCTTCGGGATTCGCTATCCTACATCAAGGTTGGCATCTTTTCTTTCCTATTTTGATGGTTTGCGTATTGCTTCACCGTAGGACATACCACTACAAGGTGGGGCATTCCTCGCTCGTCGGATCGGACTATGTCTGTGCATCGCAGACCGCGAGCGATATTCTCTTGTCAATCTCGATGCCGTCACGGCGACTCAGATTCTTCCCATCTCTCAAATACCACCAGAGCCAGGAACACGACCCCATAAACCGATGATTCTGGTCGTCGCCGAAGAGGAATTTCTCATTCTTTCTTGGACCGGCGCGGGCACGATGGGTGTGTTTATCAATCTCAATGGAGACCCGGTGCGTGGCACGTTGCAGTGGCAGAATCACCCACTTTCCGTCTGTTCGTCGTCTCCCTCCACATCCACATATTTTTTCTAGCTAACTAGGTCATAGCCCTAGAGTTCCCCTACGTCACGGCCCTATTGCCAGACCAAACAATTCAGGTGCACAACGTCGAGTCGCAGGAGATTGTTCAGGTTGTACCGGCGCCTCCGCTACCCTCGCTAGATGAGACCTCGCTCTCGGCTTTGCTCGGTGCGGAGCGCCGGGCGCTGACCATGAGTTCGGATGGGTTCCTCATGCCGTCCCAACGGCAATCAGAGAAACTGAGGTTGAAGAAAGTCAATCTCCTGAGCCGAAATGCGAAGCCGGGAGGCAGAGTGGCGATCCCAGCGTCGCCAGTTGGGGAGGAGGAGACACAAGAGCCATCCCACGGGACGGAAGATCCGGCTGAGGTTGGAGCCTATGTTGAAACTCCAGCGTTCACGACATCGTATGATGTATAGCGCGGTGCTTCTGCAGGTGGCCTCTGAGCGTCTTGCGTAGTTGTTATTGCGAGGTGATATTGGTCTTCCGAGCCATCTACATAGTATCGTGGTACAAACCATTGTCACTCGAAAGTAAAATACAGCCGTCGCTTTTGACCTTAGCTGCACGTGTACCCCGCCCACGCAGCATCCCCTACGCCATCTATTGGTTTCTGATATATGCAATCTAGCATCGCTGTAATGCAAGACAGTTGCTGAGACTGCAGCTTGATACTTATTATGTATCAGTGCATTACTCATTAATTGGTATGCGTGCTTCTGTAAATTTACGGAGTACTTCCGACCCACCTTCCTTTGCTCCCTTAGGCTCGATGAAAGGCTTCACTACAAACATTCGGCCTTCTATAGTATGTAGCCGTAATGATAGATGCTATGACAGATATTATGATTAATGCGTGATTGTATGATGATTAGCGAGATAACGAGATAATTACAGTAACGGGCCGCGTAAGCTGGTTGAGACAAGAAGGTGTTATCCTTGGCGTCATGATCAGCTGAGATTATCGCTAAGCTAGAAAAGCAGGTTTTTCCTGGTGTCCAAGTCCACCTGAACTCCCCAATAAGTCACAAGGAAGTCGAAACAACAGAGATGTCAATCCAGACTTGGAATGTATGCGACAGGCCAGGAAGAAGGTCTGCACCGGAGTCGGTGCTGGTTAAGGGAGTAAGCGCGAACAGCGACACAACCTCGCTCGCCCACAGCAGCGGTCCCGAATTGCTATCAGATCAGACGGTTACTCAATGTCCAATAGCCAACACGCCCACCAAAAAGAAGAATGACCTCGGCAAGCCATTGCGATTAAGCCGCCACAGACATCGGACCCGGGTCGTCGCCGAGTCTGAGTCCAGAGAAGTTTCAGCAGAGTGCCCTTGCATCTGGCCGTGTTTTTCAGCATCGTGATCCCACGAGCGAGCACGTGCTAATTTCTGATAAAGGTGTGCCATAATGGGCATTGCTGCTTCGACTCTCCAGTGTCTTGACAAGCAGATGTCCACTTGGTCATTTTATCTTTCTCTGCGCTCATTTTGCACTGCGGAAGTCTTGCGGAGTTTTTGTGGCTGGATGCATATGATTGGACGCGAGGAAAGAAGGACATGATCATTTTCGGTTGAAAGATATACAGCTCGGATCCTAGACCTCCAAATTTTTTTTGGCGGGAGTGGAAAATGCAGCAGCGATGCGGAACCGTGACCGAACATTAGTTTGCCAAGCTTCAAAATTTTAAGATTATGGAATTTTTTTCATGGGCTGGGGTTTTCTCGAGGGAAAAAAAAAAAAACGTTGCCGAACGCACTTTACAGCGCCTGGTTGCTTCCGTGCGTTTGAGCCAAATTTGGACAATTGGACCTTGTGCCGGTGTTCCTGATCCTGATGACCGCGATGCACACGACTGACATCGGATCTAACCTTTACAATATCGCGTGATTCTCAACCGGTGGTCAACCAACAATGGAGGTCGGAGGTAAGCTGCCTGGCGGGCGTCATATACCATGGGATCAATGGAATTAGCCGTTCACTCCTTCGTCTCCTTCTCAACCATCTGCCCTCTCCACACTCGTTCACATCTGGCGATGCCCATACTTCTACCCGTCATTCTTTCTCTCCTCGGCCTGTTTCTTCTACAGACCCTATTGGGACTCAGAAGGGTTGCTCGCAATGTCGGGTCAGTGTACTTTCGACCTCAAAATGACCAATTGATCAACCTCGCAGTGACTTTGGTAGCAACCTCTCTGGTCCATACTTCCTTTTTACCTTGGAATCTCTTCCAGGACAGTTGATAGCACGGATGGTTCGGCCCATTCCTTATCTAAATATGGGGACAAAGTGGATGCTCAGTAAGAAATATCAAGGTACGGGTGCATGACAGCAATGCAGGAGAATTCTATCCGAGACACATTCCTACACAGTATTTGCTGCAGCTGGGCTTGATGCTACTGCTCTGGTGATTTCTCTGTGTACCCATAGATGCAATGCAAACTCAAGGCCAATGGACTTGCAGATTACCGCATTCCCTCGGCCGCGGTGCACTCTACTCCTTGCCGACGCTGCCGCCATCAAAGTACGTCTACTCTACCTCGGATTCAGTTAGATGTCTTCAACTCTGGGTCAAAGGAGGTCACAACCTCTCGTGCCAGATTTCCTAAGCCCGCTGATCGATACTTGGCATTGTCTGTCTTTGGAAGGAACATCTTGGCTTCGGAAGGAGAGGATTGGAAGAGGTACCGAAAGATCTCCGCTCCAGCATTCTCAGAAGTAAGCCATGAGCCGTGAGCCCAATTCGTCGCATAAGAGGCTGAATGTGATCGTCAGAGGAATAATGAATTAGTATGGGATGAGACCACCCGGATTATGATGGACCTGTTCGACAATGTCTGGAAGGACATGCCCGAGATTGTTGTAGATAACTTTCTGGACGTCACTCAACCGGTACGCTACCCATGTCCTACTCAGTACCCTTTATCCCAACACCTCCCCCAGATTGCGCTCTTCGTCATCAGCGCAGCAGGTAGTTTATGTCTCCCTCCAACCGTTACAGGTCTCACATTGGTGCACACTACCAGGGTTTGGCCGTCGGCATACATGGACATCTGACCTTGTTGTCCCTCCTGGCCACCAAATGGCCTTCAAGGATGCCCTTCGCATTTTGTCTACAAATTTATTGCTGATAATGGCTCTTCCCGGTTGGGCAAAGAAGTTAACGGGGCACACGAGGAAGGTTCACCTGGCCTTCGGCGAGCTGAAGGTTTGTTATTCTGAGTCATCCTAATTCAGCAAGTGTCATCCATGCCCCACGCTTCGAACAGCAATACATGCAGGAAATGGTGGAAGCTCGCAGGAATGGGGATAAACCAGAGCAACGCTATGATCTTTTTAGTGGCCTCCTGGATGCGGCTCAAGACGAACTGGACAATGGGGAGAGGTTAACTGACGAAGAGCTTACTGGTACGCATACCATATCGCACCGTTTCGCATTATTGTAAATTGACTTACCCACTATTCCAGGGAGCATGTTTGTCTTTCTCCTTGCTGGACACGAGGTGGGACAATCCCCTTCTTCCCGTGGCGTGTCCTAATAAGGTACTTCCCTGCAGACTGTAGCGCATACACTATGTTTCTCTTTTGCCTTGTTGGCCCTCTATCCGGACGAGCAAGAGCGTTTGTATCAACACATCAAAGGTGTGATGTCCAGCCTGAATGGGAAGCCCGTACGTTCTATTGTATTATAATCTATGTGAAGAGCCGACCACCCTCCCGTAGGCTTACGAAGACATGGGTCGCTTCACGCAGTCCTTCGCGTAAGTTCGTCAGATTGTCTACCAGAACGTAGGTTCTTATCCACAGGTAGCGTCTTCTACGAAACTCTTAGGCTATTGTGGGTACATATTCGATCGCCTTACCGTGAGCTTACGACGCGTCCACAGCTCCCAAGTACGTTCAATTGCATGTGTAACGATCGGAAACCAACCATACTCTTGATCGTCATAAGGCGCCGTTCGTCCCAAAGATAGCCGCGGAAGACACTACACTCACGGTGGGCAACGCAGACGGTGGAAAAACAACATTTCCTGTCTTGTCAGGGACAGATGTATTTCTTGACGTACCTGGCCTCCATTATAATCGTACGTCGAGTGACGTTGTATCCCAGGTGCTAGTTCTCACGAAGTCTCGTAGCGCGGTACTGGAAGGATCCTCACAGGTTCATGCCAGAGAGGTTCCTCGGTGACTGGCCGAGGGATGCTTTTATTCCGTTCAGTCAAGGTATATTTCGCTTCATCGCAAACACTTTGACCATGACTCAAAAAACATATTGTAGGTGCGCGCGCTTGTCTGGGAAGACGGTACGAGCTGTCGCGGTTTAATCCAGAGCTAGAGCCCTCACATCCTATTCTCAGGTTCTCCGAGACGGAAGGCATAGCTATCATGACCATACTCGTATCAAAATATAAGGTCGAAATCAAGGAGGAAGCCGAATTTGCTGGTGAAACATTTGAAGAGCGCTATGCCCGTGTAACGGCCTTCAACCAGGGAATGACTACAGCGTAGGTGATGTCCGCATTCCCATAACCTATTCACGAATACTCTTCCAGTCCTGTTCGCGTGCCATTGGTATTCAAGAGGAGATAACTTGCTTGATTATTATTATATTATCTCTTGGCTACCTCACCATTCTTCTCCTCCCATCCGCTTCTACATGCTGGAAACCATGATCTTGGAATTGCAATTGTTTATTCAGACTGGCTAAGGGAGCCAGCCCCCTTGAAATCTTTCTTTCTCACGATGGACGGAGGAGCTTGTCAATGACCGAAGATTATCCCTATTTTATGGTCTACTATAAACTGCCTAGAGAGTTTACACGTGCTATACTTGGGGATGTCTGCTGTCGCTTCACACTTCACTAGCTGCACCGCCTGTAGCTCATCTGGAAGGCTGTCTGGATCTTGCGGGTTGATACACTTCGTGCGGATATGTCCTATTATGGTGCTTCCCAGAACCAAGGACGATGTGAATACGCACAGCGGTGTACTCTGTGTCTAGGGGGAGGGGCAACAGAGCATACAGTCATGCCTCGCGCCCGAAGGTTGGACTCGGAATAATGTACGGCTCAAAGGAAATGCGTTTCGTAAACCCAAAGAGCATTTACAAGATACGCATGTATCCACGGACTCCCGTCGTCAGTAGAACATCATGGTTCAGGACAACTGACCGAGTGGCGGTTTTAGAAGACAAAAGACGTTAGCCTACTGCGTAACCAGGAGATGGGGGCTAGGACGACCGACAATCGGCGCGGGACATCTTGCATAATGGTCGACTTCCGCTGAGGGGATCAAGTCGTCCCTCCACATGGCTCTCATTACATGAAGGTGCAGACTAGCCTGGCCTGTATTGCCGTGGCTTGAGCGCTCCCCCCAGAGTCTGTCTGATCTACAGATAACCGATGTTATGATGGTTACCAGCGGAAATTGACGCTTGGCATATGAAATGCAACGGAGGCATTCTTTCCCCGGTTTGTGATTGAAGGTAAAAAGTGGAATTGGATCGCCGACGATCACAGGGAATTGAAGCGCACGCGTACCGCACCTCGTGTTGGCATCACGACAGTCCCCACAGCGGTTCTGCACGACGGTGCTCCCAGATAGAGCCGGTTAGCGGAGTCGGCGGTGATGCATCTTCGATCGGTTGAAAAACATCGCCGAACTCGGGGAGGGTACGACAGCGGTGGACGCCACGGTGTGAGAGTGAGCTTCGCCGTTGTTTACTGATACTGCGCCTCAGTCGCAACCTGCCAGCGAGAGAATATAAAGGATTGGGTCGCTACCGATTGTATGTCAGTTTCGTAGATGATGTCGACCCAGCGAAACCCAACGCTCGTGGGAGAGGAGCGATTGTCGTCTGGAAGAGATGCCAATGCCAATTCCAGGCGCATGATGAAAGCACCCCGGGTGACGGTACGGTGTGCCGGTGCTCGCCGTATAGAATGGTGAATGAATAGACCGAGAGATTGTTTACCTGGACTGCAAAGTTGGACAAAACGTCGGCGCGTCGGCGTTGGGAGACGTCGGGAGAAGCAATGATGGAGGGTAACGATGAGTCCACTCGAGACTGCTCGAACTGATGGTAAGTAGCGATCAAGATTTTTGCGTAGGCGGAATGGTGTGGTAGCTTGGAAAAACGGAGGAGGACTCGGATGGGGCGTTTAGTTCAGAGAGCGACTCGGAAGCGCTTGCTCCCGCAGAATAACATCAGGTAGTGCGGTCAAGAATAGAGGTGGCCTTGAGGGAACGAAGACTATGCATTTCCTAGGCTTGTAAAAGAGGGAAACAGCAGCGACGCATGCGCATCCCTTGCCTTGATCCTGAGGTCCTTCGGGTCTCTGCCAGTGGTATGGTGCGTCAGCCTGGTATACTGAAACCACTCCGCATAACCGCAATTACACCTACACTACGCCACAAATTCAATTCGAGGAGTAGCGTAAGGTCACGCGTGAGTGGTGCTGTCCATGTGCACCCACAAGCCGCCATACCGCCACCGGCAGAATCGTGTCAATGAGCAGGGGAGAGGATCCTTGGGACTGGCAGGACTATGTTGCTAGTGAGTCTCGCCAGTACCGTGCAACTGTCACAGGAAATGGGCGCATGCTTAACTACGTTGAGCTACCGGTGGAATAACAGTTGGGGACACTCAACCCCAAAAAACGACCCGGGTGATTGCATTGAGAGCGTGCGAAGTTGTCGCCGCCAAGTGGCGTATGAGGGTCACCTTGATGGAAACCTGGTCTCTTCTGCCACTGACGCATGTAAGGAGGATGGGAGCAAAATGGCCCCGCAGCCGTTGGAGTGCTGATTTTCTAGGTACAGGAGACATCGTTCAAAATGGGGACTAGAAGACGGAGGAGTTCTGTTGTCTGGTCTGTTGCCCCACCTCTGGTGAAGCGAGCTCCACACCTGCACTTTGTCAGCCTGATGCGAAGCCACGTCAGCGAAGTGGCAATTGTAACAGCCTCGCAGTACTGGTGATGAAGGCTCTTGTCCGTGACTGGGCTGTGTTGTCGTTGCTAAATGACCGAACGTGGCTTGAGGTCTATAGACTCCCGGTCCTAATCATTTTAAATAGTTATTTTCTTGGGGTCTGTTGCTTCGGTAAATCTGTAAAAATAGTCACGTGCAACCGAACGCGCTCAAATTTCCGGATTTCTATATACTGTACTTATCGGTCACCCCCCACTTTCGGTCACCCTCGAATATCTTGTCCATCTCTTATCCTACCCACACCAAATTTTGTATAGTACATCAAAATTCCATAAACTACTTCCAACCTTTTTTATTGAGTGAAATGCTCTCTGTTGCAAGAACGAAAAAGTACCTCCTGTCACGCTTGCCGACTAATGCCGCTTCGGTGTTTGATTACATTTGCACTCAGAGTGGCTGAAGGTCAGCACGTGAAACCACCCACATGCCATGACCCACACCCATGCCTGCCACACAGACATCTATGTGGACTACGCAGACTACAACTAAGCACAGTAATCAACATAGTAATGACCCAGCCTATGAAGGCTACATTCAGGAAGCAATGCATTACTCAACAACCCTTTGCACGCTTGCGATCGCCCTCAGCCTTTTTGATAAAGGCACCAATGCTGCACTGATGTCTCGAGTCAATGAGCACTTCAAGTCAAGCCCAGAATTGCAGACAAATCCAAGGTTCTCAGGTTTATCTGGTTGCAAGGGGTCCTCTGGCCACCAGAACACACGCGAAGATCGACAGGAGCTTCGCCTCATCCATGCCAGGGCCGGGCCGGGCACCTGCTCTGAATCTTCAGAACCCACCTTTCAAGATGTCATGGATGTCATCGGCTGTCAGCCATGGCAGGCGGAGCTCAAATAATATACGTGTCACAGGTGTGACTGACCGAAAGGTGGGGGTGGCCGATAAGGGTCGATCGGTAAAAGCCAAAATAGGCCCTTCGGCAATTCCGGGTACTGTACATTTTGGCCTGGTCAATTTCTGGCCATCTGAAGGATCTCGGATTTTTTTCAGTGATGTTGGATCTCTCTCTGATATCCACTCTGTCAAGTCCGACGGACCACTGGCAGGGCCCGGGCACATGGACAGCAAAAGTGCCGATCGCTTTGCCATAAACGTGACCTCAACCAAACACACGTGAGCAAGTGGGATGCTGCGTCTGCTGCGTTTAGATCCGAAAATAAGCTCTGCGCAGCTGACAGCTATCTTCTATTTTGTTTCTCCGGATATGTACGCGTACGCTTATATGGTATGTCTAGCCCAATAATGACGGAAGGGGCTAGGGACGGCACAAGTGCGCAGTGGCTTTCACGCCACCCCATTTTGATTGCGTAAACTGGTTACTGCGGTGTCAACCGGTCAACGTGGACAGTAGACAAACTGGCAAGCCCAAGCCTGGTGTCACCCATTGTTTGTTGAGACGGGCCGGAGGCGACCGGATCAACCGTACCCGGTTGCCGGTGCGCTTGGACCGATTGTAATGTAGCGATCGGTTGAAGAATGTAAATAGATATTGATTAAGACAATTACTGTACGTGCGATGCCACTCCTTTATCTAAGCAATAGTGCTTAAGAATCATTGTCTTATATTGTTCTGGCCATCTGGCCAATGCACACTCTTTACAGTATTTAAATAGGTTTTTACTACATATTGTAACAGAGAGACTAAGAGAGATTCTACCTCTCGCGCTATCTTATCTGCCCTGTCCCGCTGCGCTTCAGTAACCATCTTTGATGGCCATGGCAGCTTGTGCGAACTGACGTGGTCGTGCCTCAAGCTCAAGACGGGTACATTAATACCTCATCTAATTTGCTTGGAGTCACGGTGGGATGTACGACATTGTGGGGGTGGTGCTTGTGTTTGTGCTCGGCCCAAATTTTACCATTGGGCCTGCAGTTCGAAATAAGCCTCGAGGCAGAAAGCGATCACTAGTCAAAAAACGCAGGTACAGCGCGGAGCTCAACATTCACATTGATCTGCGCGGAACTTCCCGCCAACAGACCATGTCTGGGTCTGAAGTTTTTATGTCCGCCATGTGGACATTTCGTACTGGAACCCGGCCGTAAATGCACATCATCAATCATCATCACCATCTCGTCAGTTACACCCCTGGCTAGGCCTGGCTGACTTAATGAGCAGAGTGTCCCACAACAAACGCTTACGCAGCTTATACTGTATCCCAGAAATGCAAAATGGTGCTAAGAAAATTTCTCTGTGGTGTGTTGAGTCATCGATCTAGGCCCATATCCACCTCCTGCGACTGTGGCCTATCAGTGGTGCGTCCGCATCCAAGAATAGACGTACAGGATCAGGCTCATGCTTATAGCAGTTCACGATTTGACTTCCGGATCACCGAAACATATTACGTGAATGCGTATGGGTTGATGCTACACTGCATGCAAAGCAGAGTTTTCCACAGGTTTTTTCGGTCAGTCTAACAACCCCGCTTTGCCTGCAGTGCTGGGGCCGGTTGGTAAAATTTCCAAAAAGCTACCATGGCTCAATTTTAAGGCGCCTCCTCTCAGGTACCCCCTTAAAATGCCACAGGAGCGTGGTCCACGTAGGGTTGGCCGAGGCCGTCTCCTTTGTAGTCGTCAATATAATGGTTGGGTCCCGAGGGATAAACAATAAACCACCATTCGACGTGAGAGCCACAGAAATAAAATTTGACTCGGAACACAGCCATCGCCTTTACCGGAAGCCCTGTGTTCTCTCTCTCTCTTAATATGCACAATTCTACTTATGAACCTGTTTCTCTCGAGTTCCATCGAGTTCCATCACCCAGAGCCTTATATCACCCCATGGGACATCGTAGGCGATTGTTTTACTTCGGCCACATACCCCCCCCCCCCCTTCAGTCCGCGCTTTCGTCCCATCTGGTTCCTTCCTTGCTCTCCGAGGTTTCTCCTCTACTTCATACTATCCCCCCAGAAAAGTTCTCTACCCTTGTGTCCAGACGGTTCATCCTCCTTTCCAAGTTACAACACCATTTCAACTACAAGCACTCTCGAGTAGACCCATTGCTGCCCCCCGCCGGTCCTCGTCTGATACCTCTAACCCCGTTTATCCATTGTACAACGTTGCAGCCCTGACCACAATCCCTCGGTCTACTCATTCACCATCAATACAGCAAGTACTGGCATACACTTCTACGACTCCTTCCTTTCTCTTTTATACCCAGTGGCAGCATCGCTTCTCCGCAGCAATTGTCCCCGTCACACCACTCGCATTTCGCTCAACAGCAAATACCATTTCAAACCCGACATACATTCGGCAACAGCCCAACACTTTTCTCATTATTCCCTCTCAAGCAGGACCGAGGCACAGTATTAGCGCAACGACGGCGAAGCTCACAACATGGCGTCACTCTGGTCTTCAAATTCTGCGATGTTTTCAGCCGATAGAGGACCCATCACAACAGACTCTGCTATCAATTCCATTCCTGAGCACTGTTGTGCAGAACCATTACGACAAGTGGCGGCTATGGTGCCACCACGAGGTCTGCACGCTTCCTTGTGATCATCGCTGATCCATCAAAATGACCTTTCTTTTCTTTCAGATATACCTCCGATCACAGGTGGGGATGAGAATGCATCCTCGGTTGTGCGATACCCTCCGACTGCTACAGCACAGCAAGAATCGGTGAATGAGACGTTGTCCAAATTGTCCCGGAGGCCGAGCATGCCGAGAGTGTGCCGATGGCTGGCAAGAGGATGCAAAAGGTGTCCTGGAGTTTGTGGGTCCTCTTCTGGTGATCCCGTGCGGTTTATCTTATTGATTTGTTCGAAAGATCAGTTCTTTCTCCCAGATCGTTGCATCATTTATCATTGCAAGTTACACAATGCTGTCTCCCGGTTCTGGAGGCCCCTCACCCTCGATCATCTGTGTCTACATAATGTGGCTATTGAGCCTTCTGCTCAGCCTTATATCCGCCCTGTTTTCGACATTGACACAAGCCTGGGCACGCAGATACATCCAGCTTCCCCAATATTCGAGCCCATCTAGGAACCGCGCACATACTCGCTTGCCTTTGTTCCCCGCCTTCATGCACCGTGCAGTTGCAATGACTGTAACTATCATGCACCTCTCTGTGTTTTTGTTTCTCGTCGGCCTAGTGATATTCTTTTTCACGATCAACAAGATTGTGGCCATCATTGTCACTGTCATAGTTGGGCTCTTTGGAGTTGTCTATTTAACGTTAACTATCCATGGTTGCATCGACCGCAACTTCCCGTACCGTACCCCACTGGCATTATCCGGCGTGTGATGCCCCCTACTTGCCTCATGCTTGCCTGGTCTCACGTTGTCATGGTCGTACATTGTGATTGTCATCATTTCACTGGTTCTATCTGCTGTATTAATCTATAACGACCTTACTTTTTTTTTCTGTTTTTTTTTCTCTGCATGTACTAGTAGCGTTTTCTTCGTATCGATTATGATCTGAGTAGCTCATGCGGTTATGTTGATAAATTTTTTCAATACTACAATACTGTAATCTGGAAGGACCCTATTACTGCTAGCATCACGCCTGAATAAAAATGATGCTCGTCGGCCCTGTAAATATCATTGATGCTCCCATACTTCTGTGCCGTGCGATGCATAATCGACGCATGAATTCTCCACTTGCTGTCCAAAGGCGGGATCAAGGAACATGCTCAGTGCTGCCAGTGCTGGAATTCGCTGCAACCGCGATCACGACTGACTCGGGCACTCACGCAGTTCTCATGAGTCACAGCTGCTGCTGAATACGAGGCGTTCTACCTTGCCATTCGTCACTTTTCTGCACCTCCACCTCAATCTCTTCATCCTTGATCTTCGGTCCCTTCTTCCAGTCACATCCATTGCCCAAGCACCGACTACGAGTAAAGGATGTTATCCAGCTTGCGGACCAACAACGGAAGAGGGCTCAGAGTAAACCCGCTGTGGATCCCGAATGGAGTGTATCCTCGCCCTTTAGCCCTTTTTCTGCTTGCAGGTATAGGAGCTCGTGTATATCTCACCCGAAAATCGGATTCCAGTGCTTGCTCGAGACATGCTTCGAGGACCGTCGGTTTCTGCCTCTTCCAGGAATACTTTCCTGGTCACCACGCCACACTCTTAAATGCGGATCCAACGATTTGATATCTTTTCAAGATTTGCAGAGTGCATGCCTCGACGCCGCCACCGCCGCTTGCTATGCCTTGTCCCGTGGCCTGCGCACCGCCCCGCACACTGCCCACGAGCTCACGCTCACGAAAGTACTCGTGACAGGGCAAGACTTGGCTCTGACAGACATGACACACGCCCAGTTGCGTGCGGTGTGGGCGCTCGTCGGAGGCAGTGCACAAAGAGAGCATAGACGCCGACGGCGGCGATAGGAAATTGATCCTAGACAAGGGCGGGCGGTGCTCGAATCGGAAGGACACGGACCTGCCTTGGTGACCGTGGATCTGCCTTTATCTCTAAGAGGCAAGACGTGGACACGGATGACGGAGGCAATTGTGGATCATGTGTAGTGGTTCTCTGCTTCTCCAACCGAGTTCCACACTCCTTCAGTAACAGCATGAGATGAGTGTACTATATCCTTTCATCTGCGAATGATAGGAAAAAAATGATGCCGTCTGTCTAGGACATGGTACAACCTCCCTTAGGCCTCACCTGCACGGCGTCATGTAGCACTCGGACAAACCTGAGGTAATGCCCAGATGCCAACAAGTTTCGATTGCTGAGGGAGATGGACAAGCGTAATACGTAGGCCGAGAGCAGAATTGATAAGTATATACTCGGGACTGTTATATGCAACAAGGTCAGTCCAGTCTTTGCGGTTCCAGAAGGAAACTTGCTCACATTGTTGGTATTAAAAAAAAAATTCAAAGAGGAAACTAGGATGAACACATATATGGCAACGCCGTAGGGCAATGTTTGGCTTATCCATGTCGTTCAATTTTCCGCCCCAGATTTCCGATTCGTTCGGAAGTAAAAAAATAGTAATGATAAGAGCGGGTGCGAGAGCGAGCGAGACGGAGCGAAGCAGAGAGAGGCGAAGGCGAAGTTGCTGTAGTCTTAAACACACCGGTGCAGGGAATAGGACGATGCGAGCACACCGACGCTTTGGTGCGAACAGTGCACCACTTTGATAATAGACACATTTTGTCAATCCGGATACTGAAACAAAAAAGGATATATGAGCGAAGCGTCATTCGCGTGCGTTGACAACGAAGCGAAAGAAGTGGTTAAAGAAAAGAAAAATGTGCGCCCACACCATAAGAGGTGGCGCACTCGTCCTAAATAATGGCCGAGTGAAGATCAACGCAGTACTTCAAGGGAATGTGCCGGTGAACGATCAGCCCAGGTCCGTGACCGAGGTCTTTGAGCGTGAGCGCGCACAATGGCTGCCAGCGAGCCTACGATCTCCCATCGCGCGACTCGGACGGTGCGCTCTTGGTACTCCCGGAAGTCTATCTCCGTCCACACGCACACATCTCCGAGTGCGCGCGCCTCAATTTCCACTATTAACAAGATTATCCACCTAAAGGTCCCTGAGACGCGCTCTATGCCCATAGGTCAGGTGGAGCTGATCCTTGAATATAGACGTTAAGATGAGGCTCCGCCTTCTACCTGGCACCTCAAGATGGAAGAGATAGAGGACGGAGACCGTGACAGGTGACTTCACCAAGATGTGTGAGAAAGCAGTGACTCGCTGGAGTGAAAAGGATTGCAAGGCCTCCCAAGATTCGTAGGCGCATTAAGCTTACTGACGATCACCCTAAGTCAAGGTGTGAATGTCGTGACATATGAGCTTGAGGCGTACCCTGTAACGAACTGATCAACTAGAGTTAAATAGTAGGGTATGCCAATCAGAACAAGAACCTTTCGTTCTTACCAACACTTCCCGAATCACCTGTACGGGGATGCGGGGGATTCGTCTGAGTTGAACTATGGAGACGCGGTGACAGAGGAAATCACGACATGGGTCAATCCCCGTGAGAGGCAGTTCTAACCACGGATTTTGATCCATGTTACAAAGTGAACACCGTAAAAGAGTCACGTAGATGACAATTTTCAAGTAAGAACTCGGTTTCCAAAGGCGATTGTATCCACTGGGGAAACCCGAAGACGGCGCAGTTGGGCGTGGTCAGTGAATCAATAGTTACAAGTGCCCGAAGCCACGCCCGGATTGGAGCGGATCAGCTGCGTCGGAGTGCCGCGGCCAAACCTGCCAGTTTCGTCTTGTACTTTCAACTCCTCATCACCTTTCCCACCTCGTGCCCACTGTCTCTCTCGCCTTTCGCCCCCAAGTCGCCTCTATTCCCCATCAAGTTCCGCCCGCCCCATTCGCTTTTCAACCACCAGCAAATCGCATTGTCTCCCGCATCCTCAGCCTCCAACCCGTCTGTTACATTTTCCCTTTCCTGTCCTCCTACACCCTTAGCTTCAACAATTACCATTCTTTCCGTCCAAACAACAACGCAATATCACTAGCTTTTACCCTCTTTTAGAACTCTAATAAAGCCTATGTATATAAAACAACGTCCTCTCGCGAGGACAAGGGGAGGCCTCAATATCAACCAGTACGACATTGTCTCGGTACTCGCGTTCGTGAAACCGCCGTCCACGAGGTGCCTCTTTCTTGCCCTCCCGCTCACTCTCTTAGTGAGTGTCATCCGTTCTTCCCGCTTCTGGACGACAAGCCACTCTCTCAGCCACCATCTACGCGACACTGGTCAGTTTCAATATAACCGGGATCTCCAGAAGGTGGATACAATGAAATTAGCCTCTAATCACTGTTCCAACTCGTTGAAGACGTAGCACTTTCCCAATACCATCCATCTATGGGATGTAGGACGGTCTCGCAAGTGGGTGGGATGAGTCCTGACAGTCCCGAGCGACCGTCGTCGTAAATGGGCACTATGGCACTAAATTAAGATGAGCTCCCCCTGCCACCTGAGGAAAGGCGTTGAGAACGGGTGAGCGAGTCGCTGCCGGTAGCATACGCGTGTCATTTCGACGGATATGTGGCCTCTCTGCTAGTGATGCCTATATGGAAGAGAGGGATGGAACAAGGTGGATTCGGTAGAGCGAGCTACGAGGCGGTTTCGGCGGCCGCCAGACTGTGCAAGTGTGAAGTGTGCACTTTCCAGGGTCCTACTTAGATCACACTATCTCGCCTCATCTCCAGTTCTCCTCGTCCATTTCCGTTCGAAGCGGGTGTACACATGAGCCAGCAAGCTGTTTTATTCCAGTTCGTATTCGCGACTAACCCCAGACCATGCTACTGTATTCTGAGATCTTCCGCCAGTAACTTATCGCGCCAGATCTCCGGCTTTCATCGTTCCTGAACGTAACATCGGCAACTACGGGATTTGTTCTTGTCTCCGTTCTCCCTGCCTGGGGAACTGGGGAGCGAATGGAAGAACTTCAAAAAAAATTGGGGGTGCTATTCGTAGTCAACCCGCAAGGCGTGTACGTGTAGTGTGGGCTCAGCTTGCCGCTCTCGTTGTTTGAGCTGGTCGTCCGATTGGGTGAGGATATTTGCGTACGTTTGTTGCTCTGTTTGTGCGGTCTCGGTCTCAACCCATTCATTGAAAGTCTCGGGCTGATCATCACAGGAGAGGATGGCCCGGAGGACTCTTGGTGGGGAGGCTTCAAAATGTGGCAACGTACGTGTCGGGGTCCTGGCCCTGCATTCTGAGATCTTTAACTGATTATTTGCGTCTTGCTCGCTATTATATCTACCAATGTCCCCCTCCTCTACAGCACCAGGAGTATACCTCAATATCTTAACCGAGATCTCTTTTCCATCGTGAGCTTCTCATGGGCATTTTCAGAGCCGGTTTCGAAGTGCCTTTCCCCACCCCATCCCGGAGGAGTACCACCTCAATCAAATGTGACATCCTCGCCTGCGCAAAGAATGGCACGAGGAAGACTCCTGCCTTCATCTTTGCTTTAACAGAAATCGACATGAATAAGAGCAGGATTCAGGCCCTCCTTATCATCCCCGCGTGATTTGGCTTTTGCAAATCAGCCAAGTCTGCAAAACGTTCGGCCAATCCATCCGTGGTTATCGACGACATTTAACGACGATATTATCTAGGTGTGCGAAACTGCACATTCTTGCTAGCACGTCCGTTGGTGTTCTCGATCCCGCAGGTGCTACGGGTCTAGGTCAATTCTTTTGGCCCTGCTTTTATGCCCACCCGACCAACTCGTTTCCGGACATCAACGTCCTAGGCGTCAGATTCGGACGATCACGTTCCATGCCTACCATCACTGGGAGGGGTTCCACGCGCCATCGTGGTCATCACCTTCCTTCTTGCGATTTCAAAATGGCCGTGTCTTGCCATCCTCTTCCTCCTTACCACTGCCGCCGCCCCCGTCCTGCGCGGCGCCACATGAGCACTCCACATAATGCCTGGTTTTTTCCCCACGAAAGTGTTGGGATCCGTTTCTCGTTCCCACTGCCCCGGGTGCCTCGCCCCAGTGCCTCAGCCCGTTTTACAACGTCTCGGAGTGCGTTGTTGGGCCACGTTGCACTGACATCCACGGGTTCTCGAGATCATTTTTGTCCACTCGCTTTGGCCAGCGGAGAGTGCGCCGTTTTTTGGTGCGCGGCAGGTATGCACAAGTCGTCCCTGGCGACGCAGCCCCGTGCGACGTCGCACCTCCTGCTGTAATTCGATTAGTACATGCTAGCCAACGCGAGGTTGCGGACACACGTTGAACGGTGCGGCGACCGCGCCGGAGGGATCTGACATGCGGAGATATCATCGAGGATTTCTTTTTTTTGAAAAGAAAATCCGAAACGCAATCGCGCCCAGATAACGCTCATGCATGTTTGTTTATGCCCGCTGTATTTCGCGAGGCTTTCCCCGTCCTAGCAGCCTCTGCGCCTCCCCGTGAATGGTTACACCCAGGCCTTCTCGGAACAGTACAGCTATC
This sequence comes from Russula compacta, assembly GCA_022376555.1. Taxonomy (NCBI): domain Eukaryota; kingdom Fungi; phylum Basidiomycota; class Agaricomycetes; order Russulales; family Russulaceae; genus Russula; species Russula compacta. Next base: position 182,207 of record WTXH01000015.1, read on the forward strand.
AGCCGAATTATTTCACATCTCGCAAAAATCTCAAGTCTCGGCCGTGGACATTGCCGAAGTGATCTGTCTATCGCCATCGTGGAACTCGTCAAGCTGCGTGCGTGGGCTGGATGCTGCATCTCCTCGTCTCTAGGTCCGAAAGTAGCTCTGTGCGGCTGACAGAGCAGCCACTTCCCCATCTGTTACGGGAAAGTCCGTGGAAGATCGCCAGGAGGAAGTCAGAAACGGGTCAGTGAGTTCATAGTCGGGGTAAATTTTTATGGACCTTGCCTGTGCGCGACATGCACAATGCGTGTAGTGATTCCGAGGGGTGTGTTAGACTCCTTTCATGTTGTCTCTCTCTTTACTAATAAGCTTTCTTTTCTTTCTCGTTTAGCACCGTGCCAAGCACAGAACATTCTCGCTAGCAAGGAGGTCCAACGCGTTGAAGACACTGAAGCCGTCGTTCGAGTGCATATCCTTACGTAGCCTGCGATTGCAACTTTACCCCCTGAACTCTCGTGTCACTATGTGCAATCATACGTTCCATGACACACAACAACGCATCTGCTATCCCTGAGGTCCGACATGATCGCCTAAATATCAATACTGTAGGGCATATTACGGCGCCGCAATTAATGATCACTCTGCGTTAGCTGCCACGTGCGCGGTCTCTAACTATTACGCCGATGCGCCACAACTACACGCTGAGTGAACCTCATGACCCAAGGAGCTCCTCCTTGTCCCCTCTTCCTGACCGAAACTCAATGTCATCTCCCAATGGAGACCTGTCCAGGGCAAGTGCAGAGCGATACGAAGCGGCGGTGGCGTGTGAGACAACCCTGGCCCTGACATGAGTGCAACATTAGTTGGGTGATTCCAGTCTATGACTAATTCACACATCTTACGCCCTAGACTCACCATTCGCTCGTGTCCCGGGCGTAAGAAACAACTATCAAGGTCTAGCATGATATGGAGAAGGAAAAAAAAAAGGATCCGGGTGTACGGAAGGAGCGCACATTGCCGCTACCATAAGCGGTGTTTCTCTTGCTCGTTCATAAGCTTGCCTTGGTCCCGTCTCGGCCGCTCTCCCTTATCCTGAGCCTTTCTCCTCTTCGGAGGACTACTTTATGCTATATACCCGCAAAAGCTCTCTGCTCCCTGATCTGGACGCTTCATCTTCCTTCCCATCATTTCATCTGGACAAGTCGCGCCTTTATCACGCCCTCAGCCCGAGCACGCTCTAGTAGACCCATTGCCACCCCCGCCGATCCGTTGTCCAAAGTCGCAGCCCCGACCACAATCTCTCGGTCTACTCATTCACCGTCCCATACAGCAAGTACCGGCACACCCTTCAACCATTCCATCCGTCACGCCTGCTTCCCTTGTATACCCAGTGGCACCATCGCTTCTCCTCAGCAATCGTTCCCTTCCAACCACTCTCGCGTTTCGCTCAACAGCAGATACCATTTCGACCGGACATACATTCGGCGGCAGTCCAACGCTCTTCTCATTATTTCCTCTCCCGTGGTACTGAGGCACAGTATTGGCAACAACGACGAAGCTCACAACACGGCGTCACCCTGGCCTTACCTTCTCCAGATTCTGTAACGCCTTCGGCCGATATAGGACCCAGCATGGTAGACTCTGCTACCAATTCCATCAGTGAACACCGTCGCGAAGAACCATTACAGGGACTGACGCCTACGATACCAATGCGAGGTGTGCACCCTCCCATGTGATTATCGTTGATCCATCTAAATGAACCTTTTTTTCTGTTCCAGGTTCACCTCCAAGCACAACTGGGGGTCAGAATGCTTTCCCGGTTGTGCGCTACCCTCCCACCTTCTCTAGTCCGTTCCGTGGTACTATCAGAGATGCCCAGCATAGATCCCCTGGTTTTGTAGCGACCCCTTTTGCTATAGCACAGCAAGATTCGGTAAATGGGACGTTGTCTACAAATGTGCCAGAGGCCAGACAGTATGCCAAGAGTATTGTCGACGGCTGGAATCAAGATGCAAAAGGAGTCCTGATGTTTGTAGGTCCTCTTCAACTGATTCCATGCGTTTTATGGTATTGATTTGTTCGAAAGACCAGTGTTTTCTCCGCAATTGTCGCATCGTTTATCATTGAAAGTTATAAATTCTTGTCCCCCAATCTTGGAGATTCCTCACCACCCACCCCCGCGACGTCGATCGTCTGTGTCAACACACTGTGGCTTTTGAGCCTTGTGCTCAGCATCACTTCCGCCCTGTTTGCGACATTGATGCAACACTGGACACGCAGACATATCCAGCTAGCCCAAGATTCGAACCGGTTGAGGGACCCCGCACACACATATTCGTCTTTGTTCCCTAGTATCCAGAGATACTTCATGCACCGTGCAGTTACGATGACTGTGACGATCCTGCACCTCTCTGTGTTTTTGTTTCTCGTCGGCCTAGTGGTATTTTTTTTCACGATCAACAAGATTGTAGCCATCTTTGTCTTGGCCGTAGTTGGGCTCTTTGGAGTTGTCTATTTAACACTGACCATCCATGCGTGCATCGACCGCAACTTCCTGTATCGTACTCCATTATCCGGCGGTAACTATGCCACCTGACATCAGAGGATGTCCCTCTTTCACTTACCCTTTGTTGTATGTAACTGTGCTGCATAAGCCTCAGCAGAGAAAGGCATCGCCTCCTGTACGATGAATGAATGAGACTGTGGGAAACACGTTCATACAATCGTGCTTTGGCGTAAGTGCCTTGCAAAACATTTTGTCGGTCCTTGAACTCTCCCAATAATGCAGTCCACAGAATTCGTCCAACAACGTAGGTAACTGGAATCTGATGACCAGTTCACTACTTGACAATCCGATCTCCGGTTAGCAACCAGGAGATGGTGTTCATGTTCGCCGGCTCCCACATGGGTAGAAATTTTTTTTATTGTACCAACTGTCTTTTCCTTGTGCAGTCTCAGCAAGGTATGCGCACGCGCAAGGACCAGCCCTACTATCACGACTAAACGCTGTGACGGCATCCAAGGAAAATCACCTAATAACGGCGTGTAAGCCGCCTTTTTTTTTTTGATTCTATTGACGTGCGCCTCGAGGTACAGAACCCCATGTAGCACTAGCTAATCCATACTACTGTTTGTGTGATATGTGTGACTACAAGCATAACTGCTCCCATGACCTAGGTCATCGTTGCGTAGCGCGAGAGATGGGTGGGTTGCGAGCACGGTGAGTGATATCCATGCCAGGAGACCGTGGTTGGGTGCGGAGTGCGGAGGCCTGGGCCTAGGAATTTAAAACCGGCAGCGACCAAGACAAATATGCAGGCTGCTTTCCATTTTGCATTTCTGTTCCATGGATCATGCCGCCGCTACGGATGACAGGATTGATGGAGTGGAGTACTAGAGTGGCGCTACTTTCTGGCCCTGGGGTGACATTGATATGGGGAGGGCGCGAGGCGGTGTCGTGGTGCGCCCGTGGATGCCGCCCGTTTGCCGTCCTTCCCAAGACTGTTGAGTGTTGACGTTGCGTGCTTCTTACTTGCACCATCCACGTACGCTAACGCATAGTGCATAATCATGTCTCTTCCTTCGCCAACCGGATGGGATGCCTCGAAACCGAACATATCGCCCCCACCCCGACATCCGTTCTCGCTGTTTCCGATGGAAGTAACAAGTAATCATTGCGAGACACGTCGAGTTCGTTTCGGCGCAAATGAACAGGATCAGTGGAGGGGAGAGCTTTGACGCTCCACGTCAGTCTGATGATGTGCTTCTCAGCGTTCTCCAAGTCTCCTATCGGTGATCGGAACAGCGCAAGGATGCCGTCGTGTGAACACAGCGAAGCTCCTGATCAACGCGCCACCGAGCTGGGACGTGGGCTGTGTCGTCTTGTCTTTACCTCTTGCGCCTTTCTACATTCTTCATAGTATGGGACGCTGCTCAGGGGCAAACTCAAAAGCAAAGCCACGAGGTGGCTGCGGCTCTCTTCCGCTGCTTTTGTCCCCACGCCTGCACCGCGCTTGAGAGCCTGCAACATAGATATGACACCGAAAGTGAGACCCCCGCATCACGTCACTAAAGCCTACAATGCTGAAATCCCCATACTTTGGTGTCTAGGGCAATTCAAGACAGTCACCGCCACACGTAACTCCAACAGAACCACTGAATGTCACATATGGCATAAACGGATTAAGCATGGTCGGCCTAGGGGCGGGTAAAACAAAAGGAGAACAACGCTGAGTAGATTTCATACAGCTCCAGCGGACTATTTGGGAAGGTCCTCAGTTCGGGTGCACAGCAGAACGTCCTCAACGCAGGATGGATACATACCATTCAGACTGGAAGGCACACCAATTACGATTACAAGCTTGGAGGGCGGACCTTTAGGGCGGAAAGGCGTGGGGCTCAGGACCCTTGAAGTAGGAAAGTCGGAGCAAAAAGGTACCGCACTCGTACCTTGCGGCGTTTGCCGTTGCCGTCAGGGACGTGTCGGAAAACTGCTCGAGTAAATGAACTGCTCTGGTCGTGGTGTGCACAAAACTTTGGCAAAAAATTATTTAGGCGCCTATCCTGCTTATCCTGCTGCACTGGCTGTGTTATGACAACGTGTAGCGTGTGCACGGTAATTTTGTGCCCACGTCTTTCCTCCTTTGATGGATGTCGCGCGGGACGGAGCTCTGTACATACAATTTCTTTTGCTTCCGAGTCCAGGAGCACGCCCCCAGCAGCGTGATTGGAGATATGAAGGGAAAACTTCAATACACGAAAAACCCGTGAGCACGGCTGCCCCGTGTTCCCATCCTTCTTAAGCACACGTAGTTCTATGCATCTGTGCTTCAAACCACCTCTCAAGTTGGACCCTTGTATCGTCTCACGGGATATTGCAGGCGATAGTTTTTCTTCCCCCACGTACGCCTACGTCCCGTTGATAAAGGGGGACTTCCGTCCATCTTGGTACCTTTTTTGCCCTCTGTCGCTTCTCCTCTGGTCTGCCCTACTAGGAGACCCGTGGCTACCCTCCGCATGTGCCTCTTTCGATATCTCTGGTCCCCTGACGCTTTGTCGAACATCGCAGCGGCGACCACAATCTCTCAGTCTACTCATTCACCATCTCACACAGCGAGCATCGGTACACCCTTCAACGATTCCATCTGTCACGCGTGCCTCCCTCATACACCCAGTAGCGGCATCACTTCTCCGCAGCAGTCAGTCCCTTCCTACAGGTGTTGCGTTTCGCTCGGCAAATACCACTCCAAACCCAAGCCAACATTCTTCCCATAATTCCCTCTCACATGGCACCAAGGCACAGTATCAGCAACAACGGCGAAGCTCACAACATAGCGTCACTCTTATCTTACCTTCTCTGAATTCTGCGACGGCCTCGGCTGTTCAAGGACCCAACTCCTTCTGCCACAGCACAGCAAGATTCAGTAAATGAAACGTTGTTTGCAAATATGTTGGAGGCCAGAGAGTATGCTTAAAGTATTTCCGACGGCTGGAAAGAGGATGCAAAAGGAGTCCTGATGTTTGTAGGTCCTCTTCAACTGATTCCATGCATTTTATGGTAATGATTTATTCGAAAGATCAGTGTTTTCACCGCAATTGTCGCATCTTTTCTTATTGAAAGCTAAAAAATGTTGTCCCCTAATTTTGGAGACCTCTCAGCACCCACCCCCTCGGCATCGATCGTCTATGTCAACATGCTGTTGACGACGTACATGCCCATTTCTATAACCTCGCTCACCTGCGGGAGAAGTTGGCAGCACTAGGGAGGGCAGTCAGTGACATATTCATCATTGCTGACTGCCCTCCCTAGTGCTGCCAACTTCTCCCACAGGTGAGTGAGGTTATAGAAATGGGCACGTACATCGTCATCCTCCCCACAGCGTGTCGTCTGAAACTTCCTTCCCAGATCAACCATAACGCTCCTTGACTTCCCCTCAAACAGGACCTTTAGCTTGGCCCATACTTCCATCACGGTGTCGGCGCTCTTAATCTTCCAGAAGACTTCGTCAGGAATCATTGCATCCAGTAAGCCACTTGCAGTTACCTTATCTCTAACCCATTGCTGAGTAGCAGACAGTCCGCCTATGTCGCCTGCGTCCGGATATGATCTCGTGGTAGCCTTATGAGTGAGATGGTCTCCTAGACCTCTTATCTTCATAGACCACTCAATGCAGTCGCAATACACGATCCAGTTGGTGCCATCGCCCGCTAGTTTAGGTAAGTGTAGCCATTCTTCGCCCATGCTTGTAGAAGGGACAGGGGTACTTGGAATAAAGTGAAATAGGTAAGCTTTGAGCGCTTTAATAAGAATATGTGCTAACTGATTAAATGCGGCCAGGGCCCATAACCTTGTGAGAGGTTACGGATTCAACGCGAGGTAATGCGTGAAGATTCGCAGCAAGAGTACGAGCGCAGTGAGAGCACAGAGTCGAGCGAAGAGGATTTGGGAACGAGAACGGCACACAAGAGGAGTACTTCACAAATTAGAAGTCTGGATGCTTTTTGCTTGAGCACACATTGCGCCATTTAACTACTTGGCAACAATACACACTTCATCTTTATAGTAAGTTGACCATTTGTATGTATGAAGCGAGTTTCGGATCCTAAAATAAAGCATTGAGACACTAACAATAACGTATGTCGTGTTTGCTTTATTGAAGTGTACCGCATTCAACGTGGGTGGTGAGACTGTAAGGAAGCGTCCATTTAGAGGGACGAGCGTGAGTCAATCGTATAGTAAGAGTATCGTAAGGGGAGCGTGGTATTGTAAGTGCGAGGCCTACATGTTCCAAAAATTTGCTTTGGAACTTGCGCAAGGCAAATTCCAGGGCGTGGCCGTGCGCCGAGGCGTGCTGATGCACTTACTCCAGTACACGGAAAAACACCAACTGTTGCTGTTAAGCCTTGTGCTCAGCATCACATCCCGCCTGTTTGCGACATTGACGCTACACTGGGCACGCAGACACATCCAGCTGCCTCAAGATTTGGACCCGTTGAGGAACCCCACACACACTTGTTCGTCTTTGTTCCGTTGTATCCCGAAATACTCCATGCACCGTGCAGTTGCAATGACTGTGACGATCCTGCACCTCTCTGTGGTTTTGTTTCTCGTCGGTCCCGTGTTATTCTTTTTCACGATCAACAAGACGGTGGTTATCGTTGTCTCAATCGCCGTCTGGATCTTCGGAATTGTCTATTTAACACTGACTATCGTTGCTTGCATCGACCGCGACTATCCGTACCGTACCCCTATATCCGGCGTGTGGTGGTCCCAACGAATTTCGTGCGCTCCCCTTGGTGTCCCTAGCTTCCTGTTCCGTCGCCCCTTCGCCTTTCTTTTTCTTACCTGGTCTCGTGTTGTCGTGATCGTAAACTAAGATCGTTATCCAGTCGCAGATTACACTTATGAAGCTATGCTTACCTTATTTGTTCTGTTCATGTACATGACCTACTGACATTTGTTTCGATTCCGTTTAAGTTTCTCGTGCGATTGTCTGATGACTCTGTAGATCAAGAATGAGGTAAAATTTCCTGTATCGCTACTGGGCTCTATCATGCTGAAAAGCAACCCCAAAATGGAAATCCGGCGAGTGTGGGTTCCGGCGGGCCGCGCACATTGGTGGTGCCAGTGGCAGCAGGTGAGATCGTGAACGCCCGAGGGCCGCAGGCATGGGGGTGGTTGAGGGCGGGCGGGCTGCTGCTACCCTGGTGCTGGTGCTGGTGAGGCGCTCAAGCGAACGCGGATGCGTACCGCCCTCACACCCCCATGCCTGTGGCCCTCGAGTGTTCGCGCATGCACCAATGCCAGCATTCGGGATCTTGCCTGCTGCCACCAGCACCACCAGCACCACCGGCACCCTCCGAACATGCGGTGATCGGCGCCGACAACCGTATTCCGCATATGAGCGTGGTATTCCTCAAGCATTGCCTCGGTACTACTGCCACCGATCGGTGTGGCTTCTGCAGACTGAAGTGCCTCAACGTGGCACATGATATCTTGCTGTATCGCTTTGCATGCTTCGGCATGTTTCAGGCCAAGGTAGGCGTCGGCACGCCTCACTTGAAGGCCTGTGGCACAGTCTGCTCACTCCGAAGGCAGAGTGAGCATCCAGTGTGCGGCGCCAATTCTACGCAGCGTGGATGGGACGCAGAGGACAAGCAGGCCCAAGCAGAGTTCCGGGTTCCCGATGGCCACGTCGTATGAGGGCGGGCGGACTGCTGCTGCCATGGTGCTGGTGCTGGTAGCAGCAAGCGAGATCTATGAACGCTAGCATCGGGCGCACGCTTGAGGGCATGCGGCACAAACGTGGGGTGGCGGTAAGGGTGGGTGGCTGCTGCTGCTGCTGCTGCTGCTGCTATGGAGGTGGTGCTGGTGGCAGTAAGTGAGGTTCCATGAGAGCTGGCATGGGTGTGCACATGCACGCTTGTGCACACACTTGTGTTTTGGGCCAAGGTGTGTCACCATGCCTCGCTTGAGGGCCTGTAGCACATGCATAGAGGTAGGGTGAGGGCAGCGGCTTCAGCGGCTGTGGCTGTAGTGGTGCTGATGCTGGTGAAGATGGGCAGGCGGAGGCGGCTGGTGCTGGTGGTGCTGGTGCTGGTGCTGGTAGTGAGTGAGGTTCTACAAGGCCTGACGTGGATGCACCCACGAACCCTCATGTAAACACTCCAGTGTTGGGCCTGAGGTGTGTCGGCGCGCCTCGCCCAAGGGCCTGCGGTACAGGTGCGGGGGTGAGGGCAGGTAGACGGTTGCTGCTGCTACCATGGGGCTGGTGCTGGTGGCAGCAAGTAAGATCCACGAACGCTACTGTGGATGTGTGCGCGCATGCTCGAGAGCTTGCAGCACATGCGAGGGGGTGAGGGCAGCACAGCGGCGCTGGTGCTGGTGCTGGCATTCGTGTTAGTGGGGGCAGCGGCGGAGCTGGTGCTAGTGCCGCTGTTGCTACTGCTGGTTTTGGTGGTGCTGGTGGCAACAAGCGAGATCTACGAACACTAGCATGGATGTGTGCGTGCACCTTGAGGGCTTGCAGCACATGCGTGGGAGGGTGAGGGTGGCAGCCGCAGCAAGAACTTTGAGAGCTTGAGTGCCGAGCCGTGGCAGCAGTCTTCCGGAGCCCAAAATGGAAATTCGCTGGCGACAATCCGGGTCTGGGAGTGGGTCCCGACGGGCCGAACACGAAGACCCGCGAGGGCGTGAGCGTGCGCACGGGACACATGGCTCAACGCTCTACTTTTCCGCGCTCACACCTTCTTATCCTTGGCCCAAACATTATCCAGTGTCTTCTTCCAGTCACAGCAATTCATCAAGCAGAGGCCCTCCTTGAAAGCCACAGAATAGAAGATGTTATCCAGCTTGCAGATCAACAGCGGAAGAAGGTTCAGAGTAAACTTGTTGTAGATCCCGACGAGGTACGTCTTTTTTCTATTTCCTAGCTCGGTATCGCCTTGAACTCTTGCAGGTAGAAGAACTCGCATATATCTACCAGAAAATTGGATTCCAGTGTCTATTCGAGACACGCTTCAAGGACGCCGTTTTTGCCTCTTCCAGGGGGAGCTCGACCCGCGTGTACTCATCTCATATTTTCCCACCCTCCGCGGCACGCTTCTCGATGCGGACCCAATGCATGATGTATTTTCAGGCGTCGCCGAGTGCATGCCGCCCTACGACTCGATCGACAAAATCAGTACGTCGCCTCTTTCCTGCCCCCTGTTTCTGTTCCCCCGCATCAGCACAACCGCAATAACGCGCCCACCCTCTGCTGTCGGCTAACGTGCAGTCGTGGCCAACTTAGTTTGTAACTACTCACCCTTCCTCGCGCCGACGACACGTTCCGCACGCCCCACGACAGAGCTCCGTCGTCTGCTCGGAGCCGCGGCGCACGACATGCTAGAGGACTTCTTGCGCAAGTGGAGACGCGTGCGAGGCGACTCTAGTACACCGGCCGCCCGTGCCGTAGGTGACCCTTTCATTTGGCCGCTCCGTGTGGTTTGCTGACGGATCGCGAGGCTCGCTTGCATTCCCTCCTTCACAGATCGTCGATACGGTGCTGGCAAAGTTGTTCGCACAAAGCGAGAAAACGACTGACCTCTATGCGCTGCTTGACGAGTCAGACACGATCATCCTCCCCGAGGTCGAACCCGTCTTCCGCGCGATAGGTTTATTTGGCGCGCTTTGCAAATTGTATTCGAAACACGGTAACGATGCGGCGCTGTTAGAAGTATGGTCAAAGTGCGCAGGCCCTTCTCCACACGCATCTTTGCATTTCTTTCCGCCTCTTACGAATTTGAACTGCCAGACTCGTCGAGGGCGAGTGGACAGATCCTGAGATTCCAGACCCGTTGTCAGACATGTTTGCGCTGCTCACTGCACGACGCAATCGTGCGTTGACTCAACAGTGGGGCATCTGGTTGGCTGGAAAAGACACAGAACGCGCACTTAAGGTGGGGCATGCCACGCCTCGTTCGGCTTGCTTCACAAGTTGACATATGTCATTCCGCAGTTGTTGACGGCTCATAGTTCCACAAAGCGTGGACAAAGAGCGGAGGATGAGGCGACAACGCTGCAACAGATCCGCGCTGTGAACTCCGAGGCCGGGGTACGGTTCCTTGAGCACCTTGTTGTGCAAAAACGGAGAACGGTGAGCCCTCGGTGACCATGATTCCTTTTACAGTCCCGTGCCTGATATTGTTCTTTTTCCTAGGATCCTGCCCTTCACACAGAGCTTGCGCTCACGTACATTGACGAGGTGCTCTCCTTTCTCGCAGACGACGCGACGTCTAAACTCTGGCGAGCAAAAGGTATGGGGCGCATCCCGTTTTTCCCCTCGGAAGCACAAATGGGTGAATGATTCTGACTAACTTCTCTTCAAGCGGCGTCCTATGGATCGTCTCCAAACCCCACCCCGTTTCTCACTTACTTCGAGGCAACAACCCCCGCGTCACCCGCCAAGCATGCGCGACTGCGCACCGCGCTATTCCTCCAGACGTCGAGCGCGTACGACGCGTCGGCAGCGGGTGCCCGCCTCGCGCCACACGCGCCGCTACTTGCGCCCGAGCTCGCCATCATCGCTGGTAAGGTACGTGCGCGCAGCCAACTCCGTCCCTCCATGGTCATTCTAAAAAAAAAAAACATAAAATAAAATAAATGACCACAGCTCGGCGACGCGCACGAGGTACTCTCGCTCCTTGTGCGAACCGTGCATGACTATACGTCCGCTGCTGCGTTCTGCACCTCCAATGGTGCGGTCGTACCGCCACTTGCCGCCGCACACCTCGCGGAGCGTGCCGGGCTCGCGGCGTTGGTGCCGCCACCGCCACCACCAACCTCAGACGTCCCGACTGACAGCACAGAGACGAAGCGGCTCCTGCACCTCCTACTGACCATTTATACCTCAGACGCCACGTACGTCTCATCTCGTTCCGAGCCATGCCATCTCGCCATATTTATAGGATAGGCTCTCACACATTTCCTTTCTTTCTCCTTTGTCAGTACCTCCCCCCCCTTCACGGATGCACCCCCTCCACTTCATCCCCCCTCCGCAGCCGCAGCGGTGCACCTGCTCTCCTCGCACGCCACCTCTTTTGATCCGCACATGGTCCTCTCAACGCTCCCACCGCGCTGGTCGCTCCGCACACTCTCACCATACCTCATTCGCACCCTGCGTACTGCCACGCATGTTGCCCATGAGCGCGCGCTGGTTAAATCACTTGCAATGGGGCAAAATCTAGCTGTGACAGACACGGCGCATGCGCAGTTACGCGCAGCGGGGGCGCTCGTCGAGGAGGCAGTGGATGAGGACGTAGACGTGGAGGATGTAAACACGGGAGGCGGGATTGGTGGGGAATCGGTGCTGGACGAGAAGGCAGCACTCGCGTCGGAGCCTATCTCATCAGCAGTGAATCCGCCTCTAAGAGGCAAGACGGAGCGCGCAGGTACGGACGCGAGTGCGGATGCGGATGGTGTTGTAGGGTCGTGGATGTCGGGCCGGTCAAGCATTACGAATACCTCAGCCACAGATGGCAGAGATACAACATGGTAATCGTGAATGACACCAACACTTCCGTCCCTCCAAGACCTCCGCGACCCCATGACAACTTATCCGAAAGCCAAGATATCGCGCTGTCAAATTGATTTATAACTAACACTAGTAGCCATACGCATAGTCCCTGTGACCGAGTGTATGAACTTCAGTTCGTCATTGTACAGCGATGGATGTCACAAATCCTTTGAGAGGCAGATGGCGTTTCAGGATAAAGTCTATCGTAAACGTACATAAGACTGAGAGTGAACGGAGCTGTGGGCTTCAAATGCGGGTAAAAAGGAAAGGGACGGATTAAATGAAGATGGGGATAGGGTGATGTGGATGTGGATGAGCAAGCTCAGCGTTTAATCACGTATGTCCCGAGCCCAAAAGGGCAGGGAAAAAACCAACGGGTCAACGTGAAGCACCATCACTGTTCTCTGTGCTCTGCGGGGCACAGTCTTCCCCCCCACCGTCTACACGTGTTGTCAAGGCGCGGATCGCATCCTGTAGCCGCACTGCGGCGGTCTCGAGTACGGGTGTCACATGGTCTTGAACTGTCGAACGGAGTTTGCTGACCTTCTCGTTAACTGGTAGGTCCGACTTGATCACGCCGGACAAGTCGGAAATCGTGCTTGCAATCCCTTCTTGCACGGGTTTGAAAGACGCCTGAAGGTTCGCGGGGAGAGCAGCGGTCGCAGCCTACGAGGAGATAAGAAAGGCTTAGAGACCTGTACGGGTAAAATAAACCTGAATCTTTTGAAGCTCAGAAACCATAGTATCACTGAGAGTGCTAACTTTTGCCTGAGCGGCAACAACGGAGGAGGATGCGACGTTTTGGATGCTCTTCGCGGTCTCAGTTGCACGTTGCCTGGGACGTAGGGTTGGTCGGAATATGAAATCAGAAAAAAAGAAAACCCAATGTACACAAGCACGCTGCTGTTTTGCAGCTGATGGAGCTGAGTATTGGAATAATCCAGAATTTGATCTTTCAGATCACGAGAGAGAGCGTATGCACGTTGATATTGGTATTTTGACTCTAACTGAGATGAGTTATCCTGTGTGCCTAGGCGGGCGATCAAATAGTCCACGACAGGGGCGAGCCGCTTTTTGTGCAAAACAAAGATGAGCATATCATTGTGCGTGGGAACGACGGGGACAGGGGTGTACGTGCCTGGTCGATACCCTGAGCTGCGGAGTACGCGGGAGTGCGGAAGCGCTCATCTAGGGTCTTGTTGGCAACGTCACGAGCATAGTCTGAGCGTTCTTTCAAAGCCTTGAGAATGTCTTCACTTTGAACAGTAAAAGGGTATGGATAGCGTGACTCCACGACATCAAGACCCTTGTTAGCAAAACCGTCGGCGCGGACAATAATGGGGGCAAGCCTCGCAGCTATTGGTTCCGATGCACGCAGTGCAGATAACGAGAGAGCTTGAGCAGTGGTATAGGGTGAGCGGGTGAGCGGGTTGGAGATGAGGGAAGAGTGCACGGCCGAAAAAGTATCGTTGACCAACGGAATCGAGGCCACGCGGTTGAAGATGGTAAACTCTGGCGCGGGAGGCGCAGATTGAGTCTCAGTAGCCATAGTAGTTGAGAGAGAAAAAAGAAAAAAGGAGGGTAGAGTGAAAGGGGATCGTGGCCTCCTTTTGAAATCCCTCCCACACTTTCATGTGATTCTCTCATGGATCTAGCTTATTGCCTTAATTAGTCAAACTTGACAACTTATCATCGCTTCCATGCCGTCTCCTTTCTAATCTAGTCGCTCGTAGATCCCAGACCCCAGCTGGTCTTCCCATAATATACCCGCATATCTCCGTTGGGCCCGTGCAACAGAAATGAAACATGACCGGATGACCACTCGCTGTTATCGCGCCTCCATCCATCGCCGCATTACCATCAAAAAGAGCGTGATTGAGGCGAATCCGTTAATCACGTGCTGGGAAATGACTATCCGCGATCGGGGATCGGCGAATTCGGAATTCAAAGGCCCTTTTCCCGCGGCGTGCGCGCTTGCCCTGCTTTCTCTTCTCACTCATACATTTACATTATTACAACAAGAGACTGCACACCCACTCGGAGAAATTACGGGACATATCGCAAATGGATGCCTCCCCCGATTGGGATGCCCTTCGCTTACAGAGTCTTGCGCCTGGCGGTTTTGGCGGCGCACGCGCATATATTTGGCACGCCTCGTCTCCACTCTATCACTCGCCCCTTTCTTGAACTTTACTCAGGCCTAGGTTGCTTCATCTTGACGTAAATCCTTCCCAGCCACTAGACAATCTGAAAGAGCTCGACCCCCACCCAGACGAACGGCAGATACGCCTCGACACGGACCGCAGCTTCGTGCTCTACCCCGTAGGTGACGCGCCTTCAAACCCTACCCTCCTCTTCCACTTTCACCCACGCCGAATCCGCAGACGATGAGCCGGAAGATGTTCGACTCGCTCGCCAGGCAGAGCTCAATACACTCATCGTACAAGTTTTCCGACGACGTCCTGGTTTGAGCTATTTTCAAGTCAGCCTCTGAACACTTCACACTCCTTTTTCTTGAAACCCAACATGTCAATATAGGGTTTCCATGATATTGCCACGGTCTTACAGCTCACATTACCCCCCGATGTCGCTCTGCTTGCACTGGAGAAGCTCAGCCTCCATCGTCTACGCGACTCGATGGGGCTCACCCTTGAACCTCTCACAGGCCTTATGCTGTAAGCTTTTCGTACTAGTATGATGTATCCAGTCTTGCACTCATCACAGCCAATAGCATTTTGCAACGTCTGTTACGACTTGCAGATCCACCCTACGCCGAGTTGCTCGAGGAGTGAGTATTCTGAATTGGCGAGTGACGCCATGAGCTCACACAAGGAGGGTATTGTTAGACATGCCCCTCTGCCGTATGCAGCTCTCCCTCATCTGCTCACTCTATTCGCACACGCTGCACCGACACTTCCCCTCATTAAGCATATCTTTGACTACCTCCTTGTCCGTCCACCATTGACCATTGTCTATCTCGTCGCTGCTGTGAGTACCTGCCTCTCACCATACTCCCGTTGACTTCCCAAGAGGTATAGATGACTCTACTCCGCAAGGATCAAGTCGTAAGGGTTGACAGCGGTGGGGATGAGGGAATGGTCCATGCGATCTTAACTGGGCTTCCCGAGTTTACCGATTACACCAAGGTTCACGATGATCAAGCCCAGCCAGACCCAGAGCCCGCGGCGGCAGGCCCAGAAAACTCTGATGTTACACCGCCTTCGAAGGATACTAATGGTGCACCATTGATATACGGATTCTCCGAGAATACATGCAATATGTCGGAATCCGACTTGCACACGGGCGCCTTATTTCCCTCTCCCACACCAGGATCGCCCAGTCCTTTCGTAACCGCAGAGACAGGATTGCCCCCCTCTAAGTGTCCACCTTCCCCCGAAGAGAGCATGTCAAGTACACCCGCCGTAAGTGATTCCCCGGTCCTACCTCTTTCAGAACCAGGAGGATCTATATCCGCTCTTCCGGACGCTCCGGCTTCCTTCGACCCTGCAGACCTTCCACTGCCCCCTTCAGCAGCCTCCACACCCCCGGGATCTCCCAAACACGTAAAATCTCCTCACTCTCAAACGGCCCACTCGTTATTGAGTGTCCTACTGCTTGCGGATGAACTTTTTGTCCGCTTCCCACCGGATACACCTCAGCTATGCCTCACACGCACACTCGGCCCTGCGAGCGCTATGCGGACGTGGGCGCAGGATGCTACGTTGCTACCGAGCGACGATCAGGCCGAGGCGCTCGTCATCGCAGGAATTGATATTGTCGTACGTGATGCGCTCGAACCTGCTTCACAGAAGAAAGAACCGCAACAGAGAGCAAAGAAAGGGGGTGTGGGCAGGGCCAGGAGGGGCGAAGCACGGCTTCTGGTTGCAGGCGCTGTGCTCATGCTCGGCGTTGCAGTCGCAGTTGGTGTTAATTCGCGCCGCGGCGGCATTGGGAAGGGGGACTGGCGTGCGTTATATGGGTCGCTCAGTGCACTTGGGGAGAGGGTGTTAGGGGTGTTTGGTGACGCACAGCTAGGGCTGTAGGGCTGTGATATGTTATGGATGATAATCCCTCGTTGAAGGGTTTAGGATGCCACTACAGCATGTGGTTTACTTGGGCATTGCCGCTGAGCGGCATAGACTGTATGGTAGTTTGTTGCTAATGCTCGCTAGCAGCAGTTTGGCAACCAGTGTGGGATACCTGCTTCAGGAATAGAAATCTTCTGAACGAATTTGCGGATCAGAGTTAGGAAGAAAGTCTAAATTCACATGGCACTGGCTACTGTACCAACTCATGCCAGTGCTGGTGACGACATCTGTGCATCGAAGTAGCGCAGCTGATAGAGTTGTTCCGTAACTCGATGATTGCCGCTGCAAGCAAGTAGTCCAGAGTCGGATGCGCCTCGCAGGAGCTGCTATACCCCCCATACAGTATAACCATCACCAGCCAGATAACTTGCGAAGACAGCACTTCTCGACTTGGTGTGCTGGCTCGAACGACTGGATCTACTTGGAGATATCATAAAGGGGTCGGGGAAACTCGGTCAGTGCAGTGGGTCGTGACGTTCCCGGTGCCAACTAGGCTCAAGGGGGAACTATGTGTTTAGGATTTGACAGACAACGTGCGCCTAATGATGGCTTTTATTCTCGGAGCGTACCAAAGCTTTGCGTTTCAAGTACCGAGGCCGAGGTGCTGAAAAGTGGTACCCAAAAAAAAACTTAAATTTAAATTAACCGACTTAAAAGTGTCTAAAATACCATTTTAAGCAGACTAATAAGGAAATGGATGGCCTTATGTTTTATCTTTAATTACTTCTTAAATGAGCTAAGGTTTTCCGCGCTCTCCGAGACTCCCGAGATCCGCGCGCTAACTTGACGACATTTTCAACAAATTTCCCCCCATCGTCCCCCTCTTTTCACTACACTCTCAAAACCACACGATGTTCGATGATCAGGCTGAGTGGGGTGCGCCCGACGTAACAACAACAACAACAACCGGCGATGTGATCAAAGATGCCATGAGAAAGGAACAAACTATCAAGTACATAAAACATTGCGCTTGCGCTCTCATACATGTTACTGATATTAAAAAAAAAAAAAACTAGGGACATTGTCGCTTTCCAAGACGATCTACGAGGTATATATATATACATCTGCGCGTCCACCTCTTGTGATCTTGACTGACCGTCTTACATGTAATTTTGTTTTTGTTTTTGCAAAAGTGCTGCTACAGCGTGTAAAGTCGGTCGAGGGGGACATGGAAAAGTTATCGTCTGGAAACGCCACTCTGCAGACGTACATCGACAATCTGACCCTGCAAATGACTAAACGACGTTGACCGTTCCAACCCGGTTCCGAGGGGGGCAGCCTTCCCAGCGGGCCCTCATCAGTTCTCCGTGATAAAGGGAATAACTGTTTAGGGTGCATCATCGCGGTGAAGTACTATCAGATTCCACCCCGGCTATCACCTTCAGCCATTGATGCGAGAGAAGGGATACGCTTACCTACGCAGCATACATTATAACACGCGCGGTCGGCAGCCCTTCCTCCAACTGTAGACTGTAGGATATCGTTGAAAGCGTCTTGTTTGCTCTGCACTATTATATATTGGATTCAGTAAAAGTTAAGATGGATGCGTCGTCCGGACCAGGACGAGCCCGCATAATAACTAATGTTCTGTACTTCATCGATACCCGACATTTTTAGTCAATGTCCTACTATCGTACAACACCTAGCGTAGCCCCAATGCCATAGAATTTTCGAATCCGCCTCTGCACAGGCTGAGTCGTCCATTCAAGAGCGGCAAGTTCTCTCTCCCCTGATCGATGCATCGTGAAGCCCCCCCCCTCTCCCCCGGAACCGGTCCCCAATCTTGACACGCCCCCCCCCCTCCCCTCCCCCCCGCGGCGGAGCGTATCCTAAGAGCCTATGTCCGTGGGTGCGACGCACGAGGCTTGTACGGCGGGAGGGGTTCCACACTGTCAGCAGCAGACCGCGCCGTGCTCGACTCGGACCGCCGCCCCTCTCGTCGCGCCATCCACTCCTTCGAGTCTGGCAGGTACCCGCGGATGAGCGTCATCCCACGCATCTCCGATTCTGGATCCGCGTCCGAGCCGCCGTCGGCGCCTAGAGGCGGCTTCTCAATCGACGCGTGCAATCGCCGCCGTTGCGGTGGCGACGATAGCGACGATGACGGCGACATCGGTGGTGGGGGCGGTGGTGCTGGTGGTGGTGACACATGCCGGTGAGACGACACTCTCTTCGTTGACGGGGACGGGTCTTGCATAATGGTGATGGTGGCCGGCGCAAAATTAGGCCTGAACGTGGACAGGCCAGGCCCCGGTTTCGCACCGTTGTCGTCGTCACCGCCGCCAAGCGAGGCAAAGTACTGCGCTGAGGGGCTCAGCTTGGTCCGGAACCAGGGTAGGCGGAACCAAGAGCTGGAGCCAGGGCGCCGACGCCACATGAGAAAGAGCCCCACGACTCCGCAGAGTAGGAGAAGGAAAACCAGCGAGCCGAGGGCGAGGCCGACGATAAGGCCGGTGCGTGAGGACGCCCTTCGTGATGCCGACGCGGCGAGGGCACTGACGCTAGCACTAGCACTAGTACTAGTACTAGCGCTAGTGCTAGAGGTCGTAGCGATGCTGCTGGTGGACGCGTTCATTGTCGCAGTCGGTGGCCCATCCGTTGGCAATTGACAAGGTGCGAAGTTGAAATGCATGATTTGCATTGATTGTTGGGGACTCACGAAGAGCGTTAGTATGTACTCGTCGCAGGGCATTGGATCTGTGATGTAGAAAAAAGATGCTTGATCCTGACTGGGAGAACTACTGGCAGGTTGTGTGAAATTAAAGGGTGTCCCAGATCCCGTTGTTATTGATCCTAGCAAGGGGGTATCATCATTGAAGGACATTGAACCGAATGCCCCTGCCCGAGTGCCTAAGAGTGGGGTGAGCACAGTTGACACGACGTGTGTTGAGTTGCATGAAAGGATAACTCACCGTGGAACGCGAGGGCTACGCTAGAGAAGTCAGACGGGTCGTCGATGTTGACAGAGCCGTCTTGCGCATCTCGCTGCCAGTCACCCGTAAATGCGACGGAGGATGTGTCCGAGTTTGACACCGTCAGTGTGAGGTCGCCTGGGGCTGCCATAAATGAGAGCGAACGGAAGTGGTGTCCAGCACCGGGACTATAAGAAAATTGAAGGACGGGACAGCTAGATATGATGCGAGGGGACGCACATACTGCGGGAACGGGGACCCATGGGCCTCGGGATTAACCCTTGGATTATATTGAGGCGGGTAGTAGGGCACAACCGATGATCAGGCCACGATCAGGCATGGCGTCACGTTGGGGACAAGGACCACGAGGAGTGGAACAACGCCAGGTACTACTTTTGCGATGGGCGCTTTGGATGTATCGACACCATCGCCCAAGTCTGACAGCTTGAGATGATAGTTGTAATTGCAATATGGAGATCTTTGCTATTGTGTGGCGATACTAGTGTCCGAGTAAATCCACAGATATCACGGTCGTACTACCTAGGCTAGATCTCGGTATATCAGTGTAGCTGTCTGCGCCGCGGCGAACATAACATTCGCTGCGATGATGGCCGATGAAATTCTCACGCCAAGATCGTTGATTGCCTGGACCGCTGGCAACTGAACATCACATCACATCACAAGCTTAATACAATGAAGAGGCTCTGCAAATGCACCTAATTGTTCCCTATATACGAGCAAAAGAGGGGATTCATAAGAGACATCAACTCCAAACTGGATCTGAAATGTACGTATGTCGTGTGCTGCGGATCATTTACGGTGGCAACGGGCTTCATGTGACGAGGCTCGTGATGGGCAGTCGTAGTTACAGGGTTGCTCAAGTCAACTGCCTTAATGAGACCGACAAAGTTTGAACGCACCTTCTACGTGAAATCGGATTTCGTATGTACACGCGGGTCGACTTTCCTGGTCGACTTTGGATCCTCAAGGGGAAGTGGCGCATGGTGCATGGTGCATGGTGTCTTGGCCTCGGTTCTTGTCGACATATCTCACGTCCATTGCCATTACTCTGGGCCTTCCTGGTTCCTGGTCATTCAATGACTTGCCGTGAGGGTTGATATAGTGACATTTGCTGCGACTTTGAACTGAATCCAAGATGGCGAGTTTGGGGCATGGCTCCGAGGCATCCAAGGCGAGGAGCTCACGGTAGAAGACCGACATCACAACACGCTACATCGCATGGGTAGACTCCAGCTGTAGTTGAAGAGCCAGTACACCACAAGTGCTTGTGACATAGCACTTGCTCTCACTATGTTGCTGAGCGAGCGACGAAAGCGGACCATCACGAGGAAAAGGAAACCGGCGATGGGATTTGAGCCACCTTCTGTCAAGAGGTGAAATGGTAGGAAAGCGCCCCCGGTAGAAAGTATAACAGAGGTTTAACTTGTCGAGACCTCGCCTACTATTGCGCCGTTATCGTGCCTCAACCAGAGTCAAGACAGACAGGACACTACAAAATGAGACTAGAATGAGACTGGAATAGTGAAGGAAGGATATCTGTTATCAATGGGGATGTATTTATCGATTTTATGGAAAGAAGCTGTAGAGAAGGGCCCTGGAGAATACCGGGACGATATACTTCCGAACTTGAACTTGGAGGGGTTTTGCAAAAGTCAGAGAATTGGAATTGAGATCGGCAACTCATACTGGCGCTGGGGGTGAGAACCGTAAAGGGCAATGCGATATCTGGAGAGCACGTGACCGTGCGACGTCACAGATGCCCACGTCACACGGAGTATAGCAGTAGCAGCAGTAGCAGCCACTATACACTATACAACACGACCGCGACTGCGTGGCTTATTTAAATAGAAAACAGGGTTCAGTATCCTACGCCATGCTAGAGAGGGTCAGTCTCAAGATTGTTTATCCAAGCAGACATCCTAAAAACCGGTTATTGTCCTGTAGATCACTGCGCTCTGGTCCCCGACCCCAGCACCGCCGCCCGCGAACGTGCCATATGACCCTGCATGTCCCAAGCAGAACCCTCTCAACCCCCAAGGTTTAAAGCCGTAAGCCATCTCTCCCCCCCTCCCCCCTTCACTTTGCGCGACCGTTGCCCCACCTCCACCAAAATACGCCCGCCCTTTCCCTTATCCTGATTCTTTGACCTGACGGAGACCTTCGTTCCCCTATTTTTTTTTCCCTAGCTGTTGCGCTTGTCCCCAGACGAAATCTGCGCGCGACGACTGCTTCCTCAAGTTTGATGCGTCCGAGGCCGATGAAAAGTGCAAAGCGCTCGTGCAAGAGCACCTAGCGTGCATGCGGAATCTGGGCTTCAAAATCTAGATCACAGCGGGGCGCAGGTGAATACCTGGCACCGGCTACCTTGATCCCTTCACAGACGATACCGTACTGTTTTTTTTGTGGGTTCGTAGAGAACAATCCCAAACACTTGTACTCTATATATTTCTATCCTCACGGGATAAGATCACATCTCGATCGTAGGCTAATATCCTTTCCTTCGGAGTGGTCGTCCAGAGCCGTGGTCCGAGGGATTTATGTGCCTCTGGTAAATTGCTCCACTATGCACATTTACATCGTGCCTGGACGTATCTGCCTGGAATGTATCAACTCTGATTGGGGGGGGGGGGGGTCGAGACAGCTTCAATGGGTTGCACAGAGCGGCAAAACGAATTGAGCGAGTTAATAGCATAATTGCGTGGCCAAGTCAGACTACAAATACAGTGTGGTACGCGAATCAGAGACCCCAGTTTTCGGCAAAGCTTCCCAATGCGTTGTGTTCTTTTGGCCACTCTGAATAAGCATTTCTACATCGTGATCCCAGCACGTAGAAAGGGGGGAACGGTAAGGTAGCCAAGTGGTGTAAAAGCCAAACAAATATCTTATCTCCTCTTAAATACCAACGGTACGCGGACAGGACTAGAAGGGCATTTGTGAATTGACTATTGGCTCTGGGAATGCGTACACGACTTACATCGTAGTCAAACCTTGCCGGAAGGCCGTCACACGGGCGTAGCGCTCTTCGAATGTCTCACCAGCAAATTCGGGCTCTTCTTTGATCTCGACTTTATATTTCGACACGAGCATAGTCATGACAGCTACGCCTTCGGTTTCGAAGAATCTGAAAATAGTGTATGAGGGCTATGCTCTCAATCACAACGCGACAACTGGCGACTCGCACCGTCTTCCCAAACAAGCGCGGGCACCTGCAAAAGTGTTTTTGAGTCAAGATGAAAGTGTGGCCATGAGGCGAGATATACCTAGACTGAACGGGATAAAGGCATCCCTCGGCCAGTCACCAAGGAACCTCTCTGGCATGAACCTGTGAGGGTCCTTCCAAAAACGTGCTACGAAGCTCATTGAGAACCAGTCTCGGGGGATACAATGCAACTCAGCGTACGATTGTAATGGAGCCCGGGCACGTGAAGAATGATTTCTGTCCCCGACTGGAGGGGGAATGTAGTCCTTCCACCTTCAGCGTTGCTCACTGTCAAGGTAGTATCTTCCGCAACCACCTTAGGAATGTTCTGCACCTTTTAGCCAGGGGCATGTCAGATTCGGATCGCTACATATACCAAAAAAAACATACTGAGGGACTGTGGATGGGTCGTAAGCTCGATGTGATAGCACATTCAAATATGCACTCACAACAACCTAAGACTCTCGTAGAGAACACTATCTGTGGCTAAGAATCCTCATTATGGTAGACAGTCTAGTGAACTTACGCCAAAGGGTACGTGAGGCGATTAATGTCTTCGTATGTCTATACGCCGGGGGGGGGGGGGGTTAGTTAGCTCTCCATGGACTGATCACATAGTACATACAGGCATCCCATCAAGACTGGACACCATGCCATTGATGTGTTGATACAAACGCTCTTGCTCCTCCGGATAGAGGGCCAACAAGGCAAACGAGAAAGCTATTGTGTGCGCTGCTGTCTGTAGTGAAGTCTGTAAGGTCATATTGCAGGGAGAAGGGGATGGTTCCACCTCATGTCCGGCCAGAAGAAAGACGAACATGTTTCCTGGGATAGCAGGTAAGACACTTTCCAAAAATGCGAAACGGACGACATAGTACTCGCCAACAAGCTCTTCGTCACTTAATGCCTCCGCACTGTCCGGTTCATCTTGAGCCGCATCCAGAAGGCCACTAAATAGATCATAGCGTTCCTCTGCTTTATCCGCATTCCTGCGAGCTTCCACCATTTCCAGCATGTATTGCTGCTCGAAGCACGAAACATGGATGAGAGATGCACGGTCAGGACGACTTGGAACAACAGACCTTCAGCTCATTGAATGCCAGGTGAACCTTCCTTGTGTGCTTCGTTAAGTTCTTTGCCCAACTAGGAAGGACTATTTTCAAAACCAAATTAGTAGACAAAATATGAAGGGCATCCTTGAAGGTCATTTGGTGACCAGGAGGTACGATAAGATCAGATGTCCATGTGACCCGGCGGCCGAACTCTAGTATCCGTTGACGTGAGGCTGCAAAGCGGTTGGAAGGGAACATAGACTACCTGCGGTGCCGATGACGAAGAGCGTGATCTGGTAGAGAAGTTGGGAAGGGGGGAGTAAAGTATGAGTCATCGGTAGCGCACCTGAAGACTGATATCCACAAAGTTATCAACGACAATTTCGGACCTGTCGCCCCAGACGTTGTCGAACAGGTCCGTCATAATCCGAGTGGCCTCGTCCCATACCAACTTATTGTTTCTCTGGCGATCGTAGTCAGATTTAGGCCACTAGCCGTTCTCATGGGCTTACCTCTGAGAATGCCGGAGCAGAGATCTTCCGGTACTTCTTCCACTCTTCTCCTTCCGAAGCTACGATGTTTGTTCCAAAAATAGCCAATGCTACGTATAATCCCACGGGCTTGGGAAATTTGGCACGAGAGGTTGTGACCTCCTACGGATGGACCAATGTCAAAGAGCGTCCGACTCGATTCGAAGTAGAGTATCATAGACGCACTTTGATAGCCGCGGGGTCCGCAAGGAGCAGAGCGCACTTCGGTCGAGGAAACACGGTAATCTGCAAGTCCGTTGGCTTTCAGTTTGCATTGCCTCCGTTAGATAGGAAACAGAGAAATTACCAGAGCAGCACCGTCCTGTCCAGCCTCGGCAAACACTATATACGGAAATGTCTCGGATAGCGTCCTCCCGCGCTGCTATTGCCATGCGCCCTTACCTTCATACTTCTTACTGAGCGCCCACGTAAGACCGATATTCAGATAACGAATCGGCCTAACTGTTCGTCCGATCACCTGCCCTAGAGCAGAGTTCGGGCAAAAAAGAAAGAACGGGCCAGAGAGGTTGCTACAGAGTAGACCAAAAAAGAAGTTTGGTCGATTATCCAGTGTCGAGATCGAGAAAGCCACACTGACCCGATGCTGCGGGCAGCCCTTCGGAGTCCTAAGAGGAGCTGTACGAGAATGAGGACAGAGAGGGAAAGAGTGACGGATAAAAATGTGAGTTGCATCGCTAGGTGTAAGGGTGCGCTGCAGAGTGGGCAGACAGCTGAATGCGACGTGGTGTCTTATAGCATCCGAGGGCTCGGTTCAATAAGGCTTGACGGGGCCCGAGTGCAGACGCGCCTTTTCCCGCGTTCCCACCAACTTCCTTCCGGATCTCCGAGCCGAGTCAAGTCAGTTACTCAAAACTCGGCATTATCCGGGACTGACATACAATGTTGCCCCTAGGGTCGGGAGGAGTGACTTACAGACTCTCGACCGGTCTCCCATTGTCCGACCAGTGGAGAGAGACGCAAGCAAAAGTGAGAGGGCGATAATAGTATACGTATTCCTAGGGCTATACGAAGGACAATACTTAACAAAGAGCAGAGAAAAATAGTGACAGGAAGAGCGGCGAAAGCACGTATCCCCAAGGGGATTCGACTCGTGGCATCATGGTAATTAATCTATCTACGCCCGCAGCCCTAACGGTTAAGATAGCGCCGCGATGTTCCCTCCGCTCAAGGGACCTCCTTCGCTTTCTGCGGTAGCATTTCCTTGCACCTCTGCCGCACGCAAGCCCTGGCTCGTAGTCCCGAACCCAGTCTGCGCGACGGCCGCCGTCACGGCGGCACCTCCGCTGCTCGTGCCATTCGAGTGCTTTGCGAGCTCGGCACGCACACCGTCCAGAGCGCGTTTCAGGCCGATACGCTCGTTGACCAACGAAACTCTCGCGGCTTCAAGCGTCCGCCGTTCTTCCTCCAGTAGATCCTCCAACTCCTCAAACTGCGACATCTTCAGCTCGAGTTTCGTCAACGTCAGCTTGATCACCGCCGCAAGCGTCGAACGGATTTGCGTTTCTTCTGCGTCAGCGAGGGCGGAGGCCGCCTTGGCTGACGAGTTGAGCGCCAGCCTTGCGGCCCGCACAGCCTTTGAATGTGGGACGCCCGGAACAGGTTTTGAGGGTGGCCCATCGACAGGCATGTTATCAGCAACAGGCGCAGAGGTATTTGAAGGAGCATCAACTGGGGCAGATGATTTGTCGGCGGTATCCTCGTCCATGCCGTCTTTCGGGGCATCGTCTTTCTCCTCTGACCTCGTGTGCTGTCCTCCCTCCGTTGTGGGCATGGCTTCTTCCTTATCTGCCGTGAGGTCGTGTAAAGCCGTCTTTGCAGCCTCCGCTGCAACACCGGGGCCAACGACTCCAGCAAGGAATGCGACCACGCTCATCACAGGATTGTCTGCCTGCTCGAACGGCACTCGCGCGTATCGTAATGCACCCATTTCGCCCTCGCTTGAAAGGTATGGATCCTCGATTGGTAGCTCAAGGAACTTCCGGATGCATTGTTGCGCGGAACGTGTACCGACGTGTGCCTCAATCGCGAACCAGTCGTCGTCGAACATTTCCACCGCCTCGAGCAAAAGCAGGACTTCCTGATCCGTCCACGCATCCCCAACGCCGGAGCCGTGCGCATTCCCACTGTTGCCGACATTCGATAGTTTAACAAAGTCACCGCTAAACATGCTCGACGGGAAACGGCCATCCAGGTAACATGGTTGGCAGAGCTCAAAGTCTTTCACCTTGAGCGAGTGATACCGCACAGCTGTGCAGTCGGAGCCGCAGGTGTCGCATTTATAGGTCACTGTCGCGATACTCCTTCCCGCAGAGCCATTTACGGCACCTGAAGATGCACCGTTTGCTAATGTACTGGCCTCTGACTCGGTAATAGGGCGCGATGCTTTTGAGGTGGTCTGATAGATATTGGAGCGAAGCTCAAGCGAGGCGGGCGTGGCAGATGGTTGGAGTTTGACACCATTAATAGGGTGCTGTGATGGACGAGTGCCAGGATGAAGTGATTGGAGGCCACGGGGGGTGTCGAGGATGACCCGGAAATGGCCAGTAAATGGAGGAGCGAGAGCGGCAGGGCGCGCTTCTGGGTCAATCTGTGTAAAGCCGCCTTAGATAGTCGGGGAGTCAACCAAAATTTGTATGCACCTGGTAGTTAATCAAACCCCACTGCTCCAGAAAAGAGTGCACGCGCATGAGTGCACATACGTCGCCTGCAAGATTCCGTCGGCATGCGGTGACGGTGAGGTATTCAGAGGGCCTAAGACGATAGGTGTTAATCATAAAGTCGCGATAATCCTTGTAAATTGACGGTGTTTTTGATCTGTTTCGCGAGTTGAAGAACTCTGGGAGCGCGCGTCGCTCGACGGGGTGGATCTTGGACATGTCGAACCAGGCTGAGTAAGACGGTATGATAACCTCATGCGTCTGCGCGGCGAGATACTTGCGAGCCTGGTCTTCAACGCGCTGCCTATTGGCTTCCAGTTGCGCGGGGTCTTCATCGTCGTTCTCTTCGCCGGACTCTGCCTCCTCTTCGCCCCCTTCTGCCATTTCCACATCTGCCGTCTCCTCCTCGCCTTCGCCTTCCCTCTTTAGTACTTTGACTTTTCCACCCGTTTCTGGAGCGGATGCAGGTGGCGGGTCATTCGGCAGATTGCCGACTTCGCCACCTTGGATGGGATCAAGCTCAACACGCTTTCCGGGGGCATTTTCTGGATCAACGGGAGTTGCGCCTTGATTTTGAGGCGGAACATTGAGCTTGATACGTTTTGTATCTGATGAGGAAGGGGATGGGGACGCGGTGCGTTTGGGTGAGTCCATGGGCCGATTCGCGCGTCGCGGCCGCTGAAGTGACTGAGTCGACTTTGCGCTGTCCGCCGTCGTCCGAGCGAGTGACTGTGACACCAACCTATGCTATGCTAATCTTCCCACGCTCTACACGTGCCTTTCTCCCTCGCCACACTCTGGCGCAGGCCAGGTAAATGACCTTGGCCCTCCCAAATGCTCTCTTTCGTCTTCAAAATCATCTCAAGTCCCTATCATGGCCATCCTCATCCTCAACCCTCAAGGCATTCCGCTCATCCATAGCCCACGACGGTGAAGAAACCCCCGCAATGAAGGCTCTCAAGGATATTCCTTATCCAACTACTTCTCCAGACCTTTCCATCTTCGAGTCTTGGTCGAACGAGTATTCCAGCGTGCGCCTGCCACGTACCGTGCTCGCACGCCAGTCTACTCGGAGGGTGGCATCTTCCCGGAGCGTGAACCAGGGCCACTATGCGAGTAGCCTGCTTGAGCAACTGTCACGGAACGGAAAGTTCGCAGAAGCAGAAGAGGTACGACGGGAACTAGTCGAGATGAATGTACCCATACGCCCCAGCAGCACTTACTATCATGCTGCTTGGAATGTCTTACGCCGACGTCCCTGGCCCCCAAACCGTACAGAGATGTTCACAAACTGGCTCTCTCTTCTTCCTGCCATAGCGAAAAATAAGGGTGCGACTCATTTCACAGAGCTAAAATCGGCCCTGCTTTTCAGCTCGAAACGCCTGGACCTCGAGAGCATCGCTCGGTTCGGCATCATACTTTCTTCGAAAGGATACATTCGAAGTGTGGGTGCTACTGTGGTCGCTTGCTTGACTCGATACGCCCACCCGGATCTCAGTTCGCGAATTTTGGACGAGATGATGGCCGCAGACAATAACTACAACCAAAGCCTCGGTCTCCCGTGGACTCGATACCGAGATACCTCAAAGCGTCTATGGAGCATCGCTGTGAGAACCCATTGCACTGCCCGTAGACCGAAAGTTGCTCTCGAAGTGGCCAAGAGAGCACACCAGCATGGTGTCCATCTTACACGATACACTTATGAATACCTCTTGGGAAAGCTTGAAGCTGACGGCCTAAATGACTCTGCGGCGGAGATTCGAGCTCTCCCCGGCTGCAAGACTCTCAGTGTCGCAAAGAATCGATTTGTCGTTGGGGAGATTTCCAGCTCTGAGCCGATTCTCCCAATTTCTCCAAGCAAAGCAGATTCATAAATCGAGCCCTCGCGATGGCCATTCTCAAACGCAGTTCGCACTTGGGGTTACCGGCCTATGCAGCAGATATTGTACCCTATTTTGACATCTACAAGACCGACCTCCGCGGCGGCAAAGCAGTAATCAGTCTTCGTGCCCGCGCTTATAGACTCTCACTCAATGCGGCTTCGGCTGTCGTCCTTGCCGAGCTAGTGCATCACCACCGGCGTGGTCAATTCAAGCATGTTCTCTGGGTCTTTGAAAAATTCTTCCACGTCGTCGGTGTCCCCTCTGAAGATGTCACGCGACGGCTGTGGAAGCGCAACGACTACCCTCCGCACATGCACATTCATCACTGGTCCTCCCCTCCCGTATCACAGAAACATCCTTCAATCTCCCCTCAAGATTATGGCCGACGACCCACCACACCGCTCTCGTTTGGTCCGCTCTCGTCCACCTGTGCGAGACCGAGGAGGAGTTCTTCTCCCTCTACGAGCGGCTCCTTCAGCTCAGCGCGCAGCAATTCCAGAAAAAACCCGCCATCGAGAAACGCCATGCTCCCCCCCCTCCTCCCCACGGCGGCGGCGGCGGCGGCAGCAGCAGCAGCAGCAGCAGCAGCTCCGCGCCCGTTCCCGTCCCTGCACCCGCAGACCGATACGACGCCGCGCATTTTCGACCGTTCTTCATCGCGTTCACGCTGCTCCGCAGCGCCAAGTACAGCCTCCGCGTCCTCGATGACATGCAAGACCGCGGCGTCGCGCCAACCGCCGCGCTCCTCAGCACGGCCGCGGCGTTGCAGGCGCGACACGGCGAGCCCGTGATCGCGTTGCGCATGCTCGACATCATATGGGGGTTGCTCGAGGAGCACGAAGAAGAGGGGCAAGAGGAGGCCATTAAGACCAACAAGACGCGACGACAGCAGCAGCAACTGCTGCTGCTCTCCGCGTACACCGGCGTCCTGCGCGGGCTCGTCGACCGTCGCGCGCTTGTGCAGGCGCGGCAGGTCGCCGAACTGCTCCGTGAGCGGCTTGGCTACGCCGAGGGCAGTGCTGCCGGTGGTGATTATGACAGCAGCGCTGGCGGCGGAGGGAATGCGCGCACGGACGCCGCGCTGCGGTACCTGCGCCGTCTCGAGTTGGAGGGCCCCGACGCGGAACCAGAGCCATTCATCATCACAACAGCACCAGAGGTGGACGACTGGCAGCAGCACCAATATTATTATCCTTTTCTCAAAAAACGTGATCCCGAGGTGGGTCCCCCCTTTTTTTTTTTTCTGTCTAAAATTATCTTTTTTCGGCCTTCGATCCCCATTTCCACTTTTGTTTGTCCCCCCCCTCTCCCCCCACTCTCTCCCGGGGGCACTCAGTACGTTGGAACTCACGGATGACATTTTCCCACTGCGCAGGTTATCAAGCTTCTGAACGCAACACCTGGTGCGACCTGACTGGGAATCGATCGATTCGCCGTCCCCTGAGCACGTCTCGGCTTCGGAGAAGACAGGCGGCCTTTGCTTTTCCGCGAACAGATGGCAACAAGACGACTGCCGCCCAAAGTCAGGCCCAAATTGTATAGAAGCAAGCCAAGTCCTGGTATTGCATTATGGGATTTTCTTTTCTTGTCCACTCCGCCGTGTTGTAGGGGTGGGGGGAGGACCAATCGACAACTGGATGGCCACGTACATGTAAACTACATATACATTACAGCATCTGATTTGATAGAAAGTACGGGCACGAAGAGGATCCAGGGAAGGGTCCAGTGATGAGCTGACGTATGCGAAATTTTGGGAAAGTGGGTTAAAGAGAGTGTCGAATATGCTTTACAAGGTGGTGGATAAATAAAGGCAAAAGTCCTTTGTCATGCACGAAAAACATTGAAGACGATGTTTAGATAGGAAAATCGGAACGTTTATTCAAATAATGTAGCAGGGCAGGTCCATGGTCGGAAGCAGAGCATACGAAGGAGTGTCACGGGTCATCCTCGGCACGGGACGTTGAGGAAGCAGCAAGGGGGGAGCGTTGAAGTGGGCGGATGTTCGAGTAGGCAGGAGGGAGTTCAATTGTCTCGGGCTCCCCGTGGCCTGCCGTATATTCGCTAGGACCGGCGTCATCGTGCTGAACGATATTGACGGGACGTAGTTGGGGGGGTGCCGCACTTTTGCGTGTGGTCGTCGTCGTAGCGCTCGTGGGTGTTTGCGGGCGTATGTCTGCTGTAGTCATTGAGAGCGGACGGCCTTGTGTGGAGGCAGCCTCAGATGTTCCTATGATGGTCGGATCGGGAACAAGGAAGGGTTCGGGCGTGTAGTAGTGAGGAAGATCGGGGTTCGAGTCGTTGCCATCCTCGTCATCCTGAAGAACATTGACAGGGCGTTGTTTCGAAATACTGGAATACGGCCGTCTCCGGAGGACATAGAATACCACCATGGCAGCAGCAAAGAGGAAGATAGCGGCACCTACAACTCCACCTGTGAAAAGATAAATAAATGACGGAAGCCATTAAAATGAGGTTGAAAATACGCACCGACAATAGCTCCCGTATTATTGATATTGCTAAGGAAACAATTCGGAATTTCAGCTGAGGTGGATGTCTCCAGCTGTGCAAAT
Organism: Russula compacta; assembly: GCA_022376555.1. Taxonomy (NCBI): domain Eukaryota; kingdom Fungi; phylum Basidiomycota; class Agaricomycetes; order Russulales; family Russulaceae; genus Russula; species Russula compacta. The sequence continues at coordinate 213,181 of WTXH01000015.1, forward strand.
TGACTTACGAATGGCTTCCACTGTTACTTGTTGACGAGTCGCTGGTGCTGGTAGGATAGCTTCCTCCTGCGGGGCTACCAGCAGTGGAAGAAGGGGAATTACTGTTCAGACAGGAGCTGTTCTGTGCGTATGAAATGGTAAACGGAGCACTACCGCCGGATCCGATTCCTCGATCATCACTTCCGACGAGAAGGAGATTGGTCCCACCGGTGATGTCGACAAGCCAATCGAAGCCAGTGCCAGTGACATTGTTAGTGGTAATTGAACCCTGAGGGATGGCGAAGGAAGTGCCACCTGGGATGACGCCGTAAAAATTGACCGTGCTGCATGGCAATGAATGCCGTTACGAAAGAAGCGGTTAGGACTATCCGAACAGGGAACGACAGCCAGACAGAGGGACGCACCCATTAACGTATATCGATTCCCACCACAAGCGAGCTGATTGACATTGAGTGAGTCCACCCGAGGGATCGACGTTGAACACCCAGGCCCATTGGGCAGGCTGAGAGGCATTGTAGCAACTCGAGCTGGATGATTGCAGAACAGTAACCGGAGTGCTGGTACCGCCAGAACCAATTCCGCTCTTGTCGCTGACCTACAAGCAGTGCAACGCAATATGATCAAAGAAACAATTAAGAAGATGTGGCGGGCTATGATGAGAAACAACAGCTGACCACTGCGACAAATGACGAATTCTCTGGGTAGTTAAGCTCGAATGTCAAGGTATTGCTGTTCCCAGGGAAAGGTATGTTCTCAATTGTGCGAACTTCTGTGTTATTTGGAAGCGGGGTGGGACCATAGGGAATGATAAGAAGACTGTAGGGAGGCTGGCCGGAGCCCATGACGGAAAGCGAAACATTTTGACATTGACGGGGCTGAGAGTTGAATTGCCAGGTATACGCACTAGCAAGGAGGGGGAATAACGAAAGTGAAAGGAAGCAGACGGGGGAGGGTATCTTCATGGCTCTTGACAAGATGTGGATTGCCCGGTCGTCCGCTTCGCCCAACTTGCGCACCGCTTGCCCTCGGCCGCCTCGGCGAGTTTCAGTTCAGCCAATGGCAATACGATCACGTGGACGCTGTTCGATTATCGCGCGGCGTCGATCCGATTCGATTCGAACAATAACGACATTTCAACGACGCGACGACGACGGCGACAGCAGCGACAGACGACTACGGTCCCTATATCAACACCTAATATACCATTACACTACGTTACTACACCCCCTATTATGTCCCGTCTTTCAGATACCCCACCCCGCGCACCTCCTGTACAGTACACCGCTCATCATGGCACTCGTTGGCAAAAGGAAAAGGCTGCCGCTGGGCACGGCGCCTTCGACTATCCAGAAGATGCAAAGTATGTCGGCCCCTGGATTATTGGCGAATGTGTTGGCAAGGGTGCCAGCGGTCATGTCAAAATCGCTCGACACCGTCGCACTGGTCAGCTCGCCGCCATAAAGATTCTCCCCCTAGACTTTGTCTTTGGCTCTCGCACCTCTCTCAATACTAGGCAAACAAAGGTCGAGAAACTGCGCCTTGGTATCGACCGTGAAATTATCATGATGAAGCTCATGAATCACCCGAATATCATGCGCATCTACGACGTTTATGAAGGCGACAAAGAGCTTTACCTTATACTGGAGTACATCGAAGGCGGCGAACTATTTGATTTTCTCGTAAATCGTGGTAAACTGCCTCCTCTTGATGCGCTGGCCTATTTCAAGCAAATCATCTATGGTCTCAACTATGCCCATGCCTTTTCCATCATTCATCGCGACCTCAAGCCGGAGAACATCCTAATTCACTCACTCAATCCTCCCCTAATCAAGATCGCCGATTGGGGCATGGCTGCCTTTGCACCGCCCTCCCTTGAGCTGGAGACTAGTTGCGGTAGCCCCCACTACGCCAGCCCTGAGATTGTCCATGGTCACAAATACAGCGGAACTGCCACTGATATATGGTCCTGTGGCGTTATTCTCTTTGCCCTCCTGACCGGTCGGCTTCCTTTTGATGATAAGAATGTCCGTACCCTCCTTTCCAAAGTCAAGGCCGGCAAGTATGATATGCCGACCTGGGTTGACCCACGAGCTCAGGATCTCATTTCGCGTATGCTCACCGTGAACGCCTCACAGCGCATATCCGTCAGTGGCTCGGTTTCCTCGCTTAGTATGTGTCAGCTTACGGACCGATGCTTTTAGATTCCTGACGTTCTCGTTCATCCTTGGTTCACACAAGACACCCCAGGAATTTTGTATGTCCCTGCGCCCACTGTCGCCGAACTAGCACGGCCTATTCCATCCACCGCACACATTGATCCAGACGTGTTCGAGTACCTTTGTGTCATTTGGGGTCGCTATGCAGACCCCGCCACAATTACATCCGAGTTGCTTAGCCCTGCGGGATCCGGCACACTGACCAAAGCCTTTTATTTCCTTCTCCTGCAGAACCGCTCCAGAATGCTCGAGGAACATGGCATTTTCATGGACATTGATGAGCCTTCGCTGTTGAACGCGCGTGGTGAGAAGTTTGTCACTCGGCTATACATGGCGCCGTTGTCCAAGAAGCCCCGGCCGCTCAGTGCGGATAGTACGCCTATGCGAACATCTGTATTTGCATTCTTGCCACCACATATGTCCGATGATCGCCTTACCACGGCGCCGCCCGGGTATCAGCCAATGTGGGCGCAGCGCCGAACACGCCCCAGCTCTCCTGCCGGCCCACGTGGCCATCGCCCTCGTCCTATCTCGTCACCCCAACCTGCTCACACACACTCACACATGACGTTTGCGGCACAGAGTGTGACGCACTCAGACAACCCGTCTTTGCCGTCCCACGCACACGCCTTTTATGGAGGGCCACGATCGCCCCCTGCAGCCCCAAATGCCGAACAACTTAACCGTTCATTGCGTCTGCTCAAGCTCATTCGCTGGAGCATACGTCGGGCTTTATGGTTCCTCTGGGCCCGATTGCCCCATCGCCGCTCTCTGGCACGCCTCCGCCTGTCAGTGCGCCGCGCATCTCAAATGTTACATTCCAGCGCACGATCGACGATATTGCGGGCCGCATGAACATGCTCAATGCAGCCTTTGCGCGCGCTCAGATCCAGACGCGTGTAGACGTGGCTCAGGCGCGGTACCGCGCTCTGCCGATGCTTGGGCAGTATCCCGCCCCCGCTGGAGCAGAACTGGACAAAGAGCCTTCACATACTCACGTGATGTCAGGGGGAGATAAGGAGAACGCGAACGTAGAACAAATTTTAAGCGGGCGCAGGCGGCCAAGCGCTGGCTATATAGCAGAGGGTCTCGGTTTTGGCAAGGCGAATGGCAATGGCGTGCTGCGCAAGGAGATCGGGAACATCGCCGTTCCCCCAGAGGCTGTGTCGGTGCTCCGCACTAAGAAAGATCGCAAAAGCAACAAGGGTAAGTCGCCTCTGCATCCACTCCACCATCTTCATCCCCATATCATTTACCTGCTCCCCCCCCCCTTTCCCAAAAATTTTCTTGAAATGAGCAGCACCGCCAGCGCCACCCGTGCTGGATCTCCCTGATTCACCGCGCACCATCTCGCCAATGCTCGGCTCGCCCAAATCATCGCTCCTCATCTCGCCCGCCGTCGGTGAGTTCAAAGGCTGGTTTTCAAGCCTCTTCCACTGGCGCACGCACGCGATCGCCCTGCACTCGCGCGACACCATCGTGCACACGCGCGCCGAGGCACGCCGCCTCCTCGCGCCCGTGCTCCTCCCCGAGCCACAGCCCGACGGCGCGCTCCGTGCGCGCATTGAGGACGCGTACGATCCCACCACGGGACACATCGTACAGAAGGCCGTGCGCTTCCGCGTCGACTTTATTGTCGGTAGCAGCGCCGGCACTGGTCGTGGTAGTAGCAACAGCAACGGTGGCAGTGGTAGTGGCGGGTGCACGATGACGCTCGTACAAGAGAAGGGCTCTGTGAGCGCGTTCCGCGCCATTTGCGCGCGATTGCGTGCAGAGTGGACGCTGGATGCGCTCGAGCCGCAGACGCCAGGTATGCAGTCGACTGGATTTGAAGGCGAGGATGCGGACTCGCAATTGGTGAGTGTCTGAGAGAAGGGGGACGAAGTGACCACGTTCATTCTATTTTACTATTATCTTCGGACTACGGACTCACGAGCCGTCATCATTACTATATATATGGAACGCAAGTGCATTGTCGATTTGTATTATATCTTCTCTTTCCTTTGTATTTGAAAGATTGTAGACACACAGTATGTACTCCACAGCGTTGTACTTGATACCCATCATATCGTGTACTAGATAGATACTCTTCCACTCATCCTTTGGCATAGAAACCTTTTTCCAGTCCTGCAGGATTATGATTACATCTATGCCTGCCATATTGGCATACGAGTGCGTGCGAAAGCGAGAGGAGGGAGGAAACAGTGAGACATAAACATAAGCACTGAGAAAACCTAGCAGATTCCGCGCAAACAAACCAAGACAGAGGAGGGCCTCGATTATCAAGAAAAGGAAACGGTAAGAGAAGCAGGAATGGAGGTTGGAAAGGTGTGACCGAGTACACATAACGTCCATCGTTTTTCTTACAAGCACGCAGACACGTGCATATGCACAGCAATCCTTAGGGAAGAGTGTGACCACATTACGGAGTTTGTCAAGAGGGAGCGGGGAAGTGGGTCACGATGGGGCAGGGTCGCGGATCAACAGGTGACACAGGGTCGGCGGGGCGACGCGTCAGTGCACGGAGGAACACTGGTCGCAACGAACGCGAGGGCGCAAGCGCCGCGGGCTCCTCCGGCGTCGACTCTAGTGCGGAGGTGGGCCCCGTCAGCCCAGTAGCAGCGGTGGGAGCCGCAGGAGCCAGCGGGTGATCGATGGTCGATGTCGAGACTCGCTTGGCTTCCTTGCCACCGCCCGTTGTGGGTGGGGTAGTCGTGATCCGTAGCAGGGACGTATAGGCTAGAGGAAAAAACCGGGAGGGGGTGTCCGTCAGCAGCGGAACAAAATAAAAGAAGCGTGTGAAGAGTGTGAGATGGGGGATTCGTAGACACTTACGTTGACGGCAGACGGGACAGGACCAGCCCTTGGCGCGCCGCTTGCGGCGTGGGTTCTGAGGTGCCGTTGGGTGATTGGTCGGAGTTGGTGGTACTACGTTGGTAGGGCCCGCTAACGAAGGCACTGGGGCTGATGATGTCTCCAAGTCTCCGGCCCCGGCAGATTGCAGGGCATTCTGGGAAGCTGACATGTTGATATTGGCCCCCGCGCTCTGGCTCTCCGGTACAGCCGCTGAAGCGGAAGCATCTTCCCCTGTGGGCCTTGTCGCTGCAGTTGGAGGTACAGAGTCATCGACAGTGGGTGCTTCGGCAGCCTCGGGCGGCTGTGTTTCGGTGGTCATTGCAGGCTCCTCCGTATGCGTGATCGCGCCACCAGCGCCGAATTCAACCATATTGATGGCACATTCTTTACATGCAACAAGGTGGCGACATGGGAGAAGGACGACCTCGCGTGGCGAGCTGAGACACACGAGACACTCAGACGATGGCTCGTCCTCTGTGTGGGCTGTAGGTGGATAAGTGTGTGCAGTCGGATCGGCAGCAGGTAGAGCGGGCTGAGTGGAAGCTGATGAAAGACCATAGATTTCATGCAGATGGAATGTATGCGGGCCAATCTAATCCAGCGACCGATCGACCGACAGCGTAAATGGGATGCGTGCATCGATGAAATGAGATATACTCACGGTAGCCTCACGTTTCACAACCTTCACCACCCACTGTCTACTGTCCTCCCCACCAGTGACCGGTGAACCAAGACGGACGACGTGCAGATATGTTGATTGCCGGTTTACTGATGGTAGCTCTTTCTCGAAATCATCAAGAGCGACAAGTTGAATGACTATGCGAACACCGTCGTCATTCAGGACGGCATTCTCTCTCTCTCCACCTCCGGTGGAAGTCGCAATATCATTATCCACTACTGCAAGTGCAGGTCCGGAAACAAAGGGATTATGAGAGCGCCGGCGGAAGGGTAGGCCCGAGAAGCGGCGTTTGCGTGCGTTATCTTGATTGTCGGGCGTTGAGGCAGGAGGTACATTAAGTAGGGAGGAAACCTCGGGCAGCTCGCGTATTTCGGTTGTGGTCAAATCCTTGTCGACTTTGGGTGACTGATGCACATCCACATCAACTACCTTAGTAGCGTGTGCTGCGATGTGCTCGAAGCGGCCAAGATCAATGGTGGCGCCATCTTCGAGTTTGAGCAAGCGACCAAAGCCACCTTCGAAAACGGAATCATAAACGGTGATACGGTGGCCGAAAGGGCCTGGGCTTCCATCAGGAATCGACTCGTTAGAGGGAGTGATAACCTGGACAGTGATGCAGCACTTGGGAGAATCGCAATCGTACTCGAATTCGAGAGCGTGATTATTACGCGACTCAGCATGAGCTGGATCCTCGGACGGATCCTCGGACGTGTGTATCTCAAGTGGAGAGAGCTTGAGGGTGGGACGTTTCAAGTTGACCAAGGCCTGTAGAGTGGTAGTAGGCTGGACAGTCTACAGGAAGGAATCAGCGCATATAGTAGAGGGGACAGAATGGCAAAGACCTCTTTGCTCATCTCCACCCACCGCCTAATAATCTCTGGCGTGAGGAAATCTGAGGATGTGCTCATCTTTGCATCCTGCGACTGGGCCCAAGCCGGCCCGTCGCTAACGATACCGATATTTGGCCCAAAAAGGGTCTCTTGTCTCCTCTCCTTTGGAGGATCGGACAAGTTTACTTCGGCATCATTGGTAGTTGATGGCGCATTTGCTTGACCAGCGGCGAGAGCTGTCGCTCTCCGTGAGGTGTTGGTTTCGGTCCTGGCCAGGTAAGGGGATGCACGGAGTCTCCTAGTGCGGTTCCATGCAGCGTATTGTTGAGAGTCTGCGGCAAGATGATGGTTCCCTATGATTGACGAGGTAGAGGAGATGGGACTTACACCAAGTTGAGAAGGAAGGCATGGAGGGGGACGTTGGGGGGGGCGAGAGGAGAGAGAGACGGACCAGCTGACCACCCTGACCGACGACTGTGTGACTGTATGCGGGTGATGCGTGATGGATGATCCCATTACCAATTCACCCCAATTCACCCGCGGAAAGCTTCGGTCAGCTGACCAATTCGGCCCGTTACAAACGCATACCCCCTTCGGTGGACCGTCAAGCTGTCAAGCATGTCAAAGAAGTCCGGTTTTAAGGGGCATGAAAGGGAAAATAGTCTGAAGAAAATTATGGACGGCGCCCTTATTCTTCATAACCCTGTGCTGTCCAAAAAGTGGGTATGTGTTATGAGAGAGGTTGACTATTCCCACAGCACACAGCATACTCCCACATACACATACCCTCTCATCACATCATAAAAGCATATACACTGTACTTCATGTCATGCATGCATGGTAGTGTAGCGTGGATGAGTGAGAAAGTAGTAAAACAGAACCCGGTCGAGACCTTAGGCGACTAACTTCACCACACCGCCTGCAGCCTTGATTTTGGCCCTGCAATGACCCATCAGCAAATCTCACGCAAGCATTCAAGATCCACTTACTCTGCTTTCTCGGACACATACCGTGCCTTGACAATTATTGGCAATTCAGGAAGCCTAGTGAACCCTTTAGTCTCATGGGCAACGAGTTCCCAGTTGTAATAACTTACCGGCCATTGCCCAAAACTTTGCTATAACCATGGTCTAACACATTGACCACTGGAACAACTTGTGACCCTGCTTTGAGGTCCTTCTTGTGCTCCTCTGGCACTAGCGCCCATAACTTGTCCACATTGATGGTCGGGTTCCACTGCGCATTGCGCGTCAAGTGGAAGCGTCGCATACCGACCTTACCGAAGTAACCCGGATGGTATTTATCAAAATTAGTTCTGGATACACTGGTCAGTTCCCGGCGCATAATGGAGATGGACGAGACATACCGGTGGTGGTGCTGACCACCAGCAAGACCACGACCTCCGGGGTGTTTCCGATGCTTCCCTACACGCCCATGACCCGCTGATACATGCCCACGATGTTTGCGAGTCTTCGAGAAACGAGTCGGCATTTTCTACGCATCTTCAGGTCAGTACATCAGCATCACCCGGATATTAGAACGCCCATCCACCACGCGAACCGCCTCAGACCACAACCGGACCATGAACAACACGGATTGTGGGACTCGTACAGTGTATGGCAAGCATTCTGGTGAAACGGGGCGCAATGAACGGCGTGCAACTCACCTTGAGTTTTGACGTTGTCAGTCGGTTGGGCCCCACCAGATGATTTTACTTCTGGAAGCATGAGTGCAGCTTCGGACTTTCAAGCGGAGTTCAAACTATTGAGGCGAGGCAGGCCGCCCGCGCAGGCCTCAAGCGGGCTCGTGAAAATATACGAGTATAGCGAGTGAGTACTACCACCCTTCTTTCCTGCTATGATGTGGCCTCTAGGCCTTGTATTTATTGTCGATGATACGTCATGATTTCACATCGTGTCCTGATGCCTCTGTCTGTTTCTTTACCTGGTTCACTAATCGACACCTCCAATCTCTAGCTTGTCGCAAGCGCCATAGAATCTGAGCAGGCGCATCTGTTACCAGAGACAGGCGAGTATTCCTGTCCTCCTTTCAATTCCAATATGATTATACCCTATATATACCAAATCTGTCAATCCGCTGAGTGCATTGCACACTGGTGACAACATATTAAACTTCAGTTCTGCTTATGATTCCCCACCTCCTTAACCACCTCCTAACACCTTTTCCTGACTTCCATACATAAAACAGCCACCCCATGAATGCACCGAATGCACCGAATAGATATGAGCTATTTGTCCTTGACGAAGGAGAGAAGCCGTGAGTAGCTCTATTCATGCCATTTTGGGATACTGACCTGGGAGGTGTCCATTTATATAGGGTCGAGGTCTCCGAAGATACAAAAATCCCGAATGCGGCGACCATAAAAGTCGTCAAGCAAGACCACACGCTTGCAAATATGATCCGGGGGTACGTATGTTCATGTTCGACTCTACTTTCGCTGCTCTCCTCTCATACGCGTTGCCGTTTCTTCAGCCAGCTTCTCTCCATGCCACAGGTTCTCTTCGCCGGCTACAAGGTCCCTCACCCGCTACATCCATATTTTTTGGTCAAAGTTCAAACGGATGGGACAATCACACCAACTGCTGCGCTCGAGCAAGCATGCACAAAGCTGATCGGTACGCTGTCGTCGCTCGAGGCCAAATTCAAGCGTGAGTTCTCGTTCAAGGATGTCGAAGGCGTCACGACAGAAGACGCATACGGCACGTCGAATGCGGGGCCAGCATGGACCTCTGGGCGTGACTACATGGACTTCTGAGCGGTATATTCATTTATCTGCACGTGCCACGGGATTTGCCGTTGTAATTGTACACAGTACTCTCCCAAAGATTAGATCTGTATCTTAACGGTTATCGATGTCCTAGCCGGTTGCTGCGCATTCTTGACATGTGCCTGCGGCGGAGTGATGGCCTGTCTCCCCCTGCCAGATTGATACGAGGCGCTAACCTAGGCTTTACCGGGATGAAGCTGAACTGCATCGGACAAAACCTAACCAAACTGGTGAGTAGACGGGGATAAGCCCGCTAGGCGCACTCCCACTTGGACGCCGACTCCCACTTAGGAATGGTTGAACCCACAAGTTGGTGTCAGCCATCCAACCTTTTTGTCTCATGGATAATTATCCCTTCCAGTCTGTCCGAGACTCCGGCCGGAGAAACCACGTTCGAGAGGAGGTTTGTTTATAGGGTGAGAGATTGAACACCTTTAGAGTCCACAGGCAGTGCAAGTTATGGTCATATCGAATGTTCTCGATGATGGCATTTCGAGCTTATTGCACTTCACGAGCATCCAACTACCGTAAGGACAAACCTTTCTGCATTCATTCACACACTGGTGGATACCCGGCACCCCCATGGCCCACAGAGACAGGGTTGTCATGCAATGGCGCCTACTTTCAGTACTGCGGGGTGATCGGCGTCCCCCTCTTCTCCCCGTTACCACTACTAAGTTATCTGTATCCCAGGAATTAGGTCCACTGGACGGTGCCTGTCATCGGAAAGTGCCTGTCCATACACTGTCTCACATGGCTCTGTGCTGTATGTCGTCACCTCGACTAACGTGCATACAGTTGGACGGACCATCAAATCTTCAGACCAGCGCCCCAAGAAGTGGGTTACTGTACAGTAGTCGGCTAGGGGCCTTCTTTCCCAGAGATATCCGCAAGGACCAATCCTAGCGCTGTCACCTTATTTGGTCCACCCCATTCGATCCCCTTTGAGACCAACTCTTTTACTATCGATGCCAGCCATTAGTAACGCTATGATGCGGTGTGTCGATGCTTAATTCCTCGGCGATGAAGTTCCAGGACATAATGTCGAGTTATGGTTTCAAACGGCATACGGCTAACGTATCGCCTGCGTAAACCCGCCTTTAAACCTGTTCCTATTCCACTGGAGTCCAATGACTTGTCATTTTTGCTTTCATAGCGCAGGTATCGCGGGTCAATCGGAGGCCGCGTATACGACATGGGGAACAACCTTGTTAGTCCCCAGGAACATAGACGCCTCGGTAGGAACCACTCTGGGCCACAGATGGGTGTAATGCGTTGATTGTAACCTACCAGCGGTGAAATAAAAAGATAAAACGAAGAAAGTCCAAATGCATCCCGTTTGGGTTGCCATGTAAGAAGCTCGACGCGCCTGATCGTTGCGTTCATACGGTGTGTTCTATTATCCGTCAGTGTCGCTCACCCCCGTGTAACAGCCTTACCGACTTCAACATCGTGGGAATCCGGCCCTCTCTATTTTTAATCAATACAGCGGCAGCCTCAGCTCAGTGCTAGCCAGGACCGCCGAGCGCCTCTCCTGTTTTCTGGCGGACCATTTTTTCCTCCTGCAACGGGGGTGTCAGTTACGACTGTGGCCCGACAGTTGTCACGTCCGAAATTTACTCGTCGAGCACAAACCGTTGGGATATTTTGTTATCCCCCGGAAAAGGTTTCTGGTCTTCCGGGATCGTAATCAAAAACTCCACAGAATGGGTGAATCTCGGATTCAAGCTGTTCAGGAATGCGTGCCCTCGCTAGATCCCTTCCAGCGCTCTGGACCTAACCGATAAACCTTTCTATCCACAACTGCCAACCTCACACTAGCTTTTCCAAGGCAATGGAACTGTGTGTGCAAGCGGCCTCTTCAGCCCTGCGGCGGCCCTTTTTCCTGAATAAAGCCAAAAGCATCGCGTCCTTTGTCTCTGTGCCTCAAGAGCAACGTCATTCTACTTGACGAGTCCGTCTCGTTCCGGCTTCCTGACCAACAGCAGCATGGTCGCTTCGTGCGCACGTGGAGTCCTACACAGTCTCGTTATACCCCCCCCCCCCCTCCGGTTCTTACACAACCCTATGACCCCCCGCATTGAAGGCGATTCGACGCGTAACGCCAGTTTCTTGTCAGCATCATCCGCTAAGGGGGGGGGGGGGGGGTTTTCAGGAGACCCTTATGCGTGCCCCAAGTTGAGTCGTCCAACGTGGGTGCGCACATGGTGTTGCTGATCAAGGCACAATTCGACGGGAAAGCTAAGCTCTCCGAGGGAACCATTGAGGAACGGCCGCGGGTTCTTCGCGGAGCTCTGTTCTCTCGGAGGAAACTGCGTTGAAAGCGATCATAACGCTCGTTTTCACGGAGCCCATATCATCAGGGGCGGGCGTTATGCTTTTTGTTCCTCTCGAAAACAAAGTAAATACAAAACAATTTTGGAACTATGCAGTTGTGGCCCCCCCCCCCGACCGACCGACCTCTTCATGTTCTCCCACGACGTTCCTTCAACCATCAATTTGAATGGCAAAATTAAAATATGTTACATGTCGCTCCACAATTGTCGGTCCCACGGGGCGATCAGGTTAAATAAACGCGAGAAAACGCGCGCTTGTCTTTGGCTTTCGCTCGTAAGCCTCCTCCTGATCGCAGTTACTGCAATACGTTTGATCGGCAAACCGCGCCGAAAAATATATATATAAACACCCAACAAGTTGGCCTCCTTCGACGCGCCCGAAACCCCCAGCGAGAGGATCTCTCGATACACCCACCCTGCTCACAAAGCTTACCGGATTACCATACCATCCCGCCCCCTTGAATCTTGTTTGTAATTATTTTTTTAAAGCGCTCCCTTTGTTCCAAACACACAACGCCCCACGCGGCGCAACCTTTTTTTTCTCTCTCAATTCCGAACCTTGCCCTTTTGCCACTTTGCGCGCGCGCTCATGCTAGCCCAACAAAACAAGCGTGCGCTGCGCGCGTTGGGGTTAAAAACCGATTCCATTCCAGGGGTGTAGTGTGCGTGTAACCATGCGACCAACCCAGGAATGGAAATCTGCATCATATCCGTGGATTTTGTGCCGTGCTGAAAATACCGACGATGACCCGTACACGTTCAACGGTTGCAACGAGGGGGGGGGGGCGCGGGAGAAACACCCTCCCAAGAGGGAAGCCCGAGGTTGCATCCGCAGTAGCCCACGCCACTTTTACTTTTTCTTTGATCCGACACCTAATACAGGCGGCACCCCCCCGTAGCGGAGCGGTGTGGCTGGGCTGGTTCTTAGAATAGACCTCCTTGACTATAACAGTGCAAATTAAAATGCAAAAGATAACAAAAAAGGGGGGGGCATAACAGCGCCACACACTCTGTGGCGCCGTAACGTGAATGTGTGAATGGGGTTGGTTGACAGCTCCAGGAACTGTCGGAAATTTCCGCGATGCCTAAATTCAATTAAATTACTTTAGCTTATTTTATGCAACTACGGTAGCTTATAAGAGCAGCTGGAGTAGAGAGAGCATGGCCACAACTCCAACTCCCGTGAGAGTGTAGCGAATCGATTCGTTCATATCGCTCATCGCTAGACCAACCGGGCTCCAGAGTACTATGACACAGCTATACATTTGTCGTATCATTGGTGTGTATTGGCGTAGTGAAACAGTTGTGGATGGGCATAGGGCAACCCTTGCGCCGGCTTGAGAACACTCACTCGACGCCGATCCTAAATTACCTTAATAATAACACGCAGACTTGATCGGTCATATTGTGACTGTGACTCAGAACCTGAAGGTAAAACTCACATCCGCTTCTTCACAAATGTTCATCATCACTCCAGCGGCTGGTTGGAGGTTGGGAGCTGGGATAGGCGATTAAATCAAAGCCCGTCCAATCGAGGAGTGTCTGGCTTCAGGCAGTGTGCTCCCATCATGATGGGGAAGCATGATGACTCTGATAGAAGAACACGTATCGCCCCAACAGTAGCTTACTGAGGCATACTGTAGTGGGCGCTGCAATGTGCTTCCGCACAACGGTCCAGATTGAGCTTACGCCGGCGAATGGGGATAGTGCGTGTGTGAAAGGAAGGGGAAAACCGATATGAGAGGCGTGGTACATATGTCCATCTCAGGCTGATCACTCTGCATCACCAGATAGAAAGAAGGAAAGAAGGAAAAAAAAATAGACAAATGTTGGGATCCTGTGTTGTAGGTCACTTAGCAGGCAACCAAAAAAAAGGGCACGGCAACACAGCAAACAACTACCTCCCACCGGTCCATTTGCAGCTCACCGATCAAGCGGAGCCCCGTTTGGCCGCCAACCGGGCCTTCGTGCGCAGTGCTCGCTTCGCCCGCTTTTCCTCGCGGACGCGCTTTCGTTCCTGTGTAGAGCTGACAGCCCCGCCTTCCTCTTCTGCCCGTGCCTCCCCCACCAGGAAGTGCTCGATACACCCTTCAATGTGCGCCTGCACAGCGGCATCGCTCATGTCCGCGTCCGAATCAGCTGGCCACTCAAAGTCCAGGCCCCAGCCAGTTTGGCGGCTACTGGTGGCACCGCCCCGGTCTCTCCACCATCGCACGAACCAGCCGGCAGCCCTTGGCAAATCGGGCACTCCGCCGCGCTGCAGCATACCCAGTCTGCGCGCCAATAGACCCAAAAATTCGTGCACGTCATCGGTCGGCACTGTCCCCGGCGGAAGCAGCCCCAGATAGGCGGGCTCTTTTGACCAGAGATTAGGCGCAAGATACCGCGATACAAATCAACTGTGAGAAGTAATTCGGATACGTGATGAACGTACCGGTCCCACTGAGCGCATTGAGGCGATACAACAGGTAAGCAGCAAGCGACTCGTTGTCATACAACCCCTCCTTGATACCGGCTGGACCAGAGGTAGAATTGGTCGATTATGCATCGCTCTGGAGTAGCTGTCCTGCACAGCTACGTACCGATCAGTGCCAATTTGACACCCCGTTCGGCACCCCTATCTCCACGTCCAAGAAAAGGCAGCATCACCCCCGGAGTGTCAAAAGAATAAACAAGTGGGTCTTGCGATAGCTTCAGCCGTGTGGAGAGAGCTCTTGTCAGGCCTGGCTGCGCGGATGTGCGGAGAGCCTTGGGTGTCGCTACGTATAAGCGTACGAGTCGTAAATAAATAATGGATGAAAATATTCGACGAAACGCACGGCCGGGGATACCGACGTCCCTTAGGGCGTTCAATAGTGTGGACTTGCCGACATTAGGCATGCCGACGACAAGCACATTTAGCTCGGGTATATGTGGGTATTCCCGAGCAATATCTATTCGCGTCAGATATATAAACGATTTGATAAATTAGGCAGAGGGACAAGCCGACATACTCACAAGTAGGCCGCTAAGTATTTTGAGATCCTTTGGCCTGTTGCAAGATACAAAAATTGTTCTCTGCTCGGGAAATTTTGCGGCCATGGCCTTTTGAAACGGCTGTTGCTCACAAAAGCGCGATGCCGTAAGCAAGTCGCATCGAGGAGGCCAGTGGACAGGGTCCATACCTCGATACCCCACTCTGGGACGAGGTCGCGCTTGCTGAATACAACGACGCGCTCACACAGCTGTGCAGCTGCTCGCGGGGATGAAGCGGCGGCGTGTTTGGAGAGTCCCACACGTTCTGTGCGCCATCGGTTCAACGCGCCTGCGTGCGTTGGTCATATCAGTGATGGGCTCCCCAAGGATCAGATTCCGGAAACGCAAGTAGTACGCGAGGAATAGGTGCGAAAACGTCATGAGCGCCTCACGCCATGCCTGCTGGGCTGAGCGCGCGGGGGTAAACGCCAAAAAAGGGAAACGCGCTGGGGTGACCAGGCAATCGAATCTCCGAGCAGAGAATATTCAGGACATTCTGATCAGCCACATGTCGAGCACGCCCGTCGTTTTTTTTTGCATAATAGTTCGTAAGGGCAACCCCAGACGACGAAAAAGGCATATGAATAACACGTGGGACTCTGCAGGGCCGCAAACACACCGTGCTCGTCGGCGGTAGTAGTTCCACGTCTTCGTAACACTATCACCTTACCTTCGAAGGATCTGTTGACGCTTGTGAGTGGCAGACGGGCGTCCCGCAGCTCGAGGACGACGTCGGTGCGCGTCAGCAGACCTGGGAGGACACGAAAGAACTGCGTCATGTGTCCAGGATACCATGACTGAGGCGGGGGTAATGGTGGAGGCAGAAAACGCGACAGCATCGTGGCAATTCCGTGCAGCAGAGGGTCTAGATGGGCACTGCGTCAGCTCTGTGTCACTTAGGCGTTTTGTGATCGTGCGTGCTGCGGGCGCCGGGCGAGGGGACCAATGGAGGATAGCGCCGGGATGGGCCGCAGAACGGTTTAGAGATGCCAAAAGGGAGAGAGGGAGGGAGGGGGAGGGAGTGGTTTGACGTACATTTGGTTGCTGAGGGAAAGATGGCCAACGGCTGTCAGCGGTGGGCTCACTCAAGACTGAGGCTCACACGCACGCGCCGGGCTGGTGGGCAAGCCGAATACGGAACGGGTCTGGGACCATCGATCGTGGGAAAAGTGCCAACCTGCGATGTCAAAGAGCCAACGGCAGTTTGGCGAACGCATTGTCCCCGACTCTGTCCCTCTGCTGACGGCATTCACAACCCAGATGACCTCTTGCTGCTAGCCTGATCCAGCCCCTTGCCATCTACAACCTTCCGCTTCATTAATCCCGTGAGACCCACCCACTTGTTCGAAATCCAATTATCTATATCAACTCTCCGTGCGCAAATCACAAGTGTGTGTGGTTGAAGCGATAATCTACTTTCAACGAGAAATACAAAAGAACAATTAAGATGATACGTCTTCACGGTGGCGAGAAAAGGATATTGGCTGCAGAAAACTGAACTGTATGAAATACACGAGGATGGTACCGATGTATGAAAGATCGCGCATAACATGATGAAATTTGAGGGGATATACACCAAAACAAACCAGAGCAGGAGACAAATGAATCCAGGGATAAAGCAAGAATGGATGGGAAAACAAGGACAGAGTGTGCCAATGAAAAATGATAAATAAGGATATGGCAAAACGGCACCCACTACTACGGTGCACAGCACAGCACCACAGTGCCGTTCATCGTTCGAATGCTGTTTTGCGGAACCGATGGGTAAGGTCAAGACCGGGACGGGTAGCACAACTGCGCACCATGTTCCTAAACCCAAGAGTCCTTCCCGAGACCGATCGCATCAAAACTCTTCCCGCTCCGGGTTCGCCGCTCCTCTAATACTTGCACAGCATCAAGATTTATCAACTTCTCAGACGGGGGGGGTGACCCCTCCACCCAGCCCTTCCAACCCTTGCGAGCTGCGGGACGCTTCTTGCGGGGTCGGGTTTGCCCGGGTATGTCGGTATGGTCCTCGTCAAAATCAGAATCATCGCCGGGGGTGTGCGGTCGCTTGGATGACGTCCGTGATGTGCTAGAGGAGATCGAGGGACCGGGTGTAGTGGGAGGGGAAGAGGGCATCGGTGGGGGCGTAACCGAGACAGAACGCTGCGTGGTGGCGAGGCGTAATACTGGCCGGGAACCCCAGGCTGAGGAAGATGTCGTATTAAAAAGGAAATTTTTGGAATGTAAGGGTGTATCGGCGATGGAGGGAACAGTATCGAGGTGGGCGCCCGATTCACCATTTACGGGCTCGTCGTGGGCCGATTTGGCCCTTTTCTTGGCCCTTTCGCGAGCCTTCTTATCCCTCCGCCTTTCTCGCTTCATGTCGTCTGCCGACTCGACCATG
This sequence comes from Russula compacta, assembly GCA_022376555.1. NCBI lineage: Eukaryota > Fungi > Basidiomycota > Agaricomycetes > Russulales > Russulaceae > Russula > Russula compacta. The sequence goes on from WTXH01000015.1 coordinate 230,290, forward strand.
GTATAGCGGGGGACGCCGTTGAGAAGGCTCGTGAGTACATCCCGGGGCGGTCGGGGGTCGAAATCGCCTGCCAATACGGAAGTAGCGGTGCGACGACGACGTTTATGGGGTGGAATAGTAGAGTGGAGTGGGGGGAGTGTAACGGCCATGTTATCGAGGAGAGGCTCTGAGCGGGAGGGCTTGTATATCCCAGGTGTTGGGTGGAGCGGGTGAGCGTGGTGGCCTAATAAACAGGCGAGTGAACGCCGGCTGTTATAGTCAGCTCAGCAGTTGGCCAACGTAAATAATTACCCACAAATGGACACGTGGTTTTGTTTACCTTTTCCCACCAGATAACCCAACCCAGTACTCAGGCCCCGACCGACCCAAGAAGCCCCCCCAATGCTCCATTCTACACGTCCAACTCACACACGCATACATCCCCGTTTTTCAGGGTCATAAGATCTTATCGACCACCGAGTCACTCTCTTTCATTTTATTTTTATTTTATTTATTATTCCCCTCTCTTTCTCTCTTTACCTTATATGCGACGCCCCCGCTCACCACCTCAGTCCACAACCCGTACCCCGCAAAGTCCCGTCCGTTAGTTCCATTTCTCTTCCGTTGCTGTGGAGACACAACACAATTATCCGTTACAGCGCGCTCACTTCTGCGTCCCCAGCTCCGACCGTGGGACATCATCCCCTTCCTGGCAGCGCGGCTAACCGTCTTTGGGGATTTTGAGCGCTCTTACCTCCTTCCTCAGACGCCTCAGCGGCCTAGAATCCCTGGGTCTCTTTCCACAAACAACCTATTTCTGGCTCATTTTCACTCGTCCCGATCTCGGCGCCAGAAACTTATTGTGAGGCACTCGATCTGGTAGTCTGATGACTGTAAACGAGAGACAATGATTCCCCCCCACGCCTTTTTGTCATCCGGAATGCTCCAGAGCGGCTCCGCGGCTCAGCCCGAGGAGACCCCGTCTGGGCGCGCATGTTTGCTTTTGATCGCTGTTCAAACAGCGATTACATCGTCTTCGTCTCGTCTCCGCGTTACTTAACACTCGGGGAGCTCACGCCACTGCATCACGGATCAGCATCGCCACCTCTGTACGTAGAGGCCTGGGGCCGGTTGGCGGTGCCATGGGCTCGAATCAATTTTGGCCCATCAATACATCCTACCATCACCTGCTTACGGGATCCGTCAAATTAGCGAGTCCTCCACTCAGCTAAGAACTTCTTTACGGAACGGATAACCCCTGTATACCCTACTTGAACGCTCTTAGTCCCTTCCTAAACGGTCAATCCACGGTATCGCCCTCGCCACACAGCTCCATTCAGCTCGCACTTCGATTCGTCTTGGCTGATCCCTCACACCCTCCCGGAAACCTTGAGCTTCTTGCCTCCCCTTTCCCATCAACCTCATACTACCACTCTGGTCACAATACTTGTGTCAGATCCAGCAATAGACCTGTAAAATTGCGCCACGGTAGTATTTGCCTTATCCCGCTCGCGCCCTACTGCTGGTCCGCGCTCTCGTGACTAGGGTCGTACCTATCTATGGTAATGTGACGGCGTCAGCCGTTTAGACTACGTTCGCCCTTATCTGTCCTGTACTAGGAATGAAAAAAAAAAAAATTAAATCGAGTTGCAGCTCGGCCGTCATTCGGACGCTCCTTTTTCCTGGAGCTGGATCCTTAACCCCCCTTCAGCATCTAGGCAGGTACTTAAGCTTCAGCTCCGAGAAGTGCTTCTTGGCGTGCGCTTCTCGGGACGAGTCCCTTCTGGACCCGCAGTAGGATCCAGCCATCCATCCATCCGTCCGCTTATTCGCCCATCCGTCGTCATCTAGATAGCCGCGCACCAACTCTCACACGAAAGTTTTACAGAGGTTGTCCCTTCCCTTCATGTCGTCGTGCCGATCCAGAAGGGAAGCCAAAGATCCAGACCCTACCCGTGAAACCAAAAGTTTGTCGATTGACGGGGAAAATGTTAGTCCGTCGTCAAACAAGTTTGCCGGTGATACTGTGACCGAACCGATCGTCCGAGGCATCATCCGTGGTGGGGGCTGGCAGGCTCGCGTATACATACAGTACATGCGCAGGGCGGCTGTGGCATGGCGTGGCGATGCTCGGCGCCTTAGTCGCGTGCAGGCTAGGGAGCCGTTCCCTACTGCGGCCGATCAAAGAGCTCCGAAGAAGAAAAATAAAATAAAAAGCACTCACCCGAAAGAAAAGGCGTGGCACTTGGCTAGCTTTCTACTTGGCCTTTTGGTTTTGCGGCGAACATAATTAATTAAGAGAGGCTGAAAGACGTGCCGTGCCGAGTCCCCCCCCCCGCCCCACACCCAGCCCTGAGGCCTGAGGCTGAGTCACAGATAATAATAAAAATGAAAAAGGTGTGATAATAAAAAAATTCAATAGTTTGACCCATGACAATAATGAGAACGACAATTGACGGATTTTCACAATGGGGGGGCAGACCACAAATTATTTAAAAAAATGACTGACTCTGGACCGCGAGGTGATTGGAGAAACACACACAAGATTATAGCGAGCTGTTAGATGTGTGCCTAGAGGAGAAGAAGAAGACGCATCAGCAGGTATACAATAACTGTGTGCCGCCGGCATACTGGTACGGCTTTGGGGGGCAGCTCGGGGACAGCCAGCAAAGCATCGCCACGTCGGTATGCTATGGCGACCGCGGCTAACCCTCACCCATATCTACGTATCTCAATTGAAACGCCCGGTCGATGATTCCAGGTAGACGGTCACCGGCTTGGAGTGTGTGTTCGTAATCATAAATCCACGATGTGGCGTCACGATAAATGTGTGGGGTTCCTTCTCGTGGGATAGATGTGAGGAGGACATGCGTTGTCTCCAGCCGCCCCTCCGCGGAGAGGGCTAGAAGCACCCGCCGCTCAACGTCGGACGGCACATGCGCCACGCGGACACAAAACGCGCTGAAACGCATACACACGGATGCTACACATGACGTGACTCGCGACGTCTGGTACATGACCATGACCCGGGCCGGGTAAAGTGCCGTTGCCGAACAGGACGGGCGTTGTTTGAGTTTTGGGACCCTTCCCCTTGGGCGGGGTCTGCCACTGTATTGTATCCCACCCTGGTCAGTCATGTGTTTCGCCTCGTACTGTACTTGTTTCAGAGATTACTATTCTAAGATCAAGATCATCAAGATAATTAGTCCCTTTCTGCTCGTCCCTTTTCGAAGGCGCTCCGTCTCACCGTCTCACCTCCAAAAGCCCACGGCAGAAAAAGGATTCCCATTAGCCGACTTGAACGACTGACCTCGTCATTATATAAGCAAGTTACTAGTGACGCGCTCTACCAACTGAGCTAAACGGGAACGTCTGAACTTACTTGTTTGTAGTCCATATATCCTACATCGTCTTTAGGCTTGCGACGATCACGACCACTGTCCGTTCTGCTAGCCTCTACCAAAGCCTCCCCCGTTTGGCATCCCACTAGTATGAAGTTTTCGTTCTCTGTTAATTTACCCGCCGCCGTTGCGCTATTGCATGGCACCATTGAGGTGAGGTACACTGTAACCTGATCGTTCCAAGCCCTTGGGTACTTAGTACATAGCACGCAAACACCCTCTTCCTCGCTCCACAATTTCAACGCCAAGGTGGAGCTCTACAGTACTCGGGACTGCGCGGTACAGCTGGTCCATTTCTCCACTCGTCTTTGTGGGCCTCCGATTTATAGCCTCGGGCCCAGTTCATTTAGCTAGGACATCGGCATAGCGCTTTGTAGAATAGATTTTTAGACCTATTCTGTCCTCTTCATCACCTGCGTGTACGCCACAGTTCCCTGCCACCATGCGACGAAACCAAGACCCAAGAACCCGTGCATACACCCCCAGACGACTTCTGGGGTGATCTTGTACCTAGATACCGCAGAGCGGGTCCAACTCAGGTGAGTGTGTATACGCAGCATAAAAAGAACCGTACTGACGCTTCAAAGAAGGCACCGAGGGTGAACGGAATGAAGCGCGGAGCTTGGAAGAGTACCGTCGATATGATACTGTGGTACACACACAGACCGATGGCAAGGGCTCGCTTTCCAGGAAGAAATTCTGGGATAGATATCTGCATTCGCCACCTTGCATGTGCCACGTATCCACCAACGTGCGACTCACCTGGCAGAGGATAGCAGAGTAGCGCGACGATGGAGACGCTCAGCGCCAAAGTCGCGTACATCTTGCAAGCCACGCATGTTGAGCGGCGCCGGTCACATCTAGATGTCATCACGCACCTTCAGAATGATGAGCGTGGTGTTATTTAGCTGGAGGAAAGGCAAGGACGAGGGAGCCCAGAGACCTTGGATGGCGATTGGCGCATCAGTGGCGAGGTGGAGTAAGAATACAGTAGAGCTGACATGATCGATAGACTGGGGTGAGGTGTTGCTAAGGATGCGCACAATAGCTAAGGGCCAACGTACAGAGGACTCCGCCCAGGCTGGGACATAGTTGCTGTCGACTTTCGATACGCTGGACGGCGGCGATGCACAGAAGAGAGCAAAAAAATTTATTGTGTAATAATTGACCACGGGACCAGGAACGCCCAAATAGGATATGGATCTAAGATCTGCATTTCTCAGGGTTCTGTGATCCGATCGTTATCTTAAAGATAATTCCATTCCGGTCCAAACCGCGAAGGGCGCAAGCCATACCATACCCATAAGTCAGGTGGTGCTTCACTTCGGCGGTGATTGAGGTTATGCTCCGCTCAGTGCCGAGTGTAAGAGGAGAAAATAAATTCGATAACCCTTGGGATCCCCCCCCCTTTGATCGACCATTTACTTCTTAAAGCCGTATTATAAGAGAGAAAAATGTGCTTCTTGCACCGATCCTCACCGTCATCGTCTGGCCTGCCCTTCCGAAAACAGCCAGCGAAGGCATGCAAGTACATGCTACAGCCACATCTGCTTCTCCTGGGCTCACCTCTACCGGCTCACGGTGGCTGGTCTCGAGAGTTGACTTTAAATCAGCAACGCTATCGCTTGATGGCCCGTTGGCTCATGGGGCGCTAGTATTCTCTCCTTTTCGGATCTCGTTACCCGTGTAGCCTAGTTTTGCCTGGCGTGGATGGAGCTCTAGCTCTAGCTCTCGCTGTCCCGCCGCCGCGTTTAATTAAAAAATGCTCTAGTCCTTTCGCCATCCCTGAAATTCTTCCTTGCACGATCCATGTGTTGAATGATGATACACGGAGCGAGTAGTAGGTGCAAATGCCATGGAATGATACGCTACGTGGATACATGGATGCCGTCACACGTCGACGTAAACTGGTTCTTGGTCTTCGGCTTCAGGCTTCAAGCACGAGTGCCGGAGCGGACTTGGAGCGGGCAGAGAATTTCTTGGAGCTCGTTGCACCCGTCCGCTCTACTTCTCGTGATTGCTTTTTATCGCCGTACTGCCATACGTGCCGACAGCTGTGCGTGAGCCCTCCGCGCTCCTTCCTCGTATGACGGGGAAGGGATGGAAGACCTTTTGTTCTAAGCCCTCACGTGCTCGCGCCAGTCGCAGCTCAGCTTTGTCGAGCGCCTGCCGCATTCGCCAGCCACTACCACCTCTTCTCTTCTCTTCTCCGGGGCGGCTGTCAGCATAGCACAGGTTAGAAACGTTAGCACCGGCCGAGCGGAGGATGATGATGATGATGATGATGATGATGGGTGTGCTGCGTAGACTTCACGGTATAAAGCATACCTAAAAAATAAAGCATGTTATTAATCAAGCGGAAAAGAGGGGTGGTATGTGCGGCAGTTTAGGATACCGTGTGTTACATCATGGGGGCAGAGCTCCGCCCAAGGCGCGCGAAGATCCGAAAAAATAAAATAAAACAGATCTCGCGCAGTGGCAGAATTGGCTCCGTGAGCGCCACGATCGGACCAATAATAACAGTCCGCGAGAGGCGATGGACAATGAGCTTTGTCAGGGGAGCGGGGGCGACAGGATATCTGTGGATGAGGAACGGTGGTGTGGACCCACACCCGGTCGAAAAGAAAAGCACGCACCAGATACGATCGGCAGGAGTAACTGACTAGGGCACATCCACCCGTCCGTTTGGTGTAGGCCGCAAAGATCGGGTTTTTAAAATTTCGAAAAATGTAAGATGTAATGGACCGCAAAAGTGTGAACAAATTTTTTTGCGACACCTGTAGACTGAATGGGAATGGTATCATCCAGGGCAACATTCACTCCAAGCATGGGATGATTAACTCTGACACCATTTGTTGGTGATTCCTGGGATATGTCGTAACGCAGAATCGTCACTCGACATGAACAAAGGATGTCAAGGAGAGCATATAGACATACCCGATAGTAGATCTCTAGCCATAGAGCACAGAAATATCGAGGCATCTAATAAATGAAAGTGCGATTGCATGTTGGGAGGTGTAACCTAGTCAAGAACAAGACCGAGACATTTGGTGTCCTGACTCAAAGGCAAGGGGAAAAGGTACGCGATCCTAGGCCTAAGCCTAGTTATGCATGCCATTTTTTTTCTGCGCAAAGGAGTGAGGAATAGTTAATAAGGCTCACCGACCGGGAATGGTCACATTAGACTGGAGCAGGGCAATAAAACGGACGATGGGACGCGATGAGAAGAAACGGAACATGACTGGGAGTCGGCGTTTCTCGGAGAGGTAGAACAATAGATAAGTCAAATCCCAAACAAAGAGATCCATCAGGAAACCATATGAGGTTGCATAAATATGTCGTCACGATGGTACAAACAAAATTCACTGCTTCGTTAGGTCCGCTGCGAAAATACCTAATCGTCACAACACAGGGAAAGGCGTGCAGCGCGCGCCGACTGCAACTCGCACCTAGAAGTGTCACTGTAAGTAGGATCAGTGCTAGTGCTACTCTGCCGTCTCCTCTTCCCCATCGTCAGCATCATAGGCATTCATGCTCCGACGCCAAACGCCAAGTTCGCCAAAATCAACATTCCGCTCTAGATCAATAGCTTCCGCGCCGTCTCGCCAGATGTCCTCGCTCACAAGACTACGCAAGCGTCGCACCTCAGAACGGAGCAACGAAATCTCGTTGTCACGTCTTTCAATCTTGTCATTGAGCAGGCGGATGTAGTCATTGCCACACCGCAGGAGTTGTAACTTGCTGATGCCACGATTTGGGCCTTCCGTGTTGCCTCGAGGTGGTCCGCGGGGAGGCATGGCCCCCGGTAGGACTGGCTCATCTGGATAGCCATCCTCACTCGGTAGTGGGATAGGAGGAAGTAACGTGCGTAGGTCGTCGAATGTTGTCTTCAGCGAATCCCGCCGTTTCTGCTCCGCGGCCTTATGCGACGTCTTACGAAGTACAGGCGATGGTAAGGACGATGAGGAAAGAGGGTTAGAGGGATGCACATTTCCAGCTGATATGTGGAAAAATCAGTGCACCACGGGAGGAAGTAGTGAAGGTCAATATACCTGGTAATATAGGTTTTAGGCTTGGGCTCACGAGGGGAACACCGCTGCCTTTTTTGGTAGTAGTTACAGAAGGGGAAGTGTCCTTCCCACGGCCAATAGATTTGCCCTTGCCGTCATTTCTTACGGTAGGAGTCGGGGGCGCAAGACCGCTGTTCATGCCAAGTCCTCCCAGATTCATAATGCTGGCAGGAGTGACAGGCGTAATATTGTGCATAGGCCCAGTAGCACTTGCGGCAGATGAGCTCGCGACGGGCGTATTTACGGTGGAGGATGATGCACTGAGCTCGGACTGGGATGGTGGTGGCCCCGGTGGGGGCATTGATAAGTCAACGGGTGACGGAGTGTCGCCGGGTATCTCGCCGCTAGTGCTATTCTTACGTCCCCCGGCGCGTGACGAGCGCAGAAGTGGAGTCGAAGATGCGGATTTCGTGCTGCGCGGAGCACGCTTCGTGGAGTTCGGGGTGGGTGGAACCCGCGGTGTCGGTGATGGACGCTGTCGCGCAATTTTTGCCTGCTCTTCCTCATATGGTGACGCAGCACGCTTACTACGTCGGGCCTGCTGAGAAGCATCGGGTTTATACGGGTCCATCCAAGGACTTAGAGGCGAAAGATCGAAGTCTAAATCTCCAGGAGAAGGTAGGGGCATAGGCGACGTTGTATCGAAGACAAGGTTGGCCGGCGCGGAGCGGGCGTCGTGCGAGGCCGGTATATGGTGAGGCGGGAGGTGCATATCGGGAGGGAGCTGTGACTGGTTGTTGGATCTAAATTGTGAGGTATCAACATAACCAAGGGTAATGGGGGAGATGTAGTCTGTGTTCGGGCTAGATTGGGCGTGCAACTCGGCAGAGTTGACTAAGATATGATTGGTTTCGCTTTCTTGTTAAGAGAATCAAGAACTGCACTCACTAGGTGTGGGAAGACCGAGGAAAGGGTTTTGAGGTTTCTGACGCTCGCCTGATCCTTCGATAGAAGATGTGCTGCCCTGGCCGCTCAGGAATTCCAGCTAAAAGTATTGGCGATAAAGAAGGCGATGCGAATGTGATCGGTAAGATTTGACTCACTTGTTGTTGAAGGATCTGATTCTGTAACTGCAGTTGCTGTAGCTGATTAAGCTTGAGACGCTGCTCGAGCACGAGTTGAGGGCTATAGTGGCCTTGACCCATTGAGCCGGTTTGCTGGCCTTGTAAGCCGATGAGCTGTGTTACGAGATCGAGGTTGAGAGGGACATTGGGGATGACTGAGTTGGGAGGGGACATGGTCGACGGTGAGGGCAAAGGCGGCAGAGCGCCACTGTGCATATGGTGAGATTCATTCCCGCGCTCAGCGCCGATCTCGGATATAAAGAGGGAGTTGAAAAAGTCCTTCTGCTGTTGTTGCACACCTTGATGGTCCATGGGATAGCGATTCTGGCAGCAACGGAAGACGAAAGAAAGGAAGAAAAAAAGCTGGAAGGAGTGGACGAACGAAAGGGCAGCTCGACCCACTGACCTGCCAGGTCCATTTTCATCTCAAATTAGTAAATCCGGCGGTCGGAAATTTACCGGATAATATCATCCCTCGAGTGTTTTTTCTCCTTTCCTTCTCACAATGTACAGATGCATCATCGCAGGTCGTCTGGTTCATATGCTGAGCATTTGATCCCTCGGATCTCCTCCCGCGGTTCGCGCATTAATGGGGTTCACGTACTCACCTTCCGTGGATTTGCACCATATCCCTCAGGGATAACATACTCGTTAACGTAAGCCAGTCACCTGTCCATCCACGTCTCCGTGCCTCCGTGCCTAGGCACAATTCCTACCTAACGGCCATGCACTCTATGAGGTGGTTGCAGACGACCCAGCGAATCAATCTCGATCTCGATGTTAATATGCCAGACCCTATTTGCCTGAAGTGATAGCCGTCATGATGCCGATCTCACCCGCGAGCAACAACCTCGGATTAACACCATTGTCCAGAATTAGGTCCACTGAGCCCATCAGCACCCAGTGTGAGAGACAACAAGCATATTTCCGACTAGAAAAAAGACAGCTCAGCCCGAGGAGAAGGTGAGCGACACGAGGCGGTATGCCAGTGAGATGACAAAGTAGTATCTTGTCAGCGAAGGGGTGATAGGTCTTGTGACCAAAGCCCAGATGAGCCACACGTCCAAGATCTCATTGCTCACCCACGGAAAATTTAGATGAGATTATATTGTACTCTGCGTTTTGCCCCAGTCCTACGTGTATATCCGCATTAATAGTGGTGTAAGACCCCCCAGTCGCAAGGTTTGAACGTAATACCGGTTTCACTATTTCCGATTCACGTCAATGGCTAGCTTTTAGCACGGTCTCTCCTATGAGGCATAGTTAAGTATTAGCACACCAGCTGGCGGCACAGTGATATTCAAGAGCGTCATCTCGAGAATTAAAGCTAGTGAGCGAGAGAGACTAAGACTCAGCTCCTGTGTCAGTAGCGTCACTGTCGCCGATCGTAGGACATATAAGATAAACGATAGACGGCGGTGCTCGGACTACCAGGAAGGGTATTGGCACCGAGGGTTCTGGCAAACACACACCAATGGGGGAAAAGCTACACAATTGTAAAATGCTAGCAAACCTCTAATGCCATTTCGATAAGGCAGCCTGAGGTCGTAACTGAAAATGGCTCTGTAGGAGAACGCGTCGAAAGGGAAAAAAACTTGGCACAGAGAATCTGATTTGCCGGATAGCGCGGAGCGGTACGTGAACTGTGGGAGGGAAAATAGATTCAAATTGCTCCAAGCCCATAAAAACTGGAATCACAGGAGCAGTCGACTCCCCAGCAGTGCGCCTTGCCGATGTACGGGGGATGTGCCCATCAAGAAGCCTCTCGATTCAAGACTTGCTGAGTGAGAGAATACCAAGAACTCCGTCGGGACTCAGAGCCGTGTTCGGGGAAAACATTGGAGAGACGACTGCATCAGCCTGAGGGAGGGGTTCGTGCAATTGCTGACGCGGCAGTAGCCTCGGAGGAGCTCACCCATTGACCAATCATTCCAACCTTCGACGAATGGATGCCAGCAGAATGCAGAAACAAGATGGAGCTTACGACACAATTCATTGGACATGAGGGGTGGACGATGTCAGAGTAACGGGCTGAGTGCTGATGGCTGTCAGGAGGCGAGCCAACCTCGATAGCACCTTTGACGACATGCATCTGCATCTCCACACTACCAGGGATTAGTGCAGAGGGTCTGTAGGAGGTCTGGTTTCAGCCCAAACCACCTGGGCTGCGGTTGAGCACGGAGAGACGGGCAACTAAACTGGCCGCGACCATTCTACAGGGGTTAGATGGATGCTCCTAGCGAGGCTCGCTAATAAATCATGGGGAAGGCACCTCTTTCATGCCTAGAGTATCGATTGTGAGTCATGGCGGTTGGTGCGTTTCCCGCCATCTATTCGCTAAACGAAAGCATGTTCCGAAAACGACATCCTTTCGACCCAGATATTGACCAAGTACACTGCAGTGTGAATGAGAAAATGGAACCTTGCCGATTAACGTCATGAATGTTGCGTATACAAGTCAGACATTTTACGGCAGAAGTATCGGCCTCGAACATACTGTACTTATGCATGACTCGACCAATGTATTATAGTCACGTAATCTCGGGCTGTCACACGCACATACAGTATATGTGATGTTCGACCGCATGGGTTCCTGGCACATAACTTACACCTCATCATATACACGTAAGAAAACCCACAGCAGTCAGTTGTTGAGGAGGCTGGTGTATTACTCGGCCCCCGCGCCGGAGCGTGATATTGTTTTTTTAGCCTTGGGGTTACAGTCCGCCGTCCCTACCACCATAGACCTCACATAGCTGTGAAGGGATATCGTACTGTATCGTAGTACTGCGAAGGGGGAGATCGTGTGCGGAGCGCTTCCCGCTGGAAACCTGACGGTACTGGAGCCGAAGAGGCTTAACCCTTGCCATTGTTCTGGGCATTGAGCGGTTGATATAAAAGGCTCGACGTACGAAAGCTCGCTGTAGATGGCTTTCAGGTAGGATTTCCCTGGCCAACACTGCGTCACCGGGCAGCCGTAATTGGTCGGCATGCAGTCGCGTAATCGATGAAAGCGACAAATCTATGAATACGTTATGTGAGAGGGGGACAAGCAAGACAAACAAGGCTGGCGTTGAGACGGACAGGGGAGCTCAACAGCGGCTGGTTAGCGGGAAATTTTTCCATCGTGATGGTGAGCTATCATCTTACATTCATCGAAAAACGTCATGACGGCGCATAGAACATGGAGACCTTGTGGAATAATTCTCTCGCATGAGCATCCGCGGGCGGCCAGTGAAGTAAGCCACACGAGAGGAGCGGTAGTCATGCCTACGGAACGATCACGATGGCTGATTTCCCACCTGCGAAGCAGCCTCAGTTCCCACCCGAGAAATGGGAACAGAGATGATCAGCTGAGCGCATCATGATCTATCGCGACCAAGAATGAAGGTTAAAGTCATCGAAACGACTCGGAACCGCAGCCTTTTGTGCCAACACCGGTCCCCGCCCTTGAAACACCAGTTTCTTGCCACGTATCAACCGGAATTCATTACAGACAGACTCACGGAGAAGACAGTAGCTGAGCCGATAGAGCATCGACGGCGCATCGACATCTGCGGAGACGATGTGGCACCTAAGACATTCGCGAGGGTTGATGCGAACTTGCGCCGTAGGACTCTGATCGAAAGAAAGGGTAAACCCGCTCGCTGCTCAGCGGCGAGATCAGCCGGAGCGCTTAGTATCGCTTCCACCCAGTCGATCGGAACATAGCACAGAGCACAGCTTGGTGCCCGGGTTTTGACGAACACTGAGCATGTGATCGTTGGACCTCGCCAACTGAAACCGGTCTGCAGACTCTCCGCTCCGTATAGCCCCGAAAAAAATGCCGAAGAGGATGGATCAGGATATGGTTTAGTAATATCACGACACGACGACACGAGCACGAGCACGTTCTTGGGCCCCACGTGATGTACTTGCTCAAGTACCCACTGCACGCGTTTACCTCTCCTTTCTCTTGTCGGGTGTCGGGTGTCAATACAGCTCGTGAGGACTCTTGATCATGTTTTTCGGTAAGTTCATGTGTTCTGCTCCTTGTTCTTAATGCGACATCCAGACACATCGTGCCCAGCTAGACTTGTAGAAGGTGAGCGCCGAAATGACGAAAAGCGGTAGCCTGGGATATTACAGCCGGGAGACCAAGCCAAACAGTCATGAGGTGAAATTACGGCAAGCCATTTGACATATGTTCGTGAACACCGTCTAGATCCCTCACGAACCACTACCGTATTGTCACCAGGTTTCATGCCGGCTGTCGGTGGTGTTGGTGTTAGAAGCTTCCATAGGAGTATGGGCCACTTACTGCACTTGTGGATGCGTTGAATATGTCTACAGCCAAAAATAAGAAAACGGGGTATCCTTGAATAGCAGCCCTCGCTCCGTGGACCAATAATACAAGCTAAACAATTCAGACTTCACACCATGTCGGTCATCCAAACCAGACATCCTCAGGCAGTGAATGCACTCAGTAGCCAGAGGTTCTGTCGCTCCGCAGAGAAATCAACACTTGACAAGTAGGTGACGTTCTCAACTATAACATCACCAGACGACACGGCGAGAACAGCACAAGGAACCTCCTTCTGACCGCAGGTCGCGAAATCAGTCAAGAACCTTACGGAAGACCCCTTGGCGAGAGGTACGATGCAATACACAGGGCGGCACTTTCTGCTCAGTATGAGTATGACCACCTAAATAAACGAAGGCTAGGGTTTCCTGAGACTTACGGGTGCTCATCACCTCGAACCATGGCAAATAATTCCTCCTCGGTGACAGCGAAACAGAGCGAACTTGTGAGTTCAGGCAATGAAATATCGAATCAAGGAGTGGCTGAACTGCCACGTTAACATGGTGACCCTCTCTCATCCTACAACAATGGCTGAACTTTGGATAATACACGGGGAATACTCGAGTCTTCTATCTTTGGCTAGCTGACAACCTCCCCAGAACGGACCTAGAAAGGATTATATCAGGGGGACTTCTCAGGGATTTCCATTTACGCTAACCTCCTTGCCAGTCTTCTTGATAACAGCGAGGACATCATCATAAGGAACGGTCCCGTTGACTTGAACTTCTTGTGTTTCCAGCTTCACTTCGAAGGAGGAGACTGAATCAAATTGAGCTATCTTCAACCCGAACAGAGTATGACCCTCACTCCCGAGGCCATTCGTCTTAGCCTTGTCCAGGGCGCGTGTCACTGCGCCAGTGCAGCCCCCGCAAGTCATCTATAGTTGGATGGTAAGGAATTTGATAGATTCATATGCACATCAACATTACCTTGACATCGAATTTGTAGGTGTGTTCGGTATCGGCCTAAGCAAGCGTCAGAAATCTACGCGCGATGGATGGTAGTAACGACTGAGAGGAACCATTTGAATGTCTATGTATGTATGGTCTGAGACAACATATGAGCATGCATAGAACGGAGTGGCTTTCCACTTACTAACCAAAATCGTTGGGAAGGAGTTGGTAGTTGAGAAGAGAGAGGTGCTTTGTGATGTGATCACTGGCAGTGACTGCATTTATATCGGATCGGCCATCACCAGTGCTCACAGTCACGTGAACGTGCGGCTATTGCCAAATGCCAAAGTCAATAGCCAAAGCTTCCTTGTCTTTCCGCGGTCATTTCGCATCTGTGATTTTTCTCTTTTCTTTACTCGCTATATTTTCTCTGAAATCCAGTTTCTGAGATCCAAATGAGTGGACAGACGAGGGCAGGCTCAGCGCGACTGAACGCCTACCACGGGACAAAGCGTCAGCTCATAGGAACAAGTGCAGGTCAAGTTGCGCCTGCTTGGCGGACATTAAACGGGACAGGTGGCACTGCTGCCACCAATGGGAACATAGCACCTCCGTCGAAGAAAGCTTTGCAACGGGGTAGTAAAATATTGCTTAGCAACTTGCCTATGGATGTGGCCGAAGCCGAGGTCGAAGTGGGTATATTTAGCTGCTTCCTTCCATACATAATACCCTCATTACTTGTAGGAGCTATTCAAGAGAACGGTAGGAGCTGTAAAGGACATGTTTATGATCCACAACAACCAAGGGCGATCGAAGGGAATGGCTATAGTTACTTTTCACCGTCCAACCGATGCTGGTGTGGCACGGTCAAAGTACGATGGCAAGGTGATTGATGGGAGTGCGTCCTTCCCCGTTCCTTTACTTCGTCTTCCCACTGACTAGGCATTATCATATACTAGAGCACAAACTTAAAATCGAATTAGTGACGGACAGCGACGAATTCACTCCACACACAATTAAAGAGCAAACCAATGCTCCGCCGTCTTTGTTATCCCGTATTGCTGGTTCTCACATAAAACCTGCCTCGGATCAAATACCAAACAATACAGCTGCTGTGCATCCCGTGTATGTCTCCGGTTGAAGCTGCGTTTAACTAGTGCACGCCATGTGAGGGCGAGAGCTTACACCATTTATCACCACCCAGACAACATCCGGCGAAGAGAAGTCCGATTTCTATTGTTGTTTCGGGTCCTCGAAAGCGGACCAAAAAAGGTCCCAAGCGCGTCAAGAAATCTCTTGCCCAGCTAGACCAAGAGATGGAGGAGTACCGGGCGTCCGCTACGGACGGGAAAGGCGCATAGGCTCTGGGGGCACACTTGGTTCCTTCGCTCTGTATGGGTCCTTGGAACCCCTTCGAGTTGGATTGTGTGCTATGGGCAATCTACAGGTGTTTGCTGATATTATTACTCCCTGGCCAAATCATTCTACGTTGTTGATAGCATGACACTGGCCCGTCCGTGCGTATCTAGCTCTGTATGCTTTTTCCTTCGGGCACTTTTTTCATGTTGTATTTCTGACGGATACTAGGCCTTTTCCATAATTGAGAAAGAGGGTTCTGACGATGACTTGGGGTGTGGTAGAATATCTATATCCACGTTGTTGAAATGACTGCTGGAGATGTGCCCCTGGAGTAGGGTTAAGGCCGATATGTCCCACCCTGCGCCCGAAACGCTTATCTATCAGTAACTCTCTGTAACAGCGACAGCGACCACCGACATCACTCGACGGACATGGTTGCACCACTTTACACAACCGCTTCTGGGCTCCTTTTTCATGCAGGAAAGATCCTAGTAGTCACAGTCGGACTGCCTGCCCGTGGCAAGACACATATTTCTAGGGCCCTCGAACGCTATCTCCGATGGGCTGGAATAAAAACACAAGTAGTTTCTCTGGGTGATTACAGGCGCAAGACATTAGGGGGGCCCAGAAGCTACCCCCTGACTATTTCACGTTCGGTGCGTGGGCGTGGTCGATCGATCATAGGTGTTGCACTGTATGTTTACGCCACCAAACCAGGGAAGAAAAGCCCTGAGACCATAGAACTGCGCCAGAAGGTTCTGGATGGCTGTGAACAGCTCATCTGGGACTTTTTCAATGCCGGAGGCCAGTGCGTTATCTACGACGCAAACAACGGGCGCCGTGAACAACGGCAAAGAGTGGCTGCGAAGTTCGGCAAGGAGGGTATACACGTTGTGATCCTAGGTAGTCACTGCTACGTTTGGCTTCATTGCTCTCCTTTTTCCCTGACATTGCCCCTTGCAGAATCGATCTGTGATGACCCGGCGGTTATAGAGCGTAATATACGGAGTGTGAAGATTTCTTCACCGGATGTGAGTCTCGTCCCGCTTTCCTCTCTTGACATCGTCACATCTCGTGATTATTAGTATCGCGGGTGGGACCCAAATCTTGCGGTGCAGGACTACTACAGCCGTATAAGGGACCATGAAAAACATTATGAAACTGTGGATGAACTCGATGTGCCCTCCATCCGGATTAATAATGTGCGTTCCAAGGGCTCTGTCTATGACATATCTGCTCAACTCGTCACCGGTCAAAACATAGGTTGGCGAGAAGATCATGGTTAATGTAGGTTCACACCATGCTCCGCCCCGTCTCCACCCGCTCACGTCAGCGAATTTCCAGAACGTTCGAGGCTACTTACAGGTAAACAAAACCGAGGTGTCCATGTGCAGGAGCTTATCTCTTGTAGTCAAGGATAATTTTCTTCCTGATGAATATTCACAATCGATACCGCACCATCTACTTTGCACGCGTATGACGTCCAGCCCCAAGTCCTATCGCCCTGCTTACCTAGGACTTTCTTCAGTCTGGGCACTCGCTTCACGAGCATTCCTATAAGATCGATGCTGATCTCTCGGAGACAGGATGGGAATATGCGGCGCAATTAAAAGATTTCGTTCTTGAGCGCCGCGCAAAGTCATTGAAGGAACGTGGTCTTGACCCAAAACGAGCCGTCTTGTGGTCCGTTCGTTGGTATTAGGTATCATCCGAATCTTACGGCTCATTCCTCCTCCAGATATGGACCTCCGCTCGTCGCCGATCGCACCACACCGCGTGGCCATTCATGGCAGCGGCTGACCCTAAACAGCCAGGGGGGCACAGTGCAAAGTGAAGGTCATAGAGAAGCCACTGATGTCCGAAATCAATCCCGGTGTCTGGGACGGACTTACGGTAGCAGACGCCAAACGGGAATACCCAGAGGAGTGGGAGCGCTTTCTCAAGGACCCATATTCATTCCGTGCGCCGCGTGCGGAAAGCTACCATGACCTCAGCGGTACGTTCTTCACTTCCGTTTGGCATGCTTGCATCCGTCGCTCAAGGAATTTACCCACAAAGTCCGATTGGAGCCGACGCTGGTTGAGCTGGAGTGCCAGCAAGAAGACTTGCTAATTATCGGGCATGCTTCCGTCGTCCGATGTCTGCTCGCATACCTGATCGGTTTGCCACCCTCCGAAATACCCGCAATTGAGGTTGCACGCGGAGATCTCATCGAAGTCGTGCCCGCATCATATGGCGTGCATAGCCAAGCGTATCACTTCTGGGACGGCCCTGGTCGTACACACGGCGAAGGAGAAGGAGGTTACGAGGACCGTGATCCCAACAACTTTTACGAAAACTATGCGGAGGATACACGGGAGAAGAAGCATAGGGTTGGCTATGCGCATAACGAAAAGTAGACTCGTTGTCTTAATAGTTCGCCTTGTGGGTCAGTTTTCCGTAGCTAGACCTTCCGTATCTCTGCCGATAAATGAACTTCGTACAACCACTCCATTTACTCACTTATGCGACCATCATAGTAACGTCCCCCCACCAGTACTTCTTTTCCCTCCAGAGCTTGGCACCTTATCTGGCTGGGCACTTACCCCTCTCGTGCTTTACCGGCGGAAAACTCAACCTCAGAGGGATCGAACTCCTTGAAATGCTTGAAACTGCCCGGAGGGGGGGGGAACGTCACGCTGAGTCCGTAATACATGAGTGAGGACACGCGGAGCCTAGTTAACAAAGACGGATGGCAGTACGCGTGGCGACGAGGGGGACCGTGCGACTAGCTGCGGGGCAGCAGCAGGTGGGCCACGTGGTGGGGCGCGAGATAAGCATACTGGTACCCACGAAGCTGACAAAGTTGATGGGGGATGCCAGCGATGTATACGGCGTACGCGTTGGGGTGGGAAAGCGTTCAGCACTCGCTAGTGCAGGGGAGAAGGGGGGAGGGGGAGGTAAAATCAAAAACAAAACAAAACCCCGTGAGTTGCGTGCTGGGAAAGGACCAAACGTTTTACGCCGGAAATGTCGTAGTACTAGCCATTTGGCTGCGAGGGCTTGTCAAAAAGTCCGAAAAATGCGGTAGTGCACGCCACGCCCCCGCCTCCCCCACCCCCCCCTTCGAATGAAGAAGTATTCTGTGATCATCCAGGAGATGCCCGAGGTTTGGTCAGGTGACTCAGGAGGAAAAAAAAGGGTGTGGGGGGAGGGCAATGGAGCCCCACCACCATCACACCCGCAATCGAGCTCAGGAACACGGAGAAATGTAGAAAGGTACGAGATAAAGTGATTGCTGCTTTTGAGCAGGTTCCACGACGGAAATATGCCAAACCCCACAATCGCCGCCGCCGCAACATAGCCTTCCCTGCGAATGTTCTGGGCATGGGGGGTGCATGATTCGTGTGTGTGGGGGGAGGGGGGGGGGGAGTGACGAGGTTGATACACAAATGTTCGTACGCCCAAAGGAACGAGGCAACAGAGCGGTGGAGTCACGGTCAGCTGAAGTGGTGTTGGCGGAGATGTTGGTGTTATGTTCCTCTATCGAGCATACGCCTCTATGGTCTACAGGGCGAAAGGGGAGCCGCCCAAGTCATCAGTACTAGCCTGTTGAGCGCCGGCCATCCCCGCAGAACGAAGATCACCCACGTACCTGCGCGCAATGAGGAACGGGGTCGAAATGAACCACACCTGTTGGGGACGGTAACTGCGGTGAGGATCTGTGATCGAGACTTTGGCGTACATCGGGACGTGTGTCGTACGGGAAGGGATTGTCGTCAAGGGACGAATTCAACATGTCGATTGGCGGATGTCCGGGCTCGCCAGAGGTGATCTGCGACTATGAAAGCGGACAATAAAAAGAGACGGAAAGGAGCTGCGGGTGGCCAGCAACAGAGGGTCGCTTTGCGTGGGATGCAACATCCGGCGCATTGCCACGGTGCGACACATATAGTTAGCAAACTCAACTCGAAGGGCAGGACGTGTCCCCAAGACGTAGTGGCGTACGTGACGAGCGCTGCCCAATTACCAATGTAGGACACAACGTGGACTAGCATCGCCCAACTGAGATTACCTCTGCGCAACGCGGAGTGATGGAGGATTGGGCCGACGCCTTTTGCTCGCACGTTGCATCAGACAAAGAATGTCATTCCGGCAGTTGGCGTGATCATGGGCTTCGTTGAGCGTGAAAAGGAGCCGACTCACAAAGCATCAATTACAATACGGATGGAGCATGGAGTACGCGTAAGCAACTTACGTTTTATGTACGGGGAACCAGATTTCTAGAAGGGGGACAAGCCAGGAAAGGGAGAAGCACACGAGATCTCTGGTAGTGGCGTCAAACCACTGCGGGCACTGAGTTCGATGCAAGAAAAGTTGTCAGTCATTCGCAGTGCCCATCCCGTATCTCTCAAATTTGATAACCGACAGATGTCTACGGCATATTGACTGCAACATTACCTTCATGTAGTCTTTGCCGATACTGGAAACCATACCAGACGCTTCACAAGTCAGTCCAGGCCACCGGGGTATGCTTGCATCGTGATATGCCCGTGATGTGACTTTTCTTCTGTGAAGGACGCACCACAATTACCCAGATACCAATAGGGGCATGGGCAACCACAGAGAGTATGGCATGAAAGATCGCTCCAGGACGAGCATAAATCACGATGAATGGCGCAGTAATGTCGTATCCGATCCAGCCATAGAGCCATGTCTCCTTTCATGAAAGGACAAGTTGTGTCATTGACGACCCAGTCATCCATCTATCATTTGGGATAAGCAGAAATTGTTTGGCCCTAGAGCGTGAATTAGTACACGTACAATGAGACGAGATTAGTGGTGTCCCACATAGATCCCACGGACAACAGGTCTTCGCCCCGAGTTGGGAGTTAACAAGGAAACAAGCATGATACGGTTGATACTGTGAGCAGAAATCGCGGCCAAGTCAATGACTTGTCATGGGGAATTTCAGGCTTGGTTATGAGCCCACCGACGACCATGGCAACATCAACATCAGTAGTCGACAACTAAACGGGCGATTTAAATGTCAAGAATTTCTACAAGGAAGCACATTCATGGGAATTTCACACCGGCAAGCCTTCGAAGGTCGAAAAGCCGGGATAAACGAACCTACTTACCTTCCTGTTTTGGACAGCGTTCTATCCAGTCCTTCTTCGAGTCCGAGGCCCGCAGTATCGCAACTAGCGTCAACGAACAAACCCTTCACGGTATCGTGAATACACACAGCCTGTTAACGGGCAGTAAATGCAGTGCCGACCAACGTGAATACTTGAGGCACACGACGCCGATGCGGAAAGGATGTGTTGCATACGATCAAGGATAGGAGTTTGGAAAAAATATGAGATAGGTGCAGACACAAGATGAGAATAAATAAATGAGTGCTCCAGGCTGGGTGTTCAGTGAGGGAGAGGGGAGAGCAAATTAACATGAAAACACTGTGCAGCATAGCGGTATGCAACGTAGTTCCATTCCACAAAGAGAGCAGGCATCCAGTAAGGGGAAGGTGTAAATAGTCTTGCGATCGTTGAGTGGCTGTAAGCGTCGGGGTATTAGTTCCGGTTCATGGGCGGGATGGCTAAGGATCGAATCTGATGTCTCCAAAAATGTCGAGATGGGGGGCTGCGAAGCGCTTGGACGATGGTGATGGAGACGTGAAGGTAAAAGCGGCGTAAATTTGTTTCCGTTCTGGGGTCGAGAAGAGAGCCTCTTCAATAGCGGTGTCAGCCTTTTTCAGTGAGGCTGCCCCTGCCAATGGCTTCGATGGTGAGCGTCCTTTCTCGCTGAGACTTGCCTGCTGTTGAGATGTGTCAGACATCGGGACAGTAACTACAGCCACGGCTTTACCTTGGGAGAAAGTATACGAGAAGTGTCGGGTCGTGATTCAGCCGGGGAAAGGGATACTTGATCGAACGCGTGCGAAACATCGGCGAGAGGAGAAACGGTGAGGTCATAGCATTTGGAATCAACCTCAGCTTGCGTAGCCTTGACCTGACGAGGCTGCTCGGGTTCAATAACCTCCTCAACCCTGGAGAGGTCTCGTGCCCCTGAGCCGGCGACCTTACTGCCGCTGGACGATTTGGACGAGGACGGTGTAGTAGTCTTACGTTTCCTGGAGTCTAAGGCCGACTTCTTGGTAGTCGGGGGGTGTGTAACTTGGTAGTGAGAATGCCATTTTTACGCTTCTTTGATTGAGAATCAATTGCTGCACCGGAACGAGCGCCAGTTACGGGATGAAGGTTCTCCTTCTCGGCAGTGGTCACGGGGGCAGGGGAAAGGACAGGAACGGTAGGCTCAAAAAGAGGTGAAGGTGAGGGCGATACGTCAGCCTTGACAATGGGCAAGGGCTCGGATGGGACATCTTGAAAGACTACAAACGTGCGAGCAGTCATGTTACGTTCGTAATGTTTGTGGGATAGACGATTCGTGAACTTGACGTGAGTGGCGCGTGTTTAGGAAGGGCCGAATAGTGATGATGAAGGAGAGGAGGCAGTGCCGGAAATCAGGGTGAGAGAAAAAAAACAAGATAGCACACGCGAGTTGAACGAACACGACGAGGAGGTGAGGATGGGCCTGGCCAGCTCGGCTCTTTAACACCCGCGTCGGTTCAAACTCCGAACAGGTGGCCTATGTCCTTTTTAGGAAATGGCTTGCACCTCGACGCGTGACACGCGTTTAGGTCACGTGTGGGACTACGGGGTGTGGATCTCAACGTGTGCGAGTCCGAGATCTCGGTCTGTGACTCTGACGTCGGATGCCGCCTTATCGTCCATCGCACAAACACGAGTCCTCTCTCTTTCGTAATGAAGCACAAGTCTGCGGCGGATGCAGCGCCTCAGAAGAAACCTAATCACCATTCACCACCCGTATCCACTTCCAAACTTGCCCGAACTTTGGGTCACTGCTCCAATCCATTCTACCGGCACCCACACGCTCTTTCCAATTGTCTCGCCAGACGAAACAGGGAGCTTTGTGGCACTCTTCAACTAACTGCACAGTGTGAGTTTATCCGTATGCCCTTCAAGGCGAAATTGAGTTCAATTAATGCAACATCTGTTATTGACCCCAGTACAGGCCTGCACTAATTTTAGGGTACTCTGTTATTAAGGCGCGCCGCGCTGATCGAAGCCAACGACCTAAACCGCCTTGCTGAGGCTGAACATTGTGTCACATTCCCAAGGGTGCGATCGGCGTCGAGCGGATACATCCACTGCAGTCTTAACCCGGGCTTCCGTACTGAACCCCTTACCTCGGCTTCCGAGGGCAAGTTATATCCTCGTCCTGACATCGCAGTGGAGGACACGTCTCGTCTCGTACTGCCCACAGCCTTGATATTCATCGGAATCCTCGCACCGATAGTGAGTCTCCTATGGGGTATAGGTGGTTACTAATCCGATCCTGACAGAGCAGAGGGGCAAGGAAGTGCCTGAGCGCTCCTAAAAGGTGGATCTGGCATCTCTAATGACCCGTATGCAATTCCACCAGCTATAGATCAGATCCGAGAGTCTAGATTCAATAGGAAGCGGCGCTGGATCCGTTTTGCGTTACTTGTGCTAGACAAAACGTGGTTGGCTCATGTTACACACACGCTGCTGTCGTCCCGGTCCCGCGCGGCTTCGCCCACCGCCCACGTAAAAGTACCAGACTTTGAAATACTTTTCTTGCATCACTCCCCCGATTCCTCGACCGTTCCTCCTCTCGCCGGAAGGCTCGTCCCATCTTTCTCCCCCAAAGACATCTCTTGGAGGTCTTACAGACCCTGCCCAGTAATATGTCGTCCAACAACCTTCCTCGCCCTCCCGCTGTCGGCACTCTTATCGACAATGGCACCCTTGAACTCATAAGCGTTCTGGGTTATGGTGGCTACGGGGTCGTTTATCGCGCAGTCGACCCTTGCTCTACTGCCCGCGATCCCCCGTTCTACGCCGTCAAATGCCTTCTTCACTCGCAAACACGGAACGCCGCACGCCAACGACGTCTTCATGTGCAAGAGATAGCCCTTCATCAGCTTGCATCAGTCCACCCGAATGTCGTCACGCTTCATCGTGTCATCGAAGAGGAAGACTACACCTTCATAGTCATGGATTGCTGTCCAGACGGTGACCTCTTTGGCCAAATTCTGCACAAACGACGTTATCTGGGCCAGGATGACCTGATCAAGCACGTTTTCCTCCAGCTCCTCGACGCTGTCGATTTCTGCCATTCGCTGGGCATATATCATCGTGACCTCAAGCCGGAGAACGTGCTTTGCTTTAACGGGGGCCTGCGGCTCGCAATCACGGACTTTGGGCTGGCTACCACTGAGAAAGTCAGCGAGGAGTTCCGGACCGGTAGTGTGTACCACATGAGTCCTGGTACGTCACCGCGGTTTTTGTATCTCATCAAGACGTACTAACACACACCCAAGAATGTCAGGGTGGAAGCTTCGCTCCCAGTGGGACGTACTCACCGCCCTTCAATGACATATGGTCGCTTGGCATCATTCTTCTCAATCTCATTACTGGGCGCAACCCGTGGAAATCAGCTTCGTCCTCGGATCCAACTTTCCAAGCGTACTTGCAAGACCCCATGAGCTTCCTGCCCAGCGTTCTTCCTATCTCTGCCGAGGTGAACGAAATCCTGCTGCGGACACTTGACATCAACTGGCGCAACCGCATCAGTATCCCTGAATTACGCCGCGCGATTAAGGGTATATCAACATTCTACGCAGACGATGTCGTCTTCGAGGGTAGCATGGCACGGTGTTCCTGGGAGGCTGGTATCGACATCACGGGCGGATCCCAGCCCGAAGACGATGGCTTCGACCTGCCACAACGTGAGGAGCAGCAAGAGGAACCCAGGTCCGGCTGGAGCACAGACTCCTCCAGCGCCGATAATATGGTCTTTGCTGCGCCATCACGGGGAGACAGCGGTTCATGGGTGCCCTACCCGGCGTCAGGAGCGACCTGGGGTGCGGACTCCGACTTTCGTGGCGATACGCCATCGCAGGGTTCGGCAAGTTTCCTCACATACGACGATCAGCGGACGCCCTCGTCATCATTCTCGATGTACTCCCCAGCTTTGTCTGGGCCATTTGTCTCCACGCAAGGGGACGACGAGTCAACGTTCGTCGATGGCTCCGAGCTGCGCAAGCCTCAGACCCTCTCTATCTCAACTGCCAGTGACCTCTACGAGGGGAGCATCGTCATGCGCTCCGCAGACTCGGCCACGATGCACACGGCTCTAGAAAGTCCAGCGGCGTACTCAAATTTTTTCCTCCAAAGTTCGGTCTCCGTCTTGAAACCCCCCTTCGGCGCACCGTCTGTATTCGAGGTGGGGATCAGCTCCTTTGACGAGGACGAGGAGGGCCTCCGCGACTCGATGAGCTGGACGCGAGCCTCGACATTTGACCAGCGTACACACGCCGAGTCGGACCTCGTTAACGTTTCCTCGATGGACTTCAGCCCCACCGAGCAGGAGCACACGATGATCGGTCACTCGCCCATCAGCGGCAAGCCGTGGCACGATTTCTACACGGTGACGCCACCGATGCCGCCACAACCGCAGGTCCAGGGTACCCGACTCCCCTTTCCGCTCGTCGTACCCCTCAAGTCCTCCCCGGCGACCACCAGGCCGTTTCAGTCCCCGTCCTCCCCCTCATCCGCCCATGCCAGGAGGAAGCCACGCTCCGCGAGTTTCTTTAATCCCATCAAATTCGCCTTTCCTCCCCGCCACCCTTCTCCCGTCCCTTCCGTCCCCACGCGGCGTTCGGCACCCGCCTCACCTAATTCCTTTCCCCCCTTCCCCTGCTCTCCCCACCGAAAATCGGCATGCGCCGAATTGGCACATCAGCCCAACCCAGCGCAGGAGCACACACGTGGACGCCGGCGTCATCGTCAACCCTTACGATCCGCACGAGACTGGCTTTTCTCGAACAAATTTTTCGCGGCCACCGCAGCGTAGATCGTTGCGTGTGCAACCCATCCAACACGTTATTTATCGCTCCTATTTGAATACTCATGTGCCAACACTCGAGCATACAACTGTTTATTATCCACCGCATGACTTCTTTGATTGAAACAATTTTTTCTCTCTTCGGTCTCAGCATCGCATTCACCGTAGAAAACAAATCCCCTCCAAGCCACTTATGTATTATGTACCATCACTGTTTTATGACAAAGACGGGGAATGCATTCTACCCAGGACGTCCAACCCTTTACGCCGGCAAGTGAATATCAAGAGGGTGAAAGGTGCACGCAGCAGAAATGACATGAACAGATCGATACGATCATCGAGTCCTAAGGTTGAGGAGCTTCCTGCCTCGCTCACGCTCGATCTCCTGTTTCCCACGGACTCCTGAACCCTTGTCGAGTTTACGCCCAGGACCACCAATGCCGTCACCCATGGCGAGGGGTGCATTGCCCGCGTGGAGCATGCGAAACAGCAGCTTTATGACGTTGAGGGGATTGCGCGAGCCCCAGACTTTAGCGGATATATCCTTGATCCCGGCGGCCTTGAGCACCTGGTGGATGTTGGGGTTGCAGTGCAGACCGAATCCGACGGGCCGCGGGCGCAGGATGATGCGCGTCGCGCCGAGCTTGCTCGACATCTCCGTCCACGTCGTCCGGCCCTCGAACCGGTCGACGTAGTCCATGTTGCGCACGGCCATGGCAAAGGCGCGATTCATCGCGCGCATGCCGTCGTCGTGCTTCGCCTCGCCGTAGCCTACGAGTCCGTCGCCGTTGCCGACGACGACGAGCACGCCGCGCCGGTGGATCTTCCCCTTGCCCGTCTGCTGCGTCACGCGCCGCGTGATGAGGGGGAAGCGGTGGAGCTTGTCGAGCTCGCGCCGGCCGAGAGGCAAGATGGGCGCGTGCTCCTCGTCCTCGCCCTCATCCTTCTCTTTCTCCGCAGGCTCGCCTTCCTCCTCCCCCTCCTGCTTGGCCACCTTGCCGTCGCCGTCCTTGGCGGCGTCGGTCGTGCCTCTGATAAACAAAGACGGGTCGTTGCGAACGACGACGCGGGACGCGAACGGGGAAAGTTTCGATGGGGGGAATTGCCTCTGGTCTGCGCGGTCGAGGAGAGGGTTGGGCTTGGAGATGTCGGGGAAGGAGAGGTTGTTGACTAGTTGGGAGCGCGCTCTTGTGCGCCTTTTTGAACGTCGCCGCCCCGGCGTCAGGAGGGTCTTCTCCCCGTTTGTCGGTGTCGATGCTGGCGTACCCTCGGTGGCGATGTGAGAAGGTGGTGAGGGAGCGTCTGATGAGTAGGCCCGCAAAAGTAGGCGCAGGAATGAGAGTCATGGAAACGTGGGTTGACCTGGTTAGCACACGAGAACACGGGGTTGACCTGCTAGCGAGCCTGTTCATCGTGGTCAATGCGGCCGCAGGCCTCGACGCCGACGCGACCACAACTCGCGGCCTTTTAATTTACTAATTATTTTTAGGACATAAGTCAGTAAGTCAGTAACATACACCAGTTGTCAAGTCAGTCAGTCGGCGACATACAATCATGGAACTGGAACCGGAACCAACCTCTAATGCATCTCAGTTAGTGGGCAGCAACATAGACAGCCTTTATAGTGTAATAGACAGGGACAAGTGAGCTCCCAGACTTGCACGACCTCTTCCATCCACAGATTGACAGCGGTCCGAGGAAGCGTACACGGTTTGAATCTAACGGTTCCGGAAGACGCAAAGGAGACCATAAAGCCTTGGGATGAGCGCGAGTCCACGGAAAAGTTTGCAGAATCTAATGTCGATGACCAAGTCTGACAAAAGCTTCAAAATCCCCCCAACTCGTTAGCTGATCCCGCTTTTTTTTTCCGTACAGCTAGTCATACACATCCCGTTCGCCCAGAACGTTCGGATAAAATCCGTTTTGCTGAAGCTCGGTGCGTTCTCACTCGTTTGTTTGTACCGAATACGATACATCGACTGCTGCGCACAGGCAGGGGTGATGTGACCCCGCGACGCTTACGCGTCTACACCAATCGCGCGAATATTATCGATTTTTCGGAGGTGGACGAAGCCCAACCGTCCTTGAACATCTCTCTGCTCGAGGGAGAGACAGGCGTCACTGAGTACCCTCTCCGCATGGCCGCCTTCTCAAGTATCAATAGTCTGTCCTTGTTTTTCGTACGTACAAAATCCCCTAGCCCCATTCACGCCCTGCCCTAACAAGTACATGTTTAGAGTGACTCCGTAGGTGAGGAGAGTACCATGATATACTACATCGGCTTCAAAGGAGAGACAAGAATAGTTCGGAAAGAAGGCAGCAACAAGCTCGAGATACCTGCTGCGAATGCTGCTGACGCGTCGCTTATTGATCGACTACAAGAGAGGGGAGCTGCCCAGCAGCCGACTGCTAAATAGTAATCTGTGCACAGTTCTGTGACCGACGTGTGTTAGAATACTTACAGTACAGTTGCTGTCATACAGCCTCGGGTCCTCGAAACATAGAAATCGTGGGGAACTTCACTTCCCGCGGAGTGCTATCGCTTGTCTCACTTCGCTCCAACCCCTGAAACGATATGGTCGCACGTTTCAGCGTTGGCGATGGCAATCGCACGCTCTGGTCTGTTGAATAGAAAGATGCAAATGCTATAGGGGTCTTGATTGTTGGATTGCTCGGGCTCTTCGGCGTGCTATTATGACGTGCGATTGAGGAACGAAAAGTATAACGAGCCTGATGGTTGGGACTCACCATCGGTAATTGCTAAGGCCCCTGTACATGCGGGTTACGCATATGGTCCTGCCATACAACGGGTAAATGGGTATGCCATCCAGGCCAACCCGAGACTCTTACGTGCTAAGTACTTTGGCAAACTCAAGGTTAGTCCGCCTGTTGCGCTAATTCAACAAGGAATGCTGACATGATATTGAATGAAACATCTTTGGAGGAGAAATTTTATCAGAGGGACAGCAGCCAAAACTGATGGTATGGTCACTCACTAGATCCGCCAGGTCTTGTACCGAACAAAGAGTTGTGCTTCCTCAGCGAAACGGACACATCAGAAAGATGGAGTATTCTCTCACCGTTAAGCTTCAAGATTAAGACCACCTAAAGGACGCTGAGCGTGAATAACCACAAAAGTATGCGCCGAAGCACTCACGAGTAGTGGAACTTGGGCAAACATAGCTACGACCAACCAGATCAGACCCTATTGTGACCGGTCAGCTAATTCACAAGCCACGAACCTGCCAAAAAGAATAACGACCTGATTGAAGAGAAGACGTCCGAGGCAGTGATCCCGCTCACGCACAAGTCCAGTGAGCATAACGAAAAGTAGAAACAGTTCCGAGCTGATAGTCGTCAGAGTGCTATCCAGAGTCATCTGGCCAGCTTCTTTATCGAGGACACATGTGCCGATGTTATGATCCCACTGTGCTGAGATCTGCCGACAGTTGAGAAATAAAGAAAAGGGGGAAGGGTCGATCCATGCATACTGTAGCGATACCTGTGGAACGCAAGAATGTCTCAGGATGCTAGCTCTGTGTATACTGGCATGGATTCTCGTACAGCGGATCACGAAGGCTAGGTTCGTCAACCATGCGGCCATGGAAGGCAAGAGCACCCATTTATTTCGATTCCATATGGCAGCTCTGGTTCCAAATAGTTCGTTATAATGAATGAATGCTCTAGGCGTAGAGCACGCTCACATCTTCAGGACCATGATAAATGAACTTAGGACGAACGCTGCATAGGCAGTAATCTGACAAACGGATACAAAAAAGTCAATTCTACGCGATCTGTGATGTCCTGAACTATCCTCACGTATTCGGAGTGGACCCAGAACTATCCACGGACAGTAGTAGATGAGTGCGCGTGAAACCTACTACGATAGGGACCATTAAATACCTGACAGTCTATTGTCCTCCTTATGTTGGACTCCAGGAGGTTGTCCAATACGTTCAGGAGGGTGGCCAGGCGCATCGCCCCGTAGACCTGTCGTTTAGATATCAATATCGAAATGGAAACACCGATGGATGTGGGTTTGCTCACCCATATTGACCACCGATACCGCCGCTTCCGGGAGATGAAGCTCCACTCGAACCAGATTGTTGAAAGATACTCCCATCTGGGAAGGAGGGTGAGCGCCCGTCAGCGCGGACAAGTAGTTAAATTCACATGAATACACCGCTCATGGTATGAACAAATTTCTGCAAAGTACCTACAGTATAGTCACGGCGGGGTCAGTGGGGGTTCTGGGGTGTAGTCAGAGTGTGCGGCAGAATCGTACGGTTATTGGCGGCTACGAGCGCGGGGTCATGAATATGGTGACCCATCAGAATTAGAAAAGAGGAGGGCGGTGTGAGACGGATACCTTCTTGCCACGCGAGAGACAAAGGGTTTACATACTGTTGCGGAGGCAGTGCTCCGAGCCGCTCTAGTAACACACAAAATCGCACCCGGCCGCAACTGGACCGGAAGCGGATCAGGCGGTGGTGGGTTGACAATTGGATCATCTGCTTGCAGGGTCGATCACAATTCCTACGTAACCACAGCTTCTCGTGTTCTACCCAGAAAACGACAACTGCAGCCAAGCACAGCGCCTGCCAGTGCACAGCACGATGTTTCTGGACGAGGTAAGTCGTCGTGAGGCGTTGTCAGGAAACCGGTGAACAACTGTCAAGGGTGCAGCCCGGAAACTATATGCACATTGATGTGCCGAATAACACCCGGAAGAGGATCCATAAGACCGCAGACAGAGAGTGCTTCAGCTAGACAGTCGCTGCGGCAGCTGGGACTGCAACAGAGCCGCTTGTCACGACAGAGAGGTAAGGGAATTGATTGATTAATGGGATTCGTTAGGTTGATTCCGCCGTCACTCTCACGCCCCACACTGTCCCTTGTGGATCCTGTGCAGGACCGCGCCGGGTTGAGCCACTCAGGTCTGGTCCCTATGTGGATCAACATAGCACCACTCTAACTGAACCACGCACAACCCGATCACGGCTTTGTGTTTATGTACATATTGTTCTGTGTAAATGAAATGTTTGATTTCGAAAAAAGCACATGGCGTGGGAGGCTGTACACAAGTCAACTTGCATCATTACTGCCAATCCGGCTAACAGTCAACCAGTAAGTTGAATATCAGATGACACCCTTTGCACGCTAGGTCCAAACAGTGGTTGGTGACCATCACCAAGTCCCTACAACTGATTCACTGATTCAAACAATGTATTATCACATCACACAGGTAGCTGATATCCTAACGCCTCTTCTTCGTGGATGATCTGGTCGAAGATGCGATACCGGTCGTAGCCGAGCTCCCTGCCGATCCTCGTGTTTTTCTCTTCGCCTTCGGCGCACTGGTCTTTTGCGGCGAAGGCTCCGACGAGGACGACGCCACGCTCAAGCGTGAGCTACGCCGGGGCTTCGCAGGCGCGCTGTCCTCCTCTGCAGCATCGGCCGAACTTGCGCGCAAAGCCCGTCGACGCGTCGCCCGCTTGACGGAAGAAACCTCCGGGAGTGGCGGGAGGTTATCTTCCTCTCCGCTTGCGTCCTCGTCGAAGCCCCCTGGAACCGACGTCCGTGTGGTCCTTCGTGATTTTGCGGGGCGCAGCCGCGTGGGGGGTGTGGGTGGGGAATGAGCGAACGGATTTGGCTCCAGTTGGGCTACCTCAAGTTCCGCACCGAACGCTCCGGGGAGTAGTGGCTCCGTGGTTTCCCTTGCGTAGGGATAGGGACGAGGCTCGGGGCGTGAGGCAGTCAGGAACACGGACTCTGAAAATTCCGTCACTGGTAGGGGTTCAGGTGCCTGCGCATGGTCTTCGTGTTGGTCTTCCTCATCTGACTTTGTCTCTGCACCGAGTTGCGATACGGCGTCCCTTTGCAATGACGAGTCCTTAACACGCTGTTCCTCATCCAGTGTAGTCTTTTGGCTATAGAGCACAGCTTCATTGCCGACTAAGTGGCGAGGGTCTCGAAAAGTGCGCGAGGGGAAGAGTGATGACGATCCATGACCTCCTGATCCAGAGGAGTTCAGGAGAAGTTTGCTTGTTTGAAGTCCAGGTCCGAATAACCCGACCTTGGGACCAGCCCGAGAAGATGGTAGTGGATGAGCCGGTGCAGTAGTGTCGCGCACAAGGGATGTGCCGTTCAAGCCAGGTGGTACAACATTTTCGGTCACTTGTGTGCGCGCCGGAGCAAGTAACGAACGGACAGGTTGCACGGGAGGGACATCTATCACAGGGCCCGCAACAGGTTTCGGCTGGTTGTGCCCATAAGTGGGCCTCCCTAGCACAAACCTAGGCGCACCAGAAGTAATGGCAGGCACGCGGGAAGGGAGCGGTATTTCTTCCCAGGACATGCTCAAGTCAGTGACGACAGGCTTGACCTGCACAGACTTTGTTAAGGCTCCTGGCTTTCGCTGTTCAACCGCCTGTAGCTTCTCTCCGATTTCTTGGCGTTCGATAGATGGAAGTGCAGCGACAACGTCTTCAATCATTTTTCGGCGGCGCTCTATTGCCTGCGGTGCCTGGGTCCCCCCTCCGACCCGAATGTTCGCAAATTGCTGATCAAGTTTGATGGCATCCGCGTATTGCCCTGACTGGACCAAACGCACGCATACGAGATCATGCAAGACAGGAATGGAAGATGCCGGAAACAATACTGGTGGCTCGAGAGCAAAGCTGTGGAGAAGAGACTGCTCGAAGGAGGAGAATGGGAAGAATATCAACTGTTTCAGGTGTTCAGGACGTGGCTTCGCTATGACGAATGAGCCTGCTGACCTAAAACATGTTTCAAAGAGGCTTACGGGTAAAACACCATTCGAGGACCTTTTTTATGAGGCGTGTCCGTATGTCGCTTTGGTCAGGGAATGTTCGTTGGTATTGCCAGGCATCAATGAGGCTATCTTCGGCCAAGGCTAATAAATATGTATCCATGTCATCCGGTTCTGTCAACATGGGCTTCGTGGTACGCAGGTACTGCAGAAGAAGACGCGAAGAGGTATCTGACAAGGAGATTGCTTGTATAATCTTGGAGGTATAATCCCGGTTGAGGCGAACATCACACAATAAGGATACTGCTCTCTATTAGGAAAAAAGAAGGCAGAAATATAAGACATGAAAATACCGGTAGAGTGGTGTGTTACGCACCTCAACATTGATTCCTGAATCGAGGTGCCAGTACGCATCAGAGAGCATGGCGAATTGGGGTGGTATACATCTGTCTTCCCTAAACCTCTCTTCTCTTCCGTCCTGGTGCCACTTGAGCAAGAAATAGATGAGGCAATCCTTTTTTAGCGCGTCGTACGTAGAATCTTCAATGGCTTCGAGTAGCCGGTGAAGGGACGCAGGATCAGTTGGGGGCCAAAGGGTGTCTGGTCGTCGTACACCCCCCGACGAAAGGAGAATGTCGAAGATGAGTAAGTCGGACAGCTGGGCCCTCCGCGACTCGATTTCGTGTGGTCGGGGCGCGCGCCAGGGAAACCCATCAGAGGAGAGGTCGAACAGAGACATGAGGTCGCCTGCAACAGCCTCTGTTGAATCCTGTACAGTAGGTCAGGAGTGACAGTGTACCAGGAGCTGAACACGAAACTGACCATATTCATGCGAATACAAAGGGAATTAGATATTCCGTCGTCGGACGCGTTCAGTGCCCGCTGCCTCATCCGTTTGCCTTTTGCCACGTGCCTTGGAGCACGTGACATCCAATGACAGATTCACACAACCTAATCGTTTTTGATAGTGAAAGAGATTGATTCGCAGAAACAGCCGTCTACACTACTTATCAAAGGCATAGAATACGTGTCCCAACAGACCCACAAATCCCTCCGCGTGCCTGGCCTTGGTCCTAATCAGTAGCTGGACCCATTCACCTGTCGGCCGACATGGTAATCAGTCGAATACGGAATGGCGCTGCGTGCCGGGGGGGCGTACCTTGTCTTTCAGTTGCCCAATGAACTGCTGATAGCTTGGTAACACATCCGCACGGTCCTGTATGAGCCCTGACAGAGCCCACAAGCGTAGCGGTGGTTCACCGTCCTCTTTGACAATGTACAAGTGCGGGTAGTACACCCCCCGACGCATTTCGCGTGTCTTTTGAATCACCGCATTAACGCGCTGCGAGAAAGGATTATCAAGCAGTGGGAGTGTGGTCTAAAATCCAACCGAGTTAGTTAAATGGTTCGCCAATACTGACGTGCCAGAAAAGATACCTTTCCGCCACGAAGCGTCTCGTAATTCGGTAGGTCAAACACATCGATGATCAACTGAGGAACTGCATCGCGTCCGACCCAGAGGAATAGCGTCTGTCCATCTTCGATCACAAAGAGGCCGTGCCTCTCTAGTCTCTCCGACGTGAGAGGCAGCGATGGTGGCATGATAACGCCGTGCTCGCCAACGGTCCCAGCCTGTAAGGTATCAGTACGCCAGCATTATCACCTGTGTAAGTATTACCTCTGGTGGCATGTTGTGTAATGAGTAGAACGTAGGGTGGATGTAAGGAATCAGGAGTTGCGATGGCAATGAAGTGAGTAGTGCCTGAGCATAGGCCCTCAAATCAGGCGGAATCTGCGCGCTTTGCCGGATACCAACATTCTTCAGTAGACCTAGCACTAGCACCGGTAACATCCTCATATTTTCGCAGATAGCCAGCTGAGCGCTTGCGCCTGCACCCGCAGCCGTCATACTCGTCTTGTATGCCTGCAAAATCTCGACAAGCTTGCTCTGGACCGCGTCACGCGCATCTTCGAGTTTATGCGTGATTGTGCGTTCCACAGCCTTGTTTGCGAGTAGTGTGGCAATGGCCACCTGATCAGCGGATGCAAAGACCTCAGACAAATTCGACGTCGTCGGATATGCTGTCGTGATGACCCGAATGCGACGCTCGCCTATAAATGGATTACAAGCCGTTCACACAGACATACACAGAATGAAAAACTGACCGTAGCAAGTTGTATGCAAAACCGCCGTTTGAAGCACAACAAACGGCGACGAGAGCGGCTCCTCGATCTGCAATTCAATTGCATATGACGTATCTTGTGGCACAGCAGGCATTGCGAGCAGATCGGTTGAGCGCACAAAGAAGTTGCCGTGGAATGAAGACATCCGAATTCCGCGTGTGGCACGCACGCGCATGACCGCTTCAAGCATTATGGGCATAGCAAGGACTTCACCAAACTCGTGCGCGAACTTGACTGCATCCTCAGAACGCGCGGCATTAAAAGCAGGGTAGAAATATGTCTGTCCGGAGGTGTAATGAGGAAGGCAGGCTAAGCACACTGTCAGTTAACTGCACCAAAATCGAAGAACGGGATAATACCTAGGGTGGCGACGTCTTGGTAGGCGGCGCTGAACAGGAACATATCGACTGAAACCTGGGAGCGAGAGCACTCGATGGCGAAGGACTTGTAGAACGGAGAAGCTGTTTGTAACAGGCCGGATTCCTGTGTGGAGATGAACAACTGCTCTAAGCAAGCCAGCGTGTGCCGACCTTAGGAGTCCCCAGTACTTTTGGGTCTTCCCTGTTCTTGAGAGCGCCAGTTCCAATGCTCGGTAGACTTGAGGACAAAACGACGAGTTTACCGCCGATGGGACTCTAGTAATGGGAGAAAACAGGTCAACCCACACTTCATGATCGACACCAGGAAACATACAATCAACTTGAAACCAGATTGTAACGCTGGGCCGAGTGCGCTGCCGATAGCATGGCTATCGCGAACATATCATTTAGTCTGCCAAGGAGGGACTCCACTGCTGCTCTGCATTCGCTGAGATTCACAAGCAGGTCATTGGGCTTTGGCAAAAACACGTCATCGACATCGGACATGACAAGCATGGTGCAATCTGCAGATTCGGCCTGTACACTATTATAGGCACAAGGTGCGGGAGATGTAAAACTAACTCACCGACATCGAAAAGAAGTAGACAGATGTATCGTAGGCAATAATTGCAACTTTGGTGCGCTTGTCCTCATTGGGTAGTCGATCCAGGTTCTCAAGAATAGTCCGTGTTGCAGTAGCCACCATACCTTCTTGACATAAGCGGCCGGAAAACGTTCGGAAATAGGGTACGTACCGGACTGAACAGCACTGTGGCTCACGTCGACGAGGAAGATATAGACAGCCGGCTGTGGGGCGCGGACCATGTATTCGGTCGGTGCACAAACTCAACAACAGCGTGGGACAGCTCAGCACGAGCCCAGCGATCCCCGGGCTGGTTCCGGGTTTGATCCCAATCAAACAATTGCGGAACTTCATTCGACATGCCACACATACAGCAGCGCCAACTAGACAAGACGATCGTCTCGTGGTACGAAGGACAAGTGAAAGAACGCACCGACTCCCGCCATCAATAAACTGCACATAAGGATTGATATATGTTCGGCATCGCCTGCAGCGAGCAATGACAGTATCCGTTATAACGGGAACAGGCTCTTCCCCTTCCTTGACAGAACGGTACGGCGTAATAATGAGACCCAAAGGGATCTTTGATTTGCTAACAATAGAATTAGAATTGGGGATGGCGTTGACAGTACTCCGCTGGTATGAGTGGTGGGCATTCGCAAATGGAGAATTGGTCAAGCCTGAGCCCGGGGGGAGCCGGATGGGTGGCGGTGGTAACTCAAGATCCCGCGGGTCGGGAGGCGAAGTGAGCAAGTTGGCGGTATAGATCTGGAAAGGTTTCTGACTGCCATTGATGCCCATCTGGCCGAACTGGTCGGTAAGCTGGCCAACGCCACTTGCACCGTAGCCAGCGACGGGGGTTTGACCATAACTAGGCGCATTTATGTACTCGGGCTCGCCCGGTGGCTGGCCGTAATATGAAGGACCAGTGGCTTGTTGTTGTTGTTGCTGCTGGTGCTGTTGCTGAGCGAATTGATTCTCGGCCGCGAGTCCGGGGGTAAAGAGTTGCCCGCCACTGAGACTCGGAGGCTGGGTCCCAAGACCACCATAAGAGGGAGCCACAGCAGCATCGGTACCTCCATAGTAAGCTTGCGTTTGTCCCGCAGCATACTGACGGCGCTTGGTGCTGTGAGTCGGCTGTGTCGGCGGAGAGGAAGCTGCGGGAGCGGTTGGTTCTGGGACAGCACCCGTGCCCGGATGTTCCCACTGGGCACGCCCTGTGGCAGTCTCTGCAGTACAGATAGTTAAGCTGAATAGTACCACCATAAGGATTGGGACACACCAACAAAAAGATACCGCTGATTATCGGGTTCCCTAAAGAAGATACTCAGAGAAATAAGCATGGAAGAGAGGTCCCGACATGCCATTCAGCTGTCCATCCTTGGGGGAGTTGTTGATTTGGGTCTGCCATGGGATTTGAAGAGTTAAAAAGATGGAGGGGAAAGGTGATTTGATTCGTATTTGGGCCTTGAGACAGACCTACACGTCGCGTTCCCACGAGCCAGAAACCCTCCTCTGGGGTTAGGTTAGATCATTTGCATCGCCTCCGCTCCGAGTCTCGAGACTGTAGCTCGAGCCTGTGATGTCTTTGGCAAATGTGCCGAATAGCTCCCTGGCTGTAGGCACGTCAGTTACCGGCGTATTACCGCATACATATGCACATGCTACCCTCTCAGTACACAAATTCGAGCATATTGAGCTCTCCGAGACGAACGAAGGGCTGCGGTCGCTGGAACAGGAAAGAAGCGTTCCCGAGTTGGACGTGTCACAAGCGAACAAATCCGAGTCTTCCAAAGTTACGTTCCGAGCGAGGATTCAATATTTCTCGCTCTGCTGGACCCTCTTTCTTGCTGGATGGAGTGACGGCTCTACGGGACCCCTGCTGCCCAGAATACAAAGTGTCTATCATGTACTGTCCCTGCCTCAAGTCTCATGCACGTAATGAACAAACGTCTTTCGTTAGGTTGGCTTTGCTGTCGTCTCGGTCGTTTTCATAGCAAATTGCATTGTGCGCTATCGAACAGTGGTTTACTTCTACGGCAACATGGCATTGACTAGGGTTAATAGGGATTCGTCACTGGCTCCATTGCAAACATA
Organism: Russula compacta; assembly: GCA_022376555.1. Taxonomy (NCBI): domain Eukaryota; kingdom Fungi; phylum Basidiomycota; class Agaricomycetes; order Russulales; family Russulaceae; genus Russula; species Russula compacta. The sequence goes on from WTXH01000015.1 coordinate 267,326, forward strand.
GTAATGAATGATAAGCTGGGTTTTGGGAAAGTGCGTGGTGTTTCCAACCTTGGATTGCCATCCCAGGAGCCTTGTAGGTTATTGCTCTTGGATCGGCCGTGCAAATCGTCGCTTTTAGCATCCAGGCATCCGCTCCTCCTTTCCCTGTTTTTGTGATAGCTTATGCTATCAACGGATTCGGCGCATCGCTAGGGGATGCGCAGGCTAATGGCTTTGTTGCAAATTACAAAGATAACGCCGCGGCGAAGATGGGGATTATACATGCTGCTTACGGTAAAGGTCCTTTATCTATCCTCAACCCTTACTCTACACGTGAATGATCTAGGCGCTGGAGCTTTGGCATCTCCCCTCGTTGCGACGCAGTTTGCTCAGCTTCATAGATGGTCGTTTCACTACCTTACTTCACTTGCAGTCGCAACGCTGAACACGGTTCTGCTCGTCTGTATTTTCAAGTTTAAGACTCAGGATGGTGGGTCTCATTTTATTCCCTTGCCCGTGAGCATGTCAGATCTCATGGTTGGGCCACAATTCAGAGTGTTTTGCCCAGATTGGTCAGGCTACCGGAGAGAAAGAGGCGGTTGGGGACAGCAAGTACAGAGAAATGTTCAAATTGAAGACCCTCCATCTCCTTGCTTTCTTCATTCTAGTTTACGTCGGTGTAGAGGTCACAATTGGTGGTAAGTATTCCGCACCATCGCGTTGTCCACCATAACACAGTCTGCACCATAGGGTGGACTGCGACCTACCTCATGCAGGTTCGTCACGGTGGCCCATCGTCCGGTTATATATCTGCTGGATTCTTTGGAGGTAAGTGTGCCACCATAGACGTCAAAGTAATCTAGCTCAAGTTACACACGAGGCTTGACTATAGGTCGAGTTGTTCTCCTGTGGGTTAACGAAAAGGTGTCTCTATGAATAACTCCCCGACGCTTGCCGATTAAAAACATATCTCTTAGATCGGCGAGCGGCTCGCGGTATTCATTTATGTGTCCCTCGCTATCGGGTTCGCGTCGTTTTTCAGGGCGTTTAGCACCAGCTGATACACTCGCACCTAGTCTCGAGCTCGTAGTCTGGCTCGTTCCTTCTCTTATAAGTGGTGCAGTGGCTGTTTCACTCATCGGCGTTCTGCTTGGGCCGATATATCCCATTGTTATGAACGAGTCTGGACGCATTCTCCCACGCTGGCTGCTCACAGCCTGCATTGGCTGGATCGCAGGGTTTGGGCAGACCGGATCTGCGGCGCTGCCTTTCATGACGGGCGCGATTGCAAGTAAGGCGGGAATCAAGAGTTTGCAACCTGTGTGAGTTTTTCGCTGGACCAAATCCCTTAGCGTATGTAGTCTGATGTGGGGTGTAGACTAGTCTCTATGATGGGACTACTCGTTGTGTTATGGGCTTGGGTGCCCACGGCGCATCAACGCCAGGATTGACGTATTGAAGGTCGATCCTGATGCCACTCTATTGGCAGATACGTGAAGCATATAGAAGGGTGTCGTTATGAAACAAGATATGATCGAAGGACCCAGTTTACATCGTTGAGCCTCAACGTGCTGTGTGATTTTATATACATTCGTTGTAAATACCAATTTTTCTTAAAGCTACATCACGGTTCGGGGAGCGGGTGCGTCCGCTTGGAGGAAGGCTGCGTACGACGATTGAGTAGAACTCCAGCGCAGCGTATAAGAGCTTCCTCCTCCTCTTTCTTTGCATCTGCACAAGCTGCCCACCTGATTTTCAGATTTTCGTCCACAAGGAAAACGTAACCGATGCGACTGTTGGTCATTCCGAGCGGTTCTCGCAGGTACTCCTAAGTGGCCACACATAGTATGAATAGGATAGGTAGCCAAATCAAGTGAGATACGGACCATATTCTGCCGAGAGACAAGGTATCGCGTGTGTTGATCTGGCGGAATTTTGGAACGCAGCGACGAAAGAAAAATATTAACAAGGATAGACTTGAGTATGTTCTCTTGCAGGTTTATCTGAATGTATTGATAGACGGGATGTTTACGATACAAATTATTAAGTGATTCTGTGTAAGAGGTTGCATGTATCTCGAATTGTACCGAACATCAATGTCTCGCATGGCCGCAGAGCGTGACAACACACCTCGGATATTTTTGTTGACAGCATGGCTATGACAGACACTCTACCAGCGCACATGTGCGTAGTGTGAGCCTTTACGCCATTGTCCAGACGATTGCCAACGATGTTAGGAAAATATAATGCTTTCTAGGCAGACGTGTACGCTCGTGGATTTGTTAAGACCGATCTTACGGGACGTACGTCTTCCCGAATGAGAACTTTGGGTGCCATCCAAGTCTTTCCTCCGTGCACGCGAGTCATGTGCAAGTCATAAAAGTACCCAGTCGATGCCTCCTTGACTCTGGAGCCGAATGAGGTCATCAGCGCCATTCCAAGTAGAAATAGCAACGTACAGATGCCGCCGTTTCTCAAGCTGTTTCTCCTGGTTGAGGAAGTCCGCGCTCCTCTCTGAAAGTGTCTTAGTTTTTGTTGTCGGCATATCTGGCACGCCGAGCGGCCTTCGAAGAGGGGGTATGATGGGTGTATCATCTGAAGTCTTTTCAGCTTCCGCGGTCTTGATCACCCCTCCTTTCTCTGATGTCTGAGTGCTGTAACACCTTCGCGACAAGCGGCAAGCTGTTCGGCTCGATTTGCCAACAAAGGACAGCATGGCCACCAAAAAGTAGCAGGTCGCTCGAGCCGGGCTCGAAATTCGCCACGCGCACGCACGCGTTAATCAACGGCGAGATCACGTGGATATTGTTATATAAGTCAGAACGCTCCAGTTCAGACGCGCACTGCTCTTGCTCTACAACCCCTACCATCTCGCTGACGTGTCCTTTTTAAAAGTATATTTTGACGAGCAAACATGGTGCGCACCTTTGTGCAAACGTTTGATATGTTTTTCTGACTGACAGCTTCCTTAGAGCGGAAAAGGTATATCCTTGAGCCTTGGCCCGAAAATATGTGTGTTGATAACGCATTCGTGCCACAGGCAAAGCAGGAAAGTCATCCTCGGGTGGGAAGGCCAGTGCAGAGAGCAAATCACAGTCGCGCTCTGCCAAGGCCGGCCTTCAGTTCCCGGTTGGTCGTGTGCACCGTCTTTTGAAGCGAGGCAACTATGCACAGCGTGTTGGTGCTGGTGCTCCTGGTGCGTGTGGCCGATGTCAAGGGTTCATGGTCAACAATATTCATGTTATGCCTTAAGTTTATCTTGCTGCTGTTCTGGAATATTTGGCTGCCGAGATTCTTGAGTTGGCTGGTAATGCCGCTCGTGACAACAAAAAGCAACGTATTGTCCCACGACACCTGCAGCTTGCTATTCGCAATGACGAGGAGTCAGTTCACTTTCGATTATACATATGATTGTACTCAACTATGGTCATGTAGGCTGAACAAACTCTTGGGAGACGTTGTTATAAGCCAGGGAGGTGTTGTGCCCTTCATCAATCCTGAGCTACTACCCAGCAAATCAAAGTGCGTCGTTTTATTCATGTCCCTGTTCCTTTTCTTATTTACCATTCTATTAGGGTTGGCAAGAAGGAGGGTGCTAGTCAAGAAGTCTGATTGCTCGTCGATTCCCTTGTCCGTCTGTCCTGCACTTGTAGCGACTACCATACTGTATTCTACCTCTCATTATTCATGCACAAAGTTCTTCACGATCACTTCTAGTTATATCTGCGCGATGCATGAGGCAGTCTCGACAAGGATACTCAAGCCGGCTTCCCCGGGCCGCAACCATCGGGGAGATGGGAGATCACTCCTGTTTCTTGATGTAGTACATTGTGTGAGCCAAGCCCGTCCGGTCTTTCATCGTCACTGGGACTGCACTTCCACGCCCACATGCGTTGGGTGCTGTTATCGTCACCGACACGGTCGCGCTGTTTCTTTTCGGTTGCCGTGGAGTGCTCACACACACCGGCACTTTACGTCTTAGGCATGCCTACGTTTACGGCCGGGCGTTTAGACTATCCCTTACGAACAAAGTTCATCCAAGATAGGGAACGTAAAGGTCGGCCCACGAGTAAATGCCCCGAAGTGACCGATGGGTGAGTCAATCTACCCCGACACCCCAAAAATATGCTCCCATCTTTCTCACCCCCTTGCGGGCGCAATAAACTAACGCGCGCGCGACGACGACGAGAACCTACGATCCGAAGATCCGATGACAAGAGGTCTAGAATAGTTCAGGGATGCCTGAACTTGCTGTGACGACCGGCCTCAAATATTTCTTGGTTCACCCTGACCCTGCGATTCAGGTACTGTACTGTACTGGTACTCCAAGTGCCGTCAAGGGCTCCTGGCACGCACGACGCTCTGGTAAAGGCGCCGAACCCGGCCCGGTAACCAGTTCACGGCTGCCGTTTATTCGATTCGCAAGCAGCGCTCCAGTTTGATGGGTCGGGGGACAAATTATTTTTCTATTGAGAAAAATACCCCCTTGCTAAAGATGAAGAGTGCGAGCCATCAGATGTCGAAACTGGTATATCTGCTTCCCATGACGGCAGAAACCGCCACATTGCGCCATTGATACCAACAGCAGCCCTAAACATTTGTCCCTGCCTGCCACAGAGTGCCTGTATGGTATGTGGGGACAGTATCCGGGGGACCGTCGCGCTCAGCTCGACTCTCGAAAGGCTCGAAAGGCGGGCTGTTCCCCCCCCAGTGCATCACGGCCGTCGTAACAATGCCGCAAGGTGCAAGCACCATTATCAACGGAGCACTGACGTGATAAAATGAGAGATTGATTCTGTCTGTCAGTGTAGGAGTGTGGCGATAGTAGTACAGAGGGCAGGTTTGAATGCCGGAGAACCAAAGCTCGGCAGACCCTGCAGGGCATCTACAATATGATGGGGACCAAGAAAGCGTCCTCTGCGTCGGACTAATAATACCAGGTAACGATACAACTGCCGTACAGCCTCCAAAATCAGGACGAATCAGCCTTGGGAACAGCGACGAGGCGATCGTTAGACAGCGCACCTCATAATTCCAAATCTTGCTTCATCTGAAGTTCCAGTGACTGGATCTGTTGCTCCTCTTCTGTGAGTTCGGGCGAATCAACGATGCTCTCTACGTCCATCATTGACGGCAATATCTGGGGCCCCTCACCAAGACGAAGTCCCACGTCAAACTCGATCGTTTTCGTTATCGTAACCTGGACATCTCGACCAGACAGTGGCGCTTGCCGCATCCCCCGGGGCTTGCGCCCACGACGTGTAGCATACGAGTCCTGGTCACTGTTACCGAGATGAAGGTCATCACCAGCTGCGAAGGGTAACAGGAGTGAGTCTTACTTTGTGATATACTGGAAGAGATCTCGATATGCCCGTGAAGATGTCATAACCCTGTATACAGATAAATGAGCCCCATAAAGAAACAAAAGACGACAAGCGTACATAAAGGTGACTGTGCACAAAGCAGTCGGGGTGTAAAAGTTAGCTGAGCCAACGGAGGAATGGCTTGGACATACAATGTGGATATTGGAATAACTAAGTGAGAACGCTCTCAGAAACACGAAAAGGAAACATCGAGTATAACTTACCATGTTCCAACCATCTGTGGATGAGATAGAACACACTGTTAACGACATTTCGAGCACGCTTGGAAAGACCTCACCGTTAATATTTTTGAAGCCCAGTGCCTGGGTGACGAAGCACAGCGAGTCAAACCGGAGGATACATCGCAACGGTGGTGAATAAGGAAGACATACCACCGACGGCAACTCCGTCATAGTGGCCGCAAGGATCCAGAACAAGCCTTGAAAATACAACAGGTTCCACAGATGTGTCGCATTCCGCTTGTGAAGCACGCCAAAAAACATGACCACCAACAAAACAAAATCTTCAATGAAATTAATCATGATGCTCCACCTGAACTCGTCGGTGTGGGAGATGAGACAGAAATGCATCTCTGCGACCCAATGGGTACGTCCCTGAGTAACTCGTGGGATTAGCACTGCCGAGGTATATAGTAGGAATTGAGGAATTCAACCTTTGTGGTGGCTAAAGATGGGCTAATCAGGGCCTCAAGTGCGAAGCGAGGCAATGTAATGCCTTACCATACAAAGAACCAGCCAAATTTGCCAACCAGAACGATCCTGTAAGCAATACGATTCTAGGGTCCCGTCCCCAAATCGCAACTCTGGTCAACGGCGAGGGCACTCAATTATCACTAGGACGGAGAAAGGAGTAGCGAGACCCATACCCTCGCAGCACAAGGAGGAATGAGGCAGAGCATGCCGCTAACCAAGCTGTGGACTGGGAAGGACGTCGATCAGCCTCAAAGTACAGAGCGAGGTAAATCGGTCGTACGAGCACAGAGCGCAGCCAGGCCTGTATGGGACGGTAGATGAGTACGCGCCTGATGTTATGGCTCATGACGGGCAGATGTACATTACAGTTGAACTCCTGCGTAAGATTGAATCCCACAAGGCTGAGGACGAAGCAGAGAAGGGCCAGTACCCTTGCGACGACATACACGATAAACGACCACCGCCATGGCCGCTTTCCGGTGTATACCTCCCATTCGAAGTCAAGGGTGGTGAGAAATTCCCATCTACCCAAGGGATCAATTAGTGGAGGTGACCTCATGGATCGTTGACGCAGAGATAGCTTACATGAAAATCCCGGCACAAACGTGCATGATTCTCAATACATATACTTGACAGGGAAATTCAGCCTACATCGGTATGAAGAAGGGGATGGCACGCACCATCCATCTCCAACGCATACAGTTCAGAGGGGGTCACCGATGCCATGGTTTACGATGGGACACCACGACCAAGGGAAGTGGAGGAATGACGACGGCTTGAAAAGTGGGGAGGGGGGGGGATTGAGGGAAGAAATGGAAACCATCATCCTTGACTTGAGGAACGTTTAGAAAGAGAAGCAGCTTTGGATCGCGGAAATGCCAACAAGTGCCGGTCTGGCATCGCCACGGCCACGGCCATCTACGTCTCAGTGACTCCGAGAAGGTGCTCACCGGCGGAACAATCCCCAAAAACGAGCATGCCTATGACTCAGCTGGAGTATTGTAACGCGAGGTTTTTCGATCAACGATCAGAATTTGCAGGGTACACATCACCATCACAATAACAGGCAGTGTCGGTCTTCATGTTCAAGTCACCCAATTGGCAGATGTGGCCCATGCATGCAGGGTTGATGGCCAGCAACTCTCCTTGGCAACGCCTCCCACTAGCATTCGCATTACAGTACTACTAGTGCCACAACCACATGTCTAGTCCGAATAACAGCACATTGACCAGGTCCTAGTTGAACGTTGAACACCCGCGCCCTACACCGACCCTACACTATAAAAAGTTGGGCTCGGAAACAAACCTAGCAATGATACATCGACGATACAATCAAATTAGCCGCCGCCCCCCCTCAAAATTTGATGCTAGAGCGGCGCAAAAGTGCGGCCGCCATTTTACAGGCGCCTTTGAATGCCTCATGGCCTGACCTGTGGCACGTTGTATAAACCCCGCATGTTCCAAGAAATGGGGGCGGTGCCTCTGAACTGATTGCATGTCCCGTGCCTTCAGAGGAAATAAAATAAAACCCATTGATACTATCATGAGTTTGGAGTTTGAAACAGCTTGAGAGTTTCAAAATGCAGTATCACAATGCAAGTACAGCAGAACTTCTTGATTCTTGTGATTCACAATTTAGTGGTAAGATACCCAAAACAAGATCAGCTATTCTGTGCAATCTTTTAAAATAACTGCATTTTGAAATTCTCAAGCCGTTTGAAACTCCCAACTCTTAATAGTACGACCTGCATATGCGGGAACCCACCTGACTTGCATCTCTTCACGTGTTGTCGACAGTGACCACTTGTCGGCGAGTGCAGATATGGATTGTATAAAAATGTGCGTCCGGCATGTTTGGAACCAGCCATGGCCATGAACCAACCCCCATAATTACATGTCTTAAAATCAATGCGAGAACTATTACTATATATCCGCCCTCCCAAAAGACCGCTGTACGTATGGATTGACTAGCAACCTTGAAGTTGGAAGCAGCCCCCTTCCCTGTCAAGCTGGGTTCAAATGACACTCGATGTATAAGCTCACCTCAAATTTGTAAATCTTTCTTCATCTGGAGTTCGGTATTATGCAACTCTAACTCTGCTTGTGACCGCACGGTGATTGTCTGCTTGTAGTCACCATGAGGTAAATCAAGTCGTTCTTCATCAACACGCCGAAGGTCGACGTCATACTCCACAGTCTTGTGCACGGCAACCTGCACATTTTGGGCCCAGACATTGGGGCGACGACGACCAAAGGGATCGTGTTCACTGAAAAAGGATGGTTAAGAGAAGGTAGCTTCAGTTGTCAAGCTGGAGAGCGTACCTTGTAATGTACTGGAATAGGTCACGGTAAAGTCGTGTTGACATAATGACCCTAACACGAAACCCAAATCAGCCCAGGGCCTGCCAGTCAAAGGGCGGAAACGAACATGAGAACCACTATAATAGAAGTGAAGGCACGCAATCAGGAAAAAGGCAAAACGGGCGCGGGAGATGTACGAACGGTGCGGCACTTCGAACATCTTTGCATAGAAGTTTATCAGCCGTCTTATTGAATATGGAACAGTAAGGTGGACTTCACTGACCAAATTCCACGTATCTGGCGCAATGGGGGAGACTAAGTAAGCACATCAAGAGGCGGTTATAAACTTTTACGCACCGCTCATGTTTATGAAAGGGAGAACCTTGAAGGTAGAGTGATGAGTCACGGGTCACAATAAACAGCAAACGCGACATCAAACTCACCACAGATGGCACCTCAGTAGCGATAGCAGTCAAAATCCAGAATATACCCTGAAGATAGAGCATCCGCCAAAGATATGTCGCATTCTTCTTCTGCAGCACGCCAAGGAACATAATGCAAAGGAGGGACAGGTCCACAACGAGGTTAACAAGTACGCTCCAGCGGTATGCACTCGTCCCAGTGATGACACACGTGTTTGCAACAGGGCTCCACACAACGTGACCCTATAAAAGGAACGCATCCACAAACCTTAAGTTCGGCCGCTTTTGTTGTTGCCAGTCACGCGAAGCGCTCACCTTCGTGCTACCTACACGAGCATAACTCCTAAACTCGAAACAAAAGTGAAATATAATGAAACGCACTGTAGATTGCCATGGCTATATTCAGAGACCAGATTGACACCGTAATCGTTGTGATGAGTGTATCTCGTCCCCAAATGGCCACTCTGAAAGACAATTAATTGACGTAATTAGTCGACAACCACTTCGAGAAAAGGCCTAACTATGGATCACGCACCCACGAAGGACGAGAAGGAACGAGGCAATGGCGACAGCAAACCAAGACGAAGCAAGGACACAACGGAACCATAACTGCGCAAGGTTAGCTTTGTAGGTAGCAGAAGAGAATACCTCTGTAGCTACTGACATTACAGTTGAATTCGACGGTAAGGTTGAATCCAATGAAGGTGAGGATAACGGCTGCCAAGGCCAATAGCCGCGCCGTGAGATACACGGCAAATGACCACTTCCATGGTCGTCTGCCAGTGAACACTTCCCACTCAAAGTCAAGGGTGGTGACAAACTCCCATCTGTGGTAAGCGGCCGTCAATATCGCGAAGTGCAAGGAACGCAGCAAGATCGAAGCGCACAGATAGACACCGTTGAACACATGGATGATCTTGACAAGGTGTTCTGGAAAAAGAGAGACGCTACTTGTAAAGGAGATTAGGTGGCGACAAGGAGACTTTGACTTACCGTAAACCTCGACTGCGGAAGAAGACATGGCACACGGCAAGTCAGGTTGTGGAGGCAAAAGGAGCGGAGCAAGAGTCCTGCAGAAGTAGGAGACTAAGAGGGAAAGAGCTTGCTCGGTTCTGGTTCGCTTGCATGCTCACAGTGAAGTACCCGCGCCCCCCCCCCCCCCCCCAATCGGGCACACCCCTGGATTGCCTGGGATACGAGACCGCGTCGTAAGAATTTGTCAGCATATCGGCTAGTGCGAGCTAAAGAAACGCGCTAACTTTGGGTGGGATTGGGGTTGGTGTATTTGGTGGGCGTTTACTGAGAGGGTTCGCCCGTTCACCCGCCCGATGCAACGCCCTTAGCGGAGGACGAAGAAGGCTGCGGCAGATTATTTATTCAAATTCGGCCTTAATCAAAATTTAAGCGACGGTCGCTCCTTCTCGCGGGGACCCAAGAGATGGGTCATTGTTAGAACTTGCGCGGGAGGATCCAGGGACGAACTCAAAAGCGGTAAAGTCCCAGAGAATATTGCGAGGTATCAGCTCCGATTCTGTAATCTGCCGTAGAGATATGAGATGGCATTTTTGGAAGGGTGGAGGCAAGGTAAAAGGCCCGTGCGGCTTCACGGGTACCGAGAAGGGGTCACTGGCCAGCGACGTGTTTGACGCACGGATGATAAGAAGCCGTCCACGTGTGGCGCTCCACCGTGCTCCAATTCATGGGGAAAGCCGGGTTCAGGTCCAGGTATGCTGTAATCGGCGAATACCGATGTCGATATGAATACGAGCGGCGAAAAGAAGGCACAATAACGCGAGCAGTTGCGATACTTTTTCACTCGAGTCGTAAAATGAACGCTAGGCTTGACAGCGGAGGCCGTCAGTAAGTTCGGTCGTTATGTCTTGGTTGGTCAAATCTCGTCTCGTGAACCGTTCCGAGCTCGTTTCGCTAACCCCGAAGAGAAGGTCACTCGAATGTCCTCATCTTTCGAGTACTGTAGAGAAGAGGCAATGGTGCAATAGCCACTTAGGACTGAATGCTAGAAAAACCGACATCTAGATGCCGCATGCTAATAATCCCAACTCCCGGTGCAACCCCGGTGCTCAGAGTTGATGTTCATCCCCGCAAGAGGAACGGGCAGCAAAAGAAGCGCTACGATTCTTTGGAAGAGAGAAACCGCCGCGAGGCACTCTAGAACTCTTACTGAAACTGAGAATGGAGACCTGGTGCTTCGATTCAATGACGGTGTTGACAGCTGACCTTCTATCGGCAACCGTAAATACTAGTGTCCGTTGCACTTCGAACTGCACGGCGTTCTGTGATAGCGGTGTTAGGCACCGCATGGTGGGAAGGGGCACTAGGTCAAGTTACCATATGGCCATCTCGCAGAGTGCCAATCTTGAAGTAGAGATGCTGAGCGCATTCCTTTTATCTGACGGTTCAGATCATCTGCCTTCATATATCAACTCTATCTTTTGTTTTCCTCTCGTAGGTTTCATAGAGAGCATTGGGTGGGGAAAATGCGGCCAATATAGGTTAGGGCGCAGTGTTGTGTGTGTGTATGCGCCCAATTTTTTTCCCACACGTCGTTCGTTCTCCGTCGGTTCAGTCGTCCCCTTCGACTCATTCCGCGAGCCCTTTGGAAATCGAGTCGAGTCGACCCGTGACGATACAACCACCCCCATTCCACTTTTCTCACTTTTCTCTCGGAGACATAATCGTGTGAACGTCTTCCAATGAGCGGTTGGACTTCCCCCCCGACGAGGCGCGAGCTGACCCTCCTCCTCTTCTGCGTGACCATCTTCATCGTCGCTTTCAATGCCAGCGCATCCCTCCGTCTCATCGGCCTCGACTCTTCTTCCCTCATCCCGTTCTCCTCTTCACGACCTGCACCATTAGGCTTGGATGGCCGTAGACTCGAAGGCTACCGCGATCGCTTGGAAAACGAGATCTTCGGCGACTGGGGGTGGGAACCTGGTCTCATCGCGGGAGTTAAGGAGGCCAGGTCCACCCGTCTGTTGCACGGAAGGCAGTATGATCACCCAGACGCGTATCTGCGAGGTGAGGGGCGGAGTGGCGAGCAGGCAATGTGGCTACTAGGTGTTGGAGAGGGTCTCTACGGCCAGGGAGAGGGGTTGGGGTCGACCAGCGTGAACGATGACTTTGTACGCTGGGGCGAAGACGTGCCACGCACTGAGCTCAAACAGCATGTCCCTGGTATGTCCTCCTTTTTCGGTCTCGAAGCGCTTGGATGAATGCAGTGGACTGCTCCCCCAGGTTTCACAATTCTCGACAACGTCACAATGCTACGGGGCACGTTTCATATTGTTACGGATGACCCAACATCTATGCCTTCTATCGAAACCATCGGATCGTCGAGGGCGAACCCCAACGACCCACCGCGTGATATCGATTGGCAGATTCTCCCCGCACAGGCTGCACCCGACAGGTTAGGTTCATTTGGGGGACGGTGCGCATTTCTACCCTATTCCAGAAAGCAGATTCATTTTATCTGACATCCATCATTTGTCACGTACCCCCGCCGACATGACAGGATACATGGCGTCACCCTTCTATCGTACGACGGCCCTCCCACGACAGATTCGCACACGCTCCTTTCTCTCGTCCGCCTTTACAGCACGCTCAACGTGTCTTCACCCCAATCGCTATCTCCCCCCCACCGCCTCTTCTTCCCTACCATCCGCACGTTCTCCGACCCCCGCCCCCAGCCGGATGATGAGACCGCCCCGCGTAAGAGGTCAAACATCGGTGTAGCCTCACAAACTCTCAAGGCAGCCTACCCGAGCCTCTCCGGGGCGCAGTTCGCCGAGGACTTTGGCGACTTTGCCAGCATCGGCGTGCCAGTCCTGCTAGACCGCGTCGTCATCGCTGATCGTGGTGCGGCGCGACGCAGCGGGCTCCAACGCGGTGTGCCCGTATGGGCTGCGCCGTTCACCGCGCTCCGGGCATCGGAGGACTGGTTTGAGCAAGTGCGGCGGACGCTGGCCGAGTACCTTTTTGGCGAGGCCGAGAGTGCCGTTGCCAGCGCCACGACGAAGAGACCACACACCGTCACTTACCTCTCCAGGCAGGAGGGGCCTGAGGGCGAGCGGCTGCGTCCTACGGACCACGCCGCGTTGTTGGATGCGCTGCAAGGATTGGCCAAGACAGGCGTCAGGGTTTACGTCATGGACGAGCACGCGAGCTGGGCGGAACGCATGCATGCGCTCGCTCAATCGACGGTGAGCCTTTGTATTACGTGTCCTCCTGGATCAGCAGCAACTGATAGATTTTTATTTTTATTTTGAGTAGTTTGTGTTGAGCGTGTTTGGCAACCACCTCGCGGACGCGATGTTCATGAAGCGTACGGCGCACAGTACCCTCATGGAGTTTTTCCCACCCAACGAATTTAATCGGGGCTGGGAGATCGTCGTGCGGTCGATGGGTATTCGCTATGTCGCCTGGCAGGGCAACCAGTGCGTCGTCCCTCCTTCGCGATAACTGACGAAGTACTCACCGGGTTTTTTTCTTACTATGCGTGCGTTAGAAAATATACGAGCGAGAATTTACCAGAGTCCTCGCAATCAATGGCATATGAGGACTTTGCGTTGGACGGGCAGGCTGTCGTGCGCGCTATCACAGAGGAACTCAATAGGTCTGATGTCGACTGATATCATCGCCGTCTGCTCTGAATTTGCTTATCATCCGGACATTCGAATAACTAATGTAGACTTCCGTTACCCCTTTCCCCTGGTACCCTTGTCAGGGCGGTTTCGCACGTGTATGTAGACATTGTATTCTTATCGCACCCTTGGGTGCTTTAGCCGGCCATCATTCTACCTTCTGTCATGACTTCCTGTAGGCATGCATCATTCCCTCGGATAATTGATTTACAAAACAAGGGGGAGTGTACATATGTCGTCACAGGACAGTTGAAGGATGGACTAAGGACATTCGTCACCTTCCACTCCGACTTCTTTTCTTTCACTTTCACCTTGCTTGCCCTTTTCACGATTGGATGATGATGAGCAGGTTTTTTTTTGTGTGTGATTGCGCGTGATTGTTGACTCGTGTTAACCGCCCGCGTGGCGTGTCATGATGTCGCCCCGTCACTCGGGCGTAACAGTGATACTAAAATGAGTCAGATAAAGATAAGCATCACTTGCAGGTTTGCTTTTTTTGTCATAACCGAGTGTCCGGGGATCGTAGCGTGTCTGGGGAGGGAGAGGGTAGGAGCAGGCGGTCGGCTGTTCCAGTTGTCCCTAATATCGGATGGGCGGGATGGGATCGGCGCGAATGGTTGAGAAGTCGATCGTGTGGTCACGTTCCTCGTCGATCTCGCCAATGAGGATGCTTGAAGAGGACGATCAGCTCAGCACGTGGTGATAGGTTAGGGAGAGGAGGGGGACCCCGCGAGGCGATGACATTGACAACAACGGACGGTTGATACGCCAGGTGGGGATATAAAAAAACGCACATCATGTCACCCTTGACGAGGTAGAGACCGAGCGGGACCTCCTCGACGCCTTCGTCCATGCTGAAGACGCGTTCTTTTGAATCGGAGAGGACGACGTTCGATTTTTGATCGTAGCCGGCGAGCACGCCCTGAATATCAAAAAAAAAAAAACGTTGTTAAAGGGGGCAAACTGATTAGAAAGTAAATGCGAACTATTATGGCGCGTCCATCTTGGAGAACGAGGAGTACGCGACCTATTTGGGCGTGTATTAGCAAGAGTTGGAGAGCAAGAGGATCGCGTACGGTCGACGTAACCCTGCAGACTGGACATTGAGAGTCGAGTGGTGAAGAGGGAGTGTCCGAGGTCCCGAGTGAGCGCCGCTGACAGACAGAAATGGCTTCCGCGCCGATTGCGCCGATTACTCCCGCCGCTCACCCAGCCAATTAAACTCCTTTCTCCACTCTCTCCCTTACCCTCACCCTCACCCTCTTTCTCTCTTACCTTACCTTGTCCTTCCCTTCCTCTCCCTCTCTCCCCCTTTCCCTTTCACCTCATCACTCAAATACTCTCTCGCAATGGCTGCTGAAAAGTTCTTCGAGAATGGCGGTCGCCCGCTCAACATCGCCGACGCGGCCCAGTTTGTCAACGGGAAATCAGAAGAGGTCAAGAGTGACCTCTCTTCCAGCCCATTGCCCTCCCCCGCCTCCGCATCTCCCCAAGGCCAAAATCCAAGTTGACGGCCACCGTCATCATCCCCATCTGGATTGTGCTCTCCTCCTCCGTCATCATCTATAATAATTATCTGTACAACACCCTCAACTTCAAATTCCCCGTCTTCCTCGTCACTTTCCACTTGAGTTTTGCCGTGCGTGCTCAGCATCTCTGCTATAGCGCATACACTGTATTTAAGCCACATCTTTCTACAGGCCTTCGGCACGCGTGTACTGCAACGGACGACGCGCCTCCTTGATGGCACGAAGGACGTTCACCTTTCAAAGGACATGTTCATTCGCTCCATCCTCCCAATCGGCCTTCTTTTCAGCGCAAGTCTCATACTGAGCAACACTGCTTATCTCTACCTCAGCGTAGCCTACATCCAAATGCTCAAGGTGCGCCTCTGCTCCTCACCCCCTTTTTTCATATCTTTTATCTCCTAAACTGAATCGTTGTTTGTGGTTGCGGTAGGCGTTTACGCCCGTGGCAATCCTCCTCATATCCTGGTCATTCTACATCCAAGAACCCAACCGCAAATTGGCCATTATCGTCTTCATGATCTCGTCCGGTGTTGCCCTTGCGTCGCATGGCGAGCTGCGCTTCAACCTTATCGGCTTCCTCACTCAGGCTGCAGCTGTCGGTGTACGTACCTTCTTCTCTTTCCTCCACGCTTTCTTGGCATATTTCAGTCGTCCTTACCGAATGGGTGTGATCACGTACACAGTTTGAAGCTTCCCGTCTTGTCATGATCCAGATCCTCCTACACGGGCTCAAGATGGACCCGCTCGTTTCGCTGCACTACTACGCCCCCGTCTGCGCCCTCATCAACCTCGCCATCCTTCCCTTCACAGAGGGCCTCGCTCCATTCTACGAGCTTGCCCGCATCGGCCCCTTTATCCTCCTTTCCAATGCTGCCATTGCGTTTGGTCTCAACGTCGCCGCCGTCTTCCTCGTAGGTGCCGGCTCTGGCCTCGTTCTGACGCTCGCTGGCGTGTTCAAGGTATGCGGATATTACATGCCGTCGTGGGCGTCCTGCATAGAACGTTAAATTTACCCACCCTTTTTCCACTTCAAGGACATCCTCCTTATCACAGGTTCCGTATTGATCTTCGGCTCACAAATTACGCCGCTTCAGGTCTTCGGTATGTATACCATCATTTCCTTAAACGTTATATGCCTCACACAATTTTTTTCTCTCTCCACAATAATATAAAGGCTACTCAATAGCGTTGTGCGGTCTGGTTCTCTTCAAGACCTCCGGTGGCAAGTAATAATAACGGGCAAACCAACCTGCGGCGTCTTCGATTTCTCGCCCTTATTGGGTCTATATCTTTTGTTTTTCACTTGCAGGACTCTGGCGAACTTTTTTTAGAACAATATTTTGTTGAGGCCTGTATATACGCAGCTTAGCATGTACGTACACATAGACATTGGCCTCTTCCCTCGAACTCTGCTACCTATGCGCTGCGCACGTAACGAACTCTAGAGTAGATATTTAGTTGACACCTTCCCCATCGTGCTTGCTTTGTAGTACCGTCTATGTTCTTTTTCTTGTCTGAAGGGCCTCACGTATCCATTTGCACATTTCTCCTTTCTCTTCCCCCTAAACCCCCACACCCTGATACCCTTTACGAAATGGTGCAAATTGCAGATGATGAATAAGACAGATGGCCTTGATATATCCGTAAGATCCGCAAGAAACACTTGGCGTTTGCCAATCTCCACTCCACATGTCTTTTCGCCGCCGCACACGCACCGCACACGTTCTACCCCTAAAAAACCTCCTATTACGGCGTCGTGACGTTGCTAGGTATATGTTGTAAGGTGTTGCATCTTGCGACGCATTTCAGAACGTGTTGCGCAATCTTTTTTTTTTTTGTTGCTATTTCGTCTCGTCTTCTCCTTTACGTTTACGAGAGTGCCGCGGTCGCCGCTGCTAGACATGCCATGTTGCTGCCCTTACCGCGGAGCGTCGTGTGCACCGCAAGACGCGCTACGATTTCTCCCTGTGTGTGCACAGTGCGTACAGTGCAAGATTTAAAAACATCAGAAATGGGTGTCTGTACGCTGGAATATGTGGGGGATGAATGACGCACGAGTTCGACGAGGATAGCCACGGCGATTAGGCTGCGATGCAAAGCGAGCAAAGAGGGGGGGAAGAAGAGTGAGAAACCCTGGCAAGGAAAGGGGGTGGCGATTACAAAACGTACCCGATAATGATCCATGTGATACGTTCCATCGCACTATTGTTCAAATGTTCGTGTATCGCGTCTAGCTGCGGCAATAAATCAAAAGGATATATAGTAAGCCAACAACTCGGTTTGTCGATGACCGACGACGTACCAGATCCCTCGCCCCACTAATCCGTTCGTTGAGTCCCTGCACGCGCTCCCCGATCTCAAAGTACGCTCTGCCGGCGTCATACAGCGCGTGCAGGCTCGCCTCCTCCCAAAAGATACCAGGCACGTCGAGGACGTTGCGCCCCAGCACCACGTCCCGGCGCAGTGCAAAGAGCTTGCCGGTGAGCCGCATCGCATCGCGCCGCGAGAGCGCTAGCGAGCCCATGCGCGCGAGGGAGCGCGGTAAGGCTTGCGTGCGCGGATGTTGGAGGATCGCGTTCGCTTGCGATTCGTAGTGCGCTAGGAGCGTCGACTGCGCGAGCGCGTGCGAGAGAGAGAGCGTGAGGAGGTGCGAGGGGGATTTAAATGCTGTTATCCCCGCATGAGCGCTCCTTCCCCTTGAAGAAAAGAAAGGGGCGATGCTCACTGAAAAAATCATTGTATATACGTGGATAGGCAATCGCGGGATCATACTGCGGTGATGTACGGTATGAGCGAGGCGCCAGTAGAAGAACGGGCAGGGCAGCTAACGTACGGCGAAATGACATTCCTCGATTTTCCACTCGCTCTCGGCGCGTGCACCTTTGATTGCGCCTGCACCATGAACGTCCTCGAGGATGTTGTGTTCCTGAATTTCGTCGAACCCAAAAAATACAGCGACGCCATACGCGAAGAACACGATCTCGGCCGTATCGTCGCCCGACACCACCGGCGTTCTCGGCTCGCTCCCGGCCAGCGGAGGGAGTGGTGGCGCAAGCGAGGGGCCCTGCGCGAGCACAGGCGTGTCCACGAGCAGGCCGGCGCGTTCGCGCGACTCGCCCTCGAACTCGCTTTCCTCCGGCTCGCGCATGCGCCGGTCGACGGGCGGCGAGCTGGTCATGCTCCTAGCCGCGATATACCCATCATCCCGCGAGAAGCCATCCTCGGGCGAGCGGCCCGGGATGAAGTATCCGCCAGTGTATCCGTCCTCTTCCGCCTGGGACATGTGCGACAAACGGCGGGTGTGTGACGGCGCGGGTGCAGTGGAGCGCACATTGGCCGCGGGGCCGTAACCAGGGAGCAATGGAAGGTGGTACATCTGTGCGGTTGGATCAGTTCCGCGTGTAAGGTGTAAGGATGGGCAGCGGGGAAAAAGAAAGGTCAGCCGCAAGCCGCACGTACGACGTAGAGGGCCTCGTCAAACGAGCGTGGGACGACGTTGTGCTCGCGCTTGAGAAAGTTGGCGAGCAGCTTCATGCGAAACCCATCGGCGAGCCAGTAAGCGGTGATGCGGCGGCAACCCGCTCGGCGACGCTCCGCTTTGGACATGCGTTCTATGTCGCTTTTGTGCTCGCGCATGCGCACGCCTGTGTCTGTCTCGTAGCCATGGATCTGATCATCTTCTCCCCCTTCCGCGGGGAGGGGGCGAGTCTGAGGGTCGGACGGGAGTTCGACGAGTCTTTGGTGGGTCTTTGAGGTGCGCTGTGTGGCGGCGGCTTTAGTACACCCTGTGGGAGATGAGGTTATGGCCGGGGAGGTTCCGGATGTTGATCTTGGCAGGGAGAAGGAAGACCTGCGGGTGAGCGCAAGGCGTGGTCGGGTTTGTTGAGATGGCTGCTGTTGCTGTGATTGCATGGTGGATTTGGTTGTCTGCAAAAATGGGGCTAAGAAATGACGTATGAGCCCCGCTCACTCACTTCAACTCGACCCTCACACCGACAAACGAGTTGAACAATGTTCAGATCATCATCTATCGGAGGGACTCAGTCCCCCCCGCTCGAGGACTGCCAACCCATGGGTGCATGCTCCATAGAGGGCGGAAATGTGGGTGGTATACCTGACCGCCAACAGCGTAGCCGTACATCCATCCTATCATTGTTAATATAGTCGCATGCTGAACCTTATCATTCTTCACTTCAGAATACTTTGATTCTTCTGATCAGCAGCATGCACAGACCCAAACCGATGTCAAGCCGGTCGTCGTCGAGCCCCAGAGCGGCAACACCACCAGCGGCGTTGGTCAACAAACTCATAGCGACCGTCCCCAGTCCGGGCAAGACGTGCCACCCGCGCTGGAGATAAGTTTTCTTCACGCTTGTGAGATCATGCGCGCTCAAATTACTCTGATAGACCGCCCCCAGTGCGTCGGTTCCATTCAAAAAATAAAAGAGCGACGACAGGTGCAGGCGCATTGCGCCCCTGAGTTGCATCTTCCATTCGATGCTTATCTATGTTTCCGTCTCGGTCCCTTGTAACATAACTGTATTCACTCATTCCCATGTCAACCTTGTCCCCGTTCTCAATGATGGAGAGACCCACAATTGAGTTTAAGGATTTTAAGGAGAAACATATCCAAGAAGGGGCGCAGTCCACCCACCACCAAACATGGATAAATTATTCTTAAAATTATAGTTATAATCATGTGGGTGATCACTCTTATCGATTCATCGTTTTCGTTGGAAAATGAAGGTCATCGTAACAGGTCAGTGCGCCGGTGAGCCTTGGAAGATGCCAGTAACTTCCGTTTTGCCCAGGAGCATCCGGTGTTCTTGGAACTGCTGTCTTCGATGCGTTCGCGCGGGCGGTCGCCCGCCACACCGTCATCGGCCTTGCCAATTCACGTCCAGGCGGAGAGCGCAATCATCACAAACTGAATCTTCTCGATTCTGATTCCGTCTCTTCGTTTTTCCGGGAGACCAAACCCAATTGTAAGTACGATCCTTCACATCCTCGCCGCGCCGAAACGCCCGGTGCCCATCGTGGCGCAACCCTCTCTGCACTTCACTTCACTTGCGTAAATAAATAAATCCTATCCAAAGCCTCAAGAGCGCCATGATCCGTGATCCGTGATTCTCGTACATTCCAATGCTTACCGCGCGCTCTCTCTCTCTTTTGTCGACAGGGGTGATACATTGTGCCGCGGAGCGCAAGCCCGATGTTGCCGAGAAGGTTCGTCATGGAACGATTTTTTTTTTCCTCCGCCGTCTTTATCGTAATTGAGATGCATTATCACAGGATCCAGAAGGCACGAGAAAGGTTCCCGTTCTCCTCCCCGCGAGTGGCGAAACAGAATTCATCTCACGCGCCTCCATCTCCGCTCATTTTCGGTAGCTGAATGTTGACGTGTCTGCGCACCTCGCCACTCTCGCTAAAGAGCTCGGATTCACTCTCGTCTTCATCTCTACCGGTACCCTTTTTTTAATTTAATTTATGTTTTTTTTGGGGGGGAGGGTTCGCACTGATTACCCCTCACCTGCGCTGTCGATAGATTATGTTTTCGATGGTAACTCGCCACCCTATGTCCCCTCGGCACAACCGAACCCGCTCAACCTGTATAGCATCACAAAGCGCGATGCTGAGCTTGCCGTTCTTGGCGTCGAAGGCGCGCATGTAGTCGTGTTGCGCGTCCCAATCCTGTGCGCGTGCCCAGTTGTCCATCGCCATTCGTAGGACCCGTCGAACTCACGCCCAAGATACACCGCAGATATGGCCCAGCTCCATCGAACGCAGATTCGGCGGTGAACGTCCTACTCGACGTCGTGCAGGACCAGTCCGGCAAAAAGTACAAAATGGACCACTATCAAACGCGCTTCCCCACCAACGTGCTCGACATTGCCGGCTTCCTCGTTCGTCTCGCGAGTAAGGATCACTTTCTCCCTCCTCTCTCTCTCTCTTTTGATGTCAGACTGACGGACCTTTTCGTTCTAGAAAGGCCAAAGGGTTCACCGCTACCTCCCGTGATTCATTACTCGGCCGAGGAGCCCTTCACAAAATACGAAATCTGTCTCGTTTTCGCACGCATCCTCGGCCTTCCGCATGCGCACATCATACCTGACGAAGGGCCACCGCCCCCAGGTACGGCGCCCTATGTGCTGCATCACTTATTATCCCCTTTCATTTATGATCTAATGATCTGATACGTGTGCATCTCATCTTTTCTATGTTTGGAAACAGGGTCTACACCACGCCCCCTCAATACGCAGTTATATGTGCGTGAGACGGAAGACTTGGGTGTCGAAGGTGGGCTTGGGACGGGTGGGTTCGAGGAATGGTGGACAGAGCACCTCAGCAAGAACTAAAGGGCCGGGGATTCACGACGCCGGGGTGAGAGGTCCGAAACATATCATGATTTCGGACACTGCCTAGGTGACCGTTCCTGCAATGTGGTAGTGTGAGTCATTAGAAGTGTGTACGATTTTAGCACCTGGCGGAAATAGATGTCTATCATACTGTCATAAAAGGGAAACGACGCAAGGGCCTACGTCTGCGCACCCGGTGGCCCCGTTTGTTTTTCCCCGGGGTTGACCGCATGGTCAAAGCAATTGTTGGGCCACTCATTAGGATGTCTTTCTGTCAGGATTTAATAATCAAGAGATTCATTCCATCACGGCAACACGCCCAAAAAAAAAAAAAACACAGCTAACCACATAAAATCTAGTGTTCTCGTTTTAGACGTTTGCGTAGATAGATGGGCGGCGTCGGTTCAATTGATCGATGCCACCCCCTTGTCTCTGTCTCGTCGCACACACAAGTCAAGTCACTTTTTCACACCCCTCGTACCTGCAACAGGACGCGTCTATCACAAATGCTTTCCGGAGAGAGGGGTATACGCAAACGACAGAATGGCCTTTTGCAATGTATATAAAACACACATGCCGTTTCCAGTGTTGGTGCCAAAAACATATGAGCAATCTGCAGCAAGCACCAACCAAAAAGTCCACCTCCAGTCGAGGGGGGGGGCTTGCGGGCGAGAGCCCGCCCGGTGGAAAAAGGCAGGTGACTGTGCGCGCGCTCCGACAAGTCCGCCAAGCCACCCACCCACCCACCCACCCATCTAAGCTCCTAAGAGTGTCCTACAAAAAGTGGCGCACACAGCCGCGAGGAGAATCCCACAGAGGGACTCCCCCCCCCCAAAGCGAGCGAGCGGGGTCAAATCAGCGTCCGATCCCCATCCCAGTCCCGGCTTTTCTCTACTTCCTCTGCTGCGAACGCTCGCGTAGCATGCCCCACTCCACCCACCATTCTTCCGCGGCATCAATGGCGTAGTAGCCCCACACCTCTGCAACCTCTGCGAGCTCAGCATCTGTCAGACCGCCTCCAGGTGGGGGATAGGGGACGCGGGCGGGGAGCGCAGTCCAACGGACCAGTCCATCGTGCACCCGCGGTGGACTGGAAAATAGCACCTCCGCGTTTTGCTGCTCCAAGTCGCCCACCATGTCCGCGCGCCCCTTGCACAGATCCTGATAGGCGTATAGAAGCGTCGGAACCTGCTCTGCGCTACGCAGGTGCGAGAACAATGTGCCGAGGATGGCGGCATTCTCCAGGGCGAGGGTGCAGCCGTATGTTGTGCCAGGCTAGCATGCAGTTGTAAAATCAGATAATGCAGTAGGTCGAGGAAAGAGGAGGTTTAGGAGACGGGAGGGGTAAAATGGACCATGCACGTACACCTTGTGGATGAGCCGCCTCGCCGATAAGTATGATAGTCTCGGACTCATCTACCCAAGTATCAGGTGGAGGTGGCACAATCCAGGACTGGCGCGATACGGGGCCGGCCTTGTCAAGCAAGAAGCGCAGTCTGCCAGGCACCGGTTAATTAAAAATTCCGCTGCGGCGTTGCGGGATCCACGGCCTAACGTACCTCGGATCCATCTGACCGTCCTTGTATCTCAGCGGATTTAATGATGTGGTCGGGTCCCAACTGTCAAGTGCACCAGATCTTGCGACCGCTGTAGACCCATTGGGATCTTGCCACCATATGTGGACAACGAATTCCTGGTGCTGTCGCTGTGAAAGACCCCGGGATTATTAGCCCATCTCGACCCCGCAGACGGTATCCAATATCCAGACTTACTATAGGATAGCCTGGACTCCCCGAAGGGCGAATCAGCAAAGGAGAGTGGGGTTAACACGCGGGGATTGTGAACGAGCTCGACGCACCGAGGACAACACGCCCATCTCCAATCCAGATTTGCCAACCGACATCCACGAGTTGCCTCAGTGGTGCGTATTTACGCACTTCGGCCATCGGTACGCAACCGGTGTACATACTCAACCCTGGGGACATTGCTTCCGGTTCTTCATCTTCGTCCATGACCACGCGGCGTACAATACTTCGTCGGCCATCAGCGCCTATGATGACATCGGCATGGAGAATCTCGCCGGTCTTGAGCCTCACAGTGGGTCGCAACGTGCGAGAACTGGACCCGGCAATAGAGGTGCTGGTTGCATCGTTCCCAGGCGGAGTTTCCTGTGCGGCCTCCACCGATTCGACAGTTACGCCAAATTTCACGCGGGCTCCTGCAGACGAGGCGAGGCGATGAAGAATTTCAAGCAGGTCCGCGTGCTGACCATCGTGGAATCTAGTGTCAAACAGTGGATCGTGCCGGCACATTGGGTTGGGCTTACGTGCACCATGAGAAATGGTGAACCCATCTCCTCGATCAGGCCCATTTGCCACGCAGACTGGCCGATTGAGCGCCCCGTCTTCACTTTCGAACACACAAAACCCCCGACTGGTTAGCATTGCGTCTCTCGTGACGTGTATGCAGCCGATACAGGATTGCTGATGTCCAAGACACTCACTGTCTAGGATAGAAGACGAAGGAGTGATCGAAGCCTTTTCTGCTAGCTCCTTCTCGACTTCCCAATGTGATAAGATTCTAGTTGCGCTAGGAGGTAGTCGTATACCTCCTGGTCGGTGCTTCAGGCCACGCGCTTGCTCAAGCACTTGAACGCGATGGCCCGATGCAGCGAGTGCATACGCCACAGAAAGTCCGGCGATTCCTGACAAAGAAACATGTCAGTTGTGAGCAGTATAACATTTAAAACATGGAACCAACCGCCGCCAATGATTATGAAATCCAAATGAAAGCTCGCTTGCCTCGATATATCACGAGTGTGAGATGGTGCATCGGAAGAGTGGGAAGTAAACCGAAAGGAGGAGGCACTGTGCGACGACCGGTGCTGACGACGGGTAGGAGGGTTAGGGCCTCCACCAAAGTCGCGGGCATGGAACGGTGGCTCCATCATATGTTCCTATCACGAGGATGGATGTGAAGAAAACAGGCGAACGTGAGAAAGGCAGCTGCAGCAGGAGACGCAGTATTTATCAATTTGCGGGGAGGAGGACTGCCGTGATAATCACAAACCATCTTTGGTCCTTGGTCTATCGGCTTGATTGACGCCGGCGGACTGCCCTTCATTTTCTTTCCGAAGCGTGAAAGCCCTGGGTAGCCAATCCAGGTCTTGCGGCACCGGAAAACGGCGAATTGGACAACAGTAAACTGAAATCCAAGGTGACAGGCACATAACAGGAAGCCAGTGCGGACGATTCCGGCTTTCAAGAGAATGCCGTCACCCTGGAAAAACAGGGCACGGCAAATCCTACTTCCTGCCTGCGTAAGCCAACGTGGAGGAGAGGAAAGTGCGTAGGCGTTGATAACTAGCCAAGCTACTGTACCAAAGAGCCTAGTAGTGGATTGGTGACGTCTTCTGACGGCTGTTACCCACGCAAAAATCGGCCTTGAGGGGGACTACTGCCTGGAAGGAAAGGCCTAGAACATGGAGAGGCAAATTAAGGGTATGGAGGATTCCACAAACGCTCTATACGTGGGTATGGAAGAAGCAACACGCCACATTTAAGGCTTGTGATCGGCCGGCGGGGGCGGTAGTGAGCCTCGGCTGAAGGTGCTTGGAAGGGAAGTGGGCATTGATCTGAAAAGCAGAGAGCAATCGGACAGCTCTCGAGCTTGAGCGTTATCAAATTTTCAAAACCCCCCTCTCTGTTCCCATCAAGGCCTCGAATTCCGGTCAGGTGCAGATGGATCAATCTGCCAGTTCATCATCAGTTCAAACGCTCGGGTCTTGGCTCTTCTTGTTTCGTTGACTGCACTGTCGATTTACAGAGAGAGGGTGTGTGCTGCAGTATATCGAGACAATCAGATATTGCACGCAGATTGATTGCCACCGTAGTTGCATGGTGGCAATGTTGAGTTCCCTGTGGGTTACGTTGAAGAAAGAAGGGCGGTGGGATGTGCCACACACGCACAGACTGGTAATACGTCAGCCCGAGCGGGCACACGGGACCAACGAGGCCAGAATGGAAGACATGCATCGTACACGACCTGACGTGATCACATTTACAGCTCCCTATTCCGTTCCCGGCAACCATTTAAAGGTACTGTAGGTCATGTGACATAACGTGTCCCGTGTAACGTAAACTCGTTCTGACTCTACCACCTACTGCTTATCTCTCTCTCAATACCTAAAACGTTCGTAGCGTACTGGGACTGGTTTACCCTTATCTGTTTCATGACCTCCGCATCCCCGTTCTCGATTGCCGTCGTTGGAGCCGGCCTTGGCGGCCTCGTTCTCGTGCGGGTACTCCAGCTACATGGCGTTGCGGTGACCGTCTTTGAGCGTGAGCCTACGCCATCCTCTCGCGGTCAAGGGGGGTCCCTCGATATGCACCCCGAATCAGGGCTATACGCGTTGGAGACCGCCCAGTTGACCACCCAGTTTCGCAAGGTCGCACGTCCAGAGGGAGATGAGATGAAAATCGTAGACAAGCATGGCACAGTCGTCTTTCAGGATCTCCCACCGCCTGCACCTGAAAATCTCTCGTCACAAGACGAACAGGATCTTCCGCTCGCGGGCCGCCCAGAGGTAGATCGCGGGCAACTGCGCCAGCTGCTGCTCGATTCGCTGCACCCGGGCACGGTCCACTGGGAACACAGTCTCGAATTTGCACAGTTCGACGACGACGACGACGACGCCAAGGTTTCTCTCACATTTTCACGCCCATCGCCGTCTCCTTCTGCCACTTTCAAGTTCGACGTCGTCATCGGCGCGGACGGCGCATGGTCGCGCGTGCGCAAGCTCTTATCGCCCGCACAGCCGACTTACACCGGCGTGACATTCGTCGACATCCAGCTCGCGCTGGGAGACCCCAACGGAAGCGGCCACGATGGCCACGAGGTAGCGGAATTAGACATCTTGGTCGGGAACGGGAGCCTCTTTGCGCTCGGTGACGGCCGCGCCATCATCGCGCAGCGCAACAGCGGCGGAGTGGTCCGCGTTTATGCGGCGATGCGCGTTCCCCTCGGCGCGCTTGACGCCGCGGTGTCGCAGGGGGACGTCCGCGCGGTCGTCCTGCAGCACTTCGACGGCTGGGCGGACAAGTTGCGCGCGCTGATCGATGCACCAGCCGCTGCCGGCTTCGTCGTGCGCCCCTTGTGGGTGCTGCCGTCCGAGCACAGATGGGATACCGCGCCGGGCGCACGCGTGACGCTGCTTGGCGACGCCGCGCATCTAATGGTGCCGTTTGCGGGTGCGGGCGCGAACCTCGCTATGGCGGATGGCGCCGATCTCGGTCTCGCGCTTGCCAAAGTGAAGACGCCTGCAGAGCTGACGGAGCACGTACGCCAGTACGAGACTGCGATGCAGGAGCGCGCGAGAGATGAATGGGAGAAATCGATGCAAAATATGAATGTGTTTTTGAGCGATAGCGCACCTGCCTCTGCAGTGGAGAAGATGAAGGAGCTCATGGCTAGTGGGGGTCCGCTCGTTTTGCAGTACGAAGTGGAGGAAGAGGAAGAGGAAGAGACATTATCATTATTTTGTACAGCCCATTCGCTGCGACGCGGACGTTAGAGTTATAGGTGTAGTAGGTGCAAGCTGCACTGTACATATATGTATGTCTTTGAGAGATTTGTCAATGTAATGGCTAATGGGAATCGCAACGACAAAACAGGGATATGCATAGCCGCAGAGTATTCTACCGGTCCACATGGAGCTGCTCCTTAATGACCCAGGGTGTATCGTACCACATCCGCTTCTCAAATAACAAGTGCTCAACAATACGCTTCGGCTCAACGGTCGACCCGACGCCACGTCTGGCCAAGGACTGAACGGTTTCAAAGCGTGCGAGTACATTCAGGTAAAGAGGGTTGCCCGCACGAAGCGGCTGCAAGCCGAGGTATCCCTCCACAGCGCGAATGCTGACAATACGCACGGGTGAAGGCTGTGAAACGAGTCGCCACTTGTACACTGCAGAGCCCCGAACAGGATGGAGGTTACGCAGCCTCCTTGAAGCGGACTTGCTATACTCGTGCGTTGTCAATGAAGTAAGGGTTTTTGAATCGCCTCTAGGGGCGGGGTCAGCAGAGGTGGGGACAGGTGAGGACGGGATGAAGATTCACTCGGCGATGGCGTTGTTTACGCGTTTGTAATTTTCCAGAAGGATGCCGCGCAGTGGAGCCACCCAGGCGCTATCCTTTACCGATGTGGCCTGGAAAATCTGGAACGAACGGGCGGATGATGTTTCCCGTCCGGGAAACGCATTTTCTTGAGCAACTTTACGCATGCTAAATATAGTTAGTCGATCTGATTGCTTTCGGGAAAGAGGGGGCGGGATGGTACAAAAGTACGTTGTAGTGTGCTAGGAGCTCTCCACTCTCCAGGAACTAGGGACTAGACAAGTAGGGAAGGGAGTCGCGCACCTCGAAATGTTTTTTAACGTGTTTAGGAAGTTGTCACGGAACAAAGTAATGTGATCACGGAAGGTGGCGTTCTTGACCCGTGCAGGAAAGGATGGAAGGTGGACATCTGTTGTAATGTGTAACGCAGCAGGGGTCAGTATTCGGCGTCATCGAGACTCAAACAAATTCCACGCACCTAGTGTTTCCATTGGCAGAGACCACATGTCGATGTACGACTCGCTCTCATTACGGACAGCGCGATGAAACCGTGCTAGTCCTTCCTCTTCAGAGTCCTCTGCTTTTATGTGGTTCGAACTTGGAATCGTGGCCAGTCCTCGTCTTGATATTTGCGAAAATGCTGGCGCGGGGAAGGGGGTGGGTTTAAGGTAAGGCAAAGATGCAGACGGAGTAGACAATGACCATATTAACGAAGAGAGCATCGCTCCACGATGCGCTGGGGGCACGGGCAGCGTTGATTGTCGTGTGCGCAAGACATGGGCAGAGTATTGGGTGGCTCTCGCTGTCATCCTTGGATATGCTGCGCCGTGTCCGCGCGCCGCGCTGGGCAGGATGGATGTGGCCACGTGATACTTTCACACGGCCTTCCAGGAACACGTCGCTCGGCTTCTTCGCATTCTCTGTCGTCCTCAACGTCAACCACAAACAAATGCCCGTGAGTAATATCTCGTACTCAGTACATACCCGTATGAAGTCTAAAATATATCCCCACAGCGCAACTCTCGTTCTTCTCGTCCTACGACCTCTCGCCCGGCCCCAGCGCCTGCCAGCGCACCCTCTCGTGGAGCCGCCACAGCAGCTTATCCTGCTCAGCACGCGCATTCAGCTCCTGCGCCACCCGCGCCGGCTTCTACCCAAACGCAAGCCAAGACTTCTAGTGGTCCTGGCATGCTTGCACAGATGGCTGCCACTGCGGGCTCCGTTGCCGTCGGGTCAACTATTGGCCATGGCATTTCATCGATGCTCTTTGGCGGCCGCTCTGAGTCTGCACCTGTAGAACAGCAACATCAAGCAGCCGCGCAGCAAAATACGTCCTCGTTCGCGCCTAATTGCGAGGTGCAAGCAAAAGAGTTCTCAAAGTGTATTGAGAAGGCCGACTTGCCCAGCTGTTCGTGGTACCTCGAGCAGCTCAAGGCTGTGAGCTTTCACCTTCGTGATTCATGTGTTAGTTCTCAGCGGAATCTTCGCTTATAGTGCCAGGCAGCCGCTTCCCAATACTGATCGGATGAGGGCTGGGACCCACTTGTCTTCAGCGAAACTAGATGCGCTAACTCGTCTTGATTGTGGAGATTCACACCTCGCCTGTGAAAGCCACGATTCATGTTCCCCGCTCAATTTTCCCTCTTAGCGGCAGTGCAGTAGCTCAATGGATAACATATGAAAGACTATACACTGCTCTGCCCCTCTTGAAACCCGAGCTTGGGTATTCAATTCAGCGTGCTATATCGTCTAGCTCTGCAGCCCCTTTAAGCTCAGGATGGAAGTCCAAATGTGTCTGCCTTTGTCCATGGCCGCCAATAACCCTCGCCACTCCCCCACCGAATAACCGATGTGATTTGCTTGCTTTAGCCCCACAAGCCCCGCCGATGTAATCGGCTGCGGAATGATGTGTATGCATGGTCATGCCGGACTTGTTGCGCCCAATCAGACTAAGAGGGCTAGCACGGCAGCCAGGCCATCCTTAGTAGCGGGGGTCAGCTCGTAGTAATGTTCATGACGCTGACTTGGCGTTGGTCGGCAGTCGATCCTCGCCGTAGAAGTACGACGACGGCACCTCCATTTGAGCATCATAGTTGATCATACATGAAACATGAACAAAGATTCGTTGGTCGAAGCGGCAAATTCCCTGGCCGATGAGGCGTAAGTCATCCACGAGGTCACGGTAAGCCTGGGCCCTCCGGCGCCGGTGCCACTGGTATGAGTAAAATTGCTTCCGCGCTAGAAATTTTTATGGCTCTGACGCTCTCTGCGCATGCACGTCAAGGGTCACTTCAAAAGAAGTGAGAGCAGCGCGAGACGGGGCCCGGGGTGCCCCGACACGGTATGGTTGATATTTTCACTCCACAGTGACTTAATGATACTGTACTTTAGTTTGGAGCGCCCTTCTTGGTTGCCGTCGCACCCCGACTTTGCTTGCCTTCTCGGAGGACGAGCAGTTTTTTTTTCTGCCGCGAGGATCGGATACGTCCCTTTATGCGCATGTGAATTTGTCATTCTGGATATCAGTCATAAGCGCGATCCTGAAACTACGCATGCCATCCCCTTGGCCATGTTCCGGTTCATTGATTAATTGAACTACTCCCGTCTCGCGAGTATGCACCGCTCGGGGCAACATGGATTCGTGGATCACGAGTGGGGCGGCATTGAATATCCAAATCCAAATGTCGAAGCTTGCTGTGTCGGCGGCGCAGGCTGGACACTTCCTTACGGATATACCTTGACCCATACGGAATCATTGAATGCCAGATGTGTTGTGACATCCAGCCTAGTTGGTGATCTAGTGACCAGCGAGTCATTCAAGATGGAAGAAACCGAAGTGACAAACTATACCAAGTAAACAAACCTGCGGATTTCCAAAGATAGTCATGGAGTTTGCTGCGATCTGTACCTGGGACAGGGCTACAGCGTCGTATTTGTAAAACGAACAGGGCCTCTCCCGGACACCTGTCTTTCTGGAACTGCTGGACCTAGAGAGGGCAGGCCAGGGGAGCAGCCTAATTTGGAGTTTAGGGCCCGACAACAACATCATGGCGCTTATGTCCCAGTGCCAGGATCCAGGAAGATGTCCTGCATACTATCTAGTTATTGACAACAAAGGGATGGTCCGTAGGGGTCCCCAGACCTGTCCCCTTATAATGGATGGACACGGACCCTTCCAAATAATTTCATTTTCGATTTCTCGAAACATGTGAAGGGATCAGCGGCGGTTCCTGAAACATTTCACACGAGTTCTCAATGATGATTGATTGGGCCGGGCTTTAGTATTGATTGTGGAGCTACCACCTGCGGGTGCACATTGATAGGCTATGCAAGTCGAAAAATTGCAGAGCACCGTGCCCCGCAATTACCAACCACGCCTATATAAACCGTAAAATTGGTTGGCTTCGCCCACATCTCGTCCCCCTTGGCTGGCTACATCGCCACGCTCCCCGTGCCTTCAAATCCAGAGTTCGATTCGACGGTCGATGACCTCGAGCTCGACGCGTGACTTACGTCCTTCAGTGCAATGGCAGCGCGCCGTGTGTTCCCTTTATGTGTCGGTGGTGGCAGCCCCAGCTCGCTTGAGAACGGCAGCGGCAGTTGTACATCGCACTCGACCGTACGGTGGACCGTCACTTGCACGTCCTGCCCATTATAGATGATGCGCGGCGTATTGCGGCGGCGACGTCGTCGTGGCGGAGGGTAAGTCTCGAGATCACTTGATATATAAGATGTGAGCGTCCCCATCATGGAAGGAACAAAGTAAATGTGTCATTTACTTGGTGATGAATTGGAAGAGGATGCGGTATGCGCGTGAGGCAGTGATGACCCTGCGTTCCACAGATTGCATTAATTAGGGCCGTGAAGGCGATGAGTGTGAGTTTCCCACGTGAGAGTCACTGTTTCAATAGCACGCCGAAGATTGCAGGCTAGTCACGTCGATGAAGAGGCATGATAGTGGGTACGAACTATGTGGGACTTGGAATATCTGTGTGGATATCAGCACTGCGCCTCTGTAAACAGAAGCAGGCTAGGTGAAGGCGCACCAGGTTCCAATACTCTAACAAGGTTGATTCAGTTTACGATGCTTGGCATTTCATCAGAGGATACGTACCATTCACGCCTCGGAAGCTCAATGCCTTGGCAACGTCTCGTGAGCGTAGAGCAACTTTGATTAGTAAACGACGTACGATCGAAGGTAGCTCGGTGACTATCCACGCAAGAATCCACCACAATCCTTGGATATAGAGCATGTTCCACAGGCGTGTCGAATTTCGGTTGTTGAGCACGCCAGAGAACATAATACAGAGCAGGGTCAAGTCCTGAATAAAGTTGATCAAGATGCTCCACCGAAAGTCTGATGTGCCGTCGATGGGGCAATTCTGCGTAGTGTCGGACCAGCGTGAGTGGCCCTAGGAACGTAGACAAGGTGAGACTCGCAATTATGGCTGATTTGTGGATACGATTCCAAGAGAACTTACCCTCGTCGTCGCTTCATGGCGAACGTAGCGGGATCATCGTGAGTGAGTGCCCCGGCGCCTAAGTTGACCAAGCACCTACCGTAAATCGAGCCACCTAAATTGGCTAACCACACCACGACAGCAAGGGCAATTATCTTCTTACTGCGACGCCACAAGGCGACTCTGCATGTCCGCTGCCTTAATCACTGAGTATGTCATAATGGGAGAAAATCACAGACCCCCGAAGTACGAGAAGGAGGGACGCAAATACACCCGAGGCCCATGAAGTGGCCTACCGTCTGTCAGCTCGAAGGACTGCCTGGGGTACTAAGAAGGACGAACCAGCATTATTCTAAACCAGACCTATTGGAGTACACCAGATATTAGAGAAAAGCGGAGGGCGGAGGATGGAGCATGTAGAGGAGCATGCTCACATTGCAGTCATAAGGCGTCGTGATATCAAAGCCGACCAGCATAGTGATAAAAGACGCAAGAGCTAGCATCCTTGCCAAGAGATAGATGACGAACGACCATCGACAATGTCGCCGTCCAGTGTATATCTCCCATTCAAAGTCGAGATTGGTGATGTACTCCCATCTGTATAGAGAGGTGGTGATTCAGATTGCTGCAGGTGAAAGTTGGCTGGGATTACACGTAAACACCAGCGAACACATGGACCGACTTTACAAGGTGAGCTATCATAAACACAATGAGCGTTCTAATATGATATACGTAGCGCACAAGCCCCCTGGCTTACCATAAGGAGCGGGTTCAGAGTTCAGAAACATGAGTAGTCAAGTTAATCAAGGCCCATGAGATTGAGTAGAACGTGGTGTCAAGGGGGAGAGCCTCTTAAAATTAGTCTGTATGAAGAGAATTGAGGGTCAGGGGTGGTGCGATCAACCCCACGCGCTCGCCGTGCTTATGAAGTAGAGAGTAAGACTGACGCAGTTCTTGTGGATGAGCCAAGGTGGACTCGGAACCCACCCGGTAAGACAGGCCAGCGGAGATTGCGTGTGGTACCTTGGTGAGATTCCGATGCTGTGCAGCACTCCCGAAGTTACCCATAATAGATTCTAGTATGTTTCAAAGAAGAATGGCCGCCGCGTCGGCGTTTTACTTGCGTGCTTCGTCAACACGAACATCGCTACGCTCGCACCTCACATCCGAGCACAGTGGGGCTCCACACGCTGCCTTATGACCTTCCTACGAGAAATCGTCTTACGACTCGACTAGCTGCGCCTCCCAAGCATGTTCAGTTCAACGAGGCGGTCGGGGCGAAAGGCCATTATCGGCCCGGGGTCCCGAAATGCGTCCATGGGTTCGGACTATCGATCACGCGTTCGTGGATGTGAGTGTCTAACATCTACGCCTACTCTAGCTGACTTTGCCGTGGAACGACAGTGAATATTACCGTTAGTACCTGACTACCTCAAGATGAAATTTGCTAGGTATATATCACTTGTTCTGTTCTCGAAGTCTCATCTTTTGAGAATGCAGGTATCTGGACAACGCGCAGGTGAGATCATTCTTGATGCTTTGGGCGACACCTTTCCATCATGCTATTACTTTGCTCCAGGCGCCGGAGTGGAAGCGTGCATACATGTACGTAATTCTGCAGTAGTCCCCTCACCTCCAACTCTTATAAGACCATTTTGTTCGTGGTCGTGTGATAGCGACTATCGCGGCCTAAAGAAACGAATTACAGATATAAGACGAGCCCAAGATGGCACTGGAAGATACGTGGATGTACCATCTGAGAGCGATCCTGATACCTTTCCGAGCGGATCTGGGGCATCAGCTCACCACAACGGGAGACAAGAAAACGCGGATGACGGCCACGAAGCGGATAATGAAACCAATGTACACGGCGGAATGCACGAAAAACACACCGTTGTGAACATTCGTGATGCCAGTTGCCAGATCGAGCTCGAAAGGCTAAAAAGAAGACAGGATGCTCATGGCAAAGTAGATATAATATCTTCTTTTCCTTGCACTCGTTCAATAATCCCTCAAGGTGGCGATCTCTGCACCTCCGGAAACCACTTCCGCCGTGCAGCTCCAAGAGGTCCCTGGGAAAGATATTACTTCCCCGTTGACCCAGAGACGCAACCAACAGCGCTGCCCCTACGGAATCCAAGACCTCGGGAGGGTCTGCGTAGACGCACCACACGACGTGATTATATCTCCCTTCTACTACCACACACTGACTCAATGCTGTCCGACACTATTTTCTAGTCTTTCGGTCTTCCACCGGAATATCATCCATTACTATACACCCACTCACACTTTCCCAAGTTCTTGAAGCCATGTCGCCTGTCCAGCTAGCATTTTTCGACAAGCTCAGAGCGGAGTTGTCTAGGATCGAATCTTTTTTTATTGAGAAAGAAGCTGAAGCACGCGTGCGTAGTTTGCAACTTCGGGAGCAACTTGAGGAGTTGAAAGATCACCGACGTCTGTTCCATGTGATTGGGTCTTTCATACCTTCACTTATATGTTAACTGACTGCCGGAGTATTCTCCGAAAAGGATGCTCACCCGGAAGTTCAAGCCTTTCCTCTTCAGTATTCTGGATCAAATGTCCCAAAGCGGATGAGCCGCGCGCTTCGCCTCTCGAATCCGTTCACTCATACGGATGATAGGGCACCTGTGGAAAGCCATGACGCTGATGTAGCAGGGGGATCTCACACGCACCGTCTGGCCGGCGGGGCGAAACTTAATCCGGATGAGTACCTACAAGCGCGCAAGCAACTCAAGCGGGCTGTAACGGAACACTACCGCGCGTTAGAGGTCCTAAATAACTATCGCGTACGGCATGCTCCTAGTTACTGGTACCCTACAGATGATAAAAAGGAGGCAGATTCTGAATACACGGGCTTTCGGAAAGCACTCAAGAAGTTTGAGAAAGCAACTAAGGTAGTATGATCCGATTCCGTTATTGACGTCTCTGAGGTCATGGTTCTAGGTTCGGGTGCAAGATTTGTACATGAAGGAAAAGGTCAGTTGTACTTTAATTACTGCGAGGTTATCAATTAGTTGTCATCACAGGTAGATTCGTGCGCGTTCGCATCAGATGAGACTGTGCAAGAGCTCTTGAAGGAGATGGAAGACTTGTTCACTGCACGTTTTGGTGGGAATTTTGTAGTGACCGGCTGCATTACCGTCCTCATGACTTCACACATAGCGAAGGGCGACAGGAAACGCGCTCTAGTTCGCCTACGCACTGTTTCTTCTCACAAGACACATCATTTTAGCACTTTCCGTACAGGTCTTGCTCTCGGTCTGGCTTTCCCTGCTGTCACTGATGGCATCGTCCGCGGTGAGTACTCAAATATTTACACAATGCTCGCTGAGCCTTTTTCAGCCCTCCAGCCCCAAACGCGTATTGCTATCCCATCATGGGGGAACCTTCTTTATATATATGCGATTCTGCTGGTCCCTGCACTTTTAGCGTTTCTCGTGGGCGTAAATATGCTAATTTGGAACGCTTCGAGGATCAACTACGTCTTCATCTTCGGTACGGCATCGCAGAACTTCACTGCCATATCAGACAATTTCTGATTTGCCATGCAGAACTAGACATCAGAACACGTCTTGATCATCGGGAGTATTTCGAGGTACATTACCAGAAGGCTTCGTGACGAGTAGACAAACGCTGACAAAGAACTATTGTAGATACCTTCCATTGTACTCGCAACGCTTTGTTGGGCTTTCTGGCTCTCCTTTGCACGCGTAGCAGAACCCACCATCCAACCGTGGACATGGCTCGTGATTTGGCTAGTCTTTGTCGCGGTACTGATGATGAACCCACTCCCTTTCGAGTCTCGCGAGAGCCGGTGGTGGCTCCTCCGTAACGTCGCAAGGCTTCTATCGAGTGGATTGAATCGAGTAGAGGTAAGCCAATCCAACGATCTTCTTATCCAAGCCGACTTCTTATCATGATTTGTTGTTCAGTTTACAGACTTCTGGCTGGGGTGCGCACGCTCGGCAATGGGCAGAGGTTTAATTGTTGATATTCTGCGCCATTCTAGGGACCAACTCTGCTCCTTAGCATTCCCGCTCAGCAATATCTACTTTATCGCGTGTTCATATGCGCGAGGATTCCAGTCCCCTTCATTTCTCGAGTGCAGTAAGCCCACCACATGGGGAGTGCCTTTCCTCCTTGGCATTTTGCCATTCTTAGCCCGGTTCGGGCAGAGCATTCGGCGTTGGTGGGATTCGCGATTGACCACTCATTTGGTCAACGTTCGTCATCTCCAGTTGGATTTGGAGCCAATAAGCTGAGTCGCCGCATGCTCAGGGCGGTAAATATTTCACAGGAATTGTGTATTACTTCTGCTACTACTTGTGGCGACATAACGGTGGACGGTTTTCCATAAGGTCATCCCTGTCGTCGAAGCTGACGCATTCAAAGGTGCTGGACACGGCACGAGCTTTGTATTTTTCTGCCTTTTTGCAACGGTCTATTCCATATATGCCGCATCATGGGCAAGTTCGATGGGTCTTGTCGTGATCAAGCGCTGACTACTGGGTATTAGGATCTACTCATGGACTGGTCTCTCTTACGCCCACATGCACGCTTTATGTTTCTACGCGAAGAGCTACTCTACTCAAGCCATATTCCGGTGCGCTCCTTCTCATCATCCTGTGCCCCACTGACGCATCACAACAGTTCTACTATCTAGCTATCGTAAACGGTTCGTTACTTTATCAGAGGAAGTGCAACTGATACATGGTGTAGATCACTAACGTCCTCATCCGCTTCATTTGGATAATTTACATCCCGACACGCGGACCAAGCGTTGCCCTTCGCACGTGGATAGCAGGGCTTCTCGAAGTGCTGCGGCGCTGTCAATGGAATGTCTGTACGTCCGTTTTTCGTCTCTCCCGCGTTAATGGCTTGCCAACCAAGGGGGTGTTGGGTCGCATGCAGACCGGTTAGAGAACGAACATCTCGGCAATATGGACCAGTACCGCATCACGCGGGAGGTGCCTCTGCCTTATTCATTTGATGAGCTTAACCATGAGACGGATGTGGGAGACGAAGAAGACAATGCCCAAACGCGGGAAAGCGTGCGCTCGTCCAAGTCGAAACAAAAATGACCAGGTCTACTGAGTAAGTGGTGGGGGACGGCGGAAAGACAGATATTTCTACAGTTTGGTTTGCCATGGTGAAATATGGAGTTTGACTATATCCCGAACAGAGGGGCAATGGAGGGAGCTTGACGTTTCAGATAAACGCCAGGGAGCCTTTTGTGAACAGGGAATTCAACCGGAATGTTGGACTCCCGGATGACTGACGCTTCAAAGGCACCAAAATCTACGTTTTCAGGTCAATACAGTCGTTTCAGAAAAACGTGGCCAGAATTCCCTTTTTTTCGTGGTAGTCCTATAATTAGATCTACAGTAGATGGATCATGGAGCAGCCCAGGGGGCCAGGAGTGCCTAGATTGGCCGATACAAACCCGACATAATCTAGTGCTCTATACAAAACGTAGAGTTGTTTTCCAAGGAGCCTGGGCAGAAGGCGAAGAGGATCAGAGGCGAGTGAGAGTTCGGAAAGGAAATGCGTGCCCGGAACTAATTCATCTCAATATGGATTGAGGTACACCAACTATCGCAGTGCAAAATCTACACCCGGATGGATCTCGGTCTGAGGACCACAAATAAGACCTCAAGTAGTCTACTGTTGTCATGAACCTATACCCATTCTCATCCCCCAGCTACAATGGATAACATTGAGACTCCCTTCACCCCCGAAGACTTCCCTAGTACTACTACCAGCTTGCAAGGGGCCAAGGTACGACTTCTCCTCAAGGCGGCACACAGCCAGTGCGAGTATCCTGATTCGCTCACAGACCCCTTCCGCCTCTGCCTCGACACGCCCACCCCAGTTTTGCCCGAAATGCACTGCGCAGTTTAGGCGCAGGCAAGAACTGGAACGACACATCTTATCGAGACATCTGCCGTGGTGGCTTCACTGTCCTCATCCAGCCTGTCCCTGGCGGGGTTACCGCACGCAGGACCTCCACAACCACCTCGCCATAGGGAGGTGCGGCGGTGTGAATCCCGGGTGGAGACCCGAGGAGTGCAAGACGTACGACACCAAGCTGGTTGTAGGCTGGATTCTCGAGGGCTCCACCACCGTCGACGTCGCGGCGGAGTATGCACATGACTTGGTTGGAGAAAGGGCGAGAGAACTGGGGAAGATAGAGATGTGGGGAGGAGAGCCCCCCTGAGGCCTGCGGGTCCGCGATTCAAGGGAAGAACGGTCATCGTTGACGGTTTGCTTTTTTTTTTTTTTTGCGTCGCCGCGACTTTTGGGTTTTGGTAGAAAGAGATGATATGCAACGAGAATGTGTTGACGAGCCGTTTACTATAATTATTTCAGTCCCAGTTTCTGGATCATCTCAAATGGACATCTTCCCGCCAGAGTTCGTAATCGCACTACTGCTGATAAGTGCACCAGGGCCTAGAAAAGTGTGCTACATTCGTGCCTAAAATTATGCGCTCCGCGAAAATCTGGTGATCGCTGAAGCAAAACAAGGTATCTCCGCGACTTATTGGCGGGTATGTTATCCAGCGCAGGATCTATATCAT
The DNA here is from genome assembly GCA_022376555.1 of Russula compacta. Taxonomy (NCBI): domain Eukaryota; kingdom Fungi; phylum Basidiomycota; class Agaricomycetes; order Russulales; family Russulaceae; genus Russula; species Russula compacta. The sequence goes on from WTXH01000015.1 coordinate 305,826, forward strand.
TCCAGAGCCAGCGCTACGAAAAGGACCTGAGTGGGCGTCGATTGCAGATGATTATGATAGTTTCGTCTTTTTGACGCGCCCCGATTCCCCCAGTGAGTCTAATTGGAGGTGCCATCAGGGTTGATACACTGGTAGCACGCATCTTTCGTTGCATACTTTCCGACAGCGAGCACCTTTGAAGTTAGACTTGGAGATTTACTGTCTCTGAGCATAGCAAAACCTAAATTCACTGTGGGTCTCACATTCAGTATAAACTGCGAGACTGGTTGATTCATGTTCATTGTGGTGCGGCACTGGGCAGGTCAAGGGCACCAAAACGAATACGGCCCGTAGTCCCTGACACGCTCTATCGAGCATGCGCGAATCAGAGACGCGTAGAAGAATTGTCAGCAAAAAGAAGAGACAAGTGCTACTCGGGTATTGCCAGATGGGGGTTCATTTCATTGTAGATGCGATCTGCTCTAACTCCCGGGCGATTAGGGAGTTGGGACATGAGGAGCGCAATTTCCTGTATCACCGTGGTCAGCGAATTGCCTACAGAAAGGGCCAATCAAAGACACTCACTCTAGCCTGGTGCGATCACCACGTTCCTTGCACTCCCTACCAGCCATTATCCACTCTCCACATTCGACGTAGAGGTCAACACGTTTGTGGGCGTCGCAACGCGGCACATAGCTCACGGCTTGCTTCGGGTGGCCTTTCTCAACGAGATGTCTAACGAACGCCTCGTACCCGATCGGACTCCGCTTCGACCGCGAAAATGTCTCCAAGCCCTCGAAGTCCCTGGTGGCGGTCAATGCATGTAGCTTCAGGTACCAAAACCTGGACCACCATCAATAAGGGAGGTGACATGCGGGAACCGGTCTCATACCTTTTGTCGGGTACTTTAAAGTCCGACTTGAGCTTGTCGGCGCGTTTGGACATGCCACTGAGGAGGCACTTCTTAATAGTCTGGTCAACACTGAGCCCAAAGAACTCTATCTTGTCTGCGGTTTCCTTCTCGAGCGCTTGCTGGAATGCCAGCAAGCGACTGTACTCGTCCATCATCTACAATATGTGTCATTTTGTCGCCATGTAACCGTTCGATTCGAGATGTGAGAACCAACCTTGGCCTCAAACGAGCGGTCCCTATCCTCCGAGAAGAATTTGTGAGCGGCTTTGATCGATGTGGTCTTTGCAGCAGGGTCCTGAGCGGATGTCGGCTTGCAGAAATACGGATCAAAGAGTTCACAACTTGCCTTTATTCGCTTTGCTTCTTCTAAACTAAGCACGGCACTCTCGACGCGTCTATCATCCGAATAATAGAAGTCCCGGAGCATCTCCGGGTTCTGCTCTCTCGCATACACCTGCAGCAGGCGGCTTGCCGGTGCGAGGCTGGAACCACCATCCTCGATCAAACGGAAGAAACCCCCTAAGGGTAGGCGGTTATATAGTTGCAACAAGACATGATACACTGAACACATGTGAGAAAGTGCGTCCCTTCATCTAGCCACCGCTACATACCTAAATCCGTGTCGCCACTGTCAACAGCTTTCTGGAGCGCTAAGCGATCTTCCTTCATCATGAGTAATAAGGGAACTTGATCTGAGGCCCTCAGCTCATGGTCCAACAGCTACATCTCCTGAATCACGCCCAACGTCAAAACCAAAGGTACTAGGTAACTCACCATTGTAGCCAGGCGAGTTCGACCAACTTCCCACGCTTTCTTTGCAATCTCGGCGTAGCTGACGGACGCGCCCCCTAATTTCTCAAATTTCTCTACGATAGCTCTTGATACTTCTTCGTCGCCCATCATCTCAGTGTCTTTGCCGCTTCCACCAACAACTGGCTTTGACTTCGTAATTTTTGCAGAAGCCCAGTGCTTGAGGACGTTATCCGGTGAGATAGACAAGAAGGAAGATATATGGAGCGCAAGGAGGTGTAAATTACGTGAAGTTAGTCGAGAGATAAGATGAGAAGGGGAGACGTAGTTGTATCTTGTTATTCTCAGTCAAAGAATGGGTATTAACCAGAAGAATTAGCTCACTGGAAGTGTGTGATAGGTATGCCCACTTCGAACTGACGAACTGCATTGAGGACCTTGAGTGTCTTGCCCGTGTTCACGAAATCACTAGGATTGTATAGATCCAAAAACGATTTGCCAAAGTTTGCGGCCTGGGAAGTTCGAAGTTCCCGAAGTCTGAACGAAGCATTCAGTAAGAGATACGTACGTTCAAAAGCTTCCGTTGCCATGCGGGCTCCCATTCATGTCCTGCTGCATCAATAACCTCGTCTACAGCTGCGGCAAGGTCCACTTTGATACTCCGTATGTTCTCATCGGCTTTAGGAGAGCGGTTAGTGAAATTCTCCCAAGCATCGAATAGGATTGCGGAGGGTGATGTTGATCCTGGTCTGAAAACAGACACACTGGATGCTGAAACCGTCATCAGCAAAGCATCTGGCTTTGTGGGAAGGTTCAATCACCTGGGACTTTCTGTATGAAATCACATGCATCGGCAGCGATGACCCTGACCCCATCAACCTCCGTGACGGCAAAGGTAAGCCCAGCATAGAAATATCTTAAATTCGCTGTCAGTGGTAGATAGGGATACCTACAAGAGAACGCACTGTAATGTATCACCAAATGGACCAACCAATAGCACAAGTGCATCCCAAGTGACAAGAATGGCATCGTTACCACACCACTCAACCTGCCTAACAGGGCCTTCGGCACCGACAGATGTGGAGTCAAACTCGGCCAAGTTTCGCTGGAAGTCGGTCGAGACAACCCAAAGCATGCCGGATACCGTTAGCAGGGCAAGCGACTTTCCATTCGGTGATGGGGCCATGTGGGTAAATGGTCCACGGGACAGACGTTGGTCAATGGCCTCAAGATTGTCCACGGAAAGAACGCTGGACTCGACGGAAAGTAGAACCTCGACATGGCGTGATATCGTGAGATCTGGCGGAATGAGTGTCCAAACGGTGGGGGGCTCAGAGAGATCTACCTATCTGGTTGATTGAGAACCCGTGAATCAAGTTGAAGAAGACTCACTTGGATTAGCTAAAGTTAATGGTTTGCCACCTTGCCACCCTTTTACTTCCAACAACTGCAATGAGCCTGTCAACGCTACTAGACCATTATCATGTATGCGCGCGTCTGTGATTCCAACCTCTCCAGCATCTGCGCCTAAAGAGAACTGGACATAGTCGCCTTGTAGGTCGTAGAGACGGTATACACCTTCCTCGTTTAGGATGACTAGTCTCTCGTCGGCTGTCCACCCAAAGCGAATGATTTTGGCTTGCTCCCACTAAAGAGGAGTGCCAAAAATGAGTGAGTGAATCGGCAGAGCAGTCGACGCGTACGCTAAATAGCAATAAGCCCTCGCCAGAAGGTGAGTACACCTGAATTTGAGATCTTGAAAACATAGGCGTCGCAGGTGCAATAGCAACGAGTTTGGTAGTATCTCTCATAAGTGCTGTTGACCCTGCTTTGAACCTCTCCGTGATAGCAAAGTATAGCTACACTCACCTAAAGGACCGCCATTGCGGCATCCAGCGACGATGCAGTCGCCTAGGTTTGGCAACTTGCCATCAAGCGTGTACAAACGTTGTTGTCTATAGAAGACATTTCCATCTTGCATAGCCTGCCATGATGTTGTAGGGTGTTCTGCCATTGTTGGCCTACCAAAGTTGGCGCAGTAAAGTCGGATACAGGCTCTGTTGCATCACGTGACTGTCGCGGACCAACACGGTGCTCCGCAGTCCGCAGACTTGGTCAACTAACCAACCAACTAACTATCCATGACATCCTTAGCACGTTATGTCTTACAACTGCCACGTTACCGCTCTGTTACTGCGAGTCTCCCTCCACGTCTGCGCACTCATAAAGGACAACTGGTGACTCCAGGATATGCCTGTCGCAGGACTATCTTTCGATCCGGAGCAACGTTGCCTCCAGAGCTAAATCCCCGTGTGGGAACCATCTTTCTTGGGCTCATAGGGCTAGGTTTTATCTCGACAATGATTGGGGTGTCCGTATGTCTTCTGCCTATCTTTGCCATTACATTCTGAGTTGCTCTGGCAGATATGAATTTTACTCTTCCTTTGCGATCTGGCCTGAGGAAGTTCGCGCGGATTTAAGGGCTGGTGTCAAGGCTAAACAACAGGGGAACCTGGCTCTCAGCCGTAAAATATTAGCACAGTGCGTGCTCCATGATTTTGCACCTCCGCTGGTACTGATTCAAGGACGAAGAGCTCTCAAGACAGCTTTATCGCTTTCCCCGGAACGGTTTTCTCCGTCTCCTTACTTGAAACTGTCAGGAATAGCAATCACCCTTTGCGAGGTTCTTGAACAAGACAACAAGCCGAGAGAGGCCTACGAAGGGTATATTGCTGCTCTAGAACACCTACGGAAGAACTGGTCTGCTCTCTCAAGCGAGGAGAAGCTGCGGGCCATATCCCTAGGACAGAGACTTGGTGAGATGGCAGATACGTATCAACTAGGCGAAGCAGAGGAGGAACGATGGTTGACCTGGTCAGTCGAGGAGGTGTTGAAGCTTGCCAAGGATGTCAGAAGCTCTAAGCCCGGGAGTGACAGTGAGGAGAGCCATCTGGTACTTTCCGACCTGGAGTTACCTACGTGGGTCAGCGTGACCGACATCGGGGCTCCTTTGGAAACACTCGGGGCTTTTTACGCGCGGACTGGTAAACTGACGTGAGGATGGGATGAGGCTTCGTCGCTTTCAAAAGGGCTGATCACCTATCTACTTCTCTCATCAGGTTTGCCGTGCCTCTCTATCTCCATACATATCACTTCTGGTTCCCCCCGTCACTTCTCCAAGGAAGGCGACTACTGAGGAGCTCTGCCGAGGTCTGTACCTTGCTCTTCCTTCCTGATGTGTTAGCCGGGACTGATGACCCTCGTTCCCAGGCGCACAGTTAATGAGCAATCTCTCGGAACTGTTCATGCGGAGCACCCCTACTCCGGCTGCACTGCATCAGTCCGAGGCTTGGGCCCGCCAAGCCCTCACCTTCTTACAGAAAACACAGAGAAATGCTAGCCAGTCCGACGATATTGGAATGTGCGAAGAAGTGCTAGCCGTGGTTTTATTTAATCTGGGGTCGCTTCGCGAGGTTTGTACCCTGCCCACCTTCCCCGATGGCTGAGTAACTCAAGATCTCCGACAGATGAACGCCGACCCCAAATCTGCCCGCCAGTTGTTCGAGCAGTCTTTAGAGCAGTCCAAAAAACTCAAATCCCAGGAGGGTGTATTACAAGCCCGAAGCGCGATTCGGAGGTTGGACATCAAACAATACGAGACACCGCAGCACCCATCGCCAGGGCCAAACACGAACACTAAGTCAGGAGTTGTTCCACATGAATAGATATGGTCGAGCGTAGCGACTACGGACATTATCCACAAGAGTGTCCTACTGCAGACAAGGACAATATATCTATCACGAGGTCTCATCTAGGACCTCCTCCACCGTCGCTGCGCGACTCTCCGGTCGCGAGTTCGCAGCTGAAACGCCGGAATCATCCACCTCTTCGACGGCATTGTCTGGTGTATTGACACCGCTGCTCACATTCTTGGCTTTCTCCGATTTTTCGGTAGACTTCTTCTTCTTCGACTTCTTTTTCGGGAGGTCCCACTCCCAGAGCGGGATGAAGGAATCAACCTGAATACAAGGGCAGTGGTTAGATTCCACAAAGAAGTCCGGTAAGTATGAGAACGTACGAATCCGACATCTGCAAATAAACGGGGGAATATCCATATGCCAGGACTTGCCACGAGGACAGTGATGATGTAGAATATTAGTCGTATCACAGAAATGACGAGTAACAGCCCGATGAGACCCAAGAAGACCATGGAGAGGTACCACACGCCAAGGCGTAGGATTGGAGGCCAGAGCGGGAACATGACCCCAGCCAGAATGATAGCGACCATTGCAACCCCGCCAACATAATTTGTCCATTGCGAGCCCTCGTAAAACCAAGCATAGTATTCGTCGGGCTTGAAAAGCTGCATATGATTGATCTGCAATGACTTTGGGGACGATGCAGAGCCCACAGGCTGGCCACGGTCAACCCGCAAGAAGAAGGTATACGGGATGATATTATGAAGGAGTGTGTGTGCCTCGTCTTCCGACGTGATTTTAGGGGTATTCTTGGCTTTGGCATACGCGGGTGACAACAACGCCTTCACAGCAGACTTTCCTGGCGGCCATAATACAGCATTACAAAGGTGCTCATGTAGCGGTATTGCAGGAGAGGAGGCACACGCCTACCTTTGAAATAGTCAACTCGTTTACCATTCAGGACTCCGACCCTGTTCTTGAGTCCCGCTTTACTACTACGGAGAAAATTCACGACATTCCGTATCTCCTGCGGTGCCTTTTGCTGCTGCTCGGAGGTCGACATGGTCTATGGGAGAATCGGCTACGTCACAGAACTTAGCCCCGCCCGGACGAGTAACGAAATGGGTGCTCACGATGACGCGTGTGAAACTTGGCTGTGACAAATGCAAACTTTAGCTCACGCGCACGGCGGTGAGAGAGTGGGGTTGGAAGAAAAGAATGAGCTGGTGAAAACAAAGAATTGTGTCACTCCGCCGGCCAGCTCACCTCCTTGCATGTATCATCACGTAAGCGACTATTTCTCCTTCCCGGCCCGGCTCGCACCCGAAGTATATGCTGTATACGGCGCATGTGTTCCTTTCCATATGATCACGACTCGATATTATGTCTGCCTCCCTCCTTCAGCGACATGCCGCACAGTCTCTACGTGCTGAAGTAGACTCAGATGCTGTCTTGTCTTCTACGCGCCCCGTCACGAGAAAGCATCGTACTATCACGTTTTCGGAACTGCCCGAATGGATGAAGGATAATGAATTCATTCTGACAGGTTATAGAGGGTAAAAAGTCCATTCTATAACGAGACTACCCCAAGTACTCATATATTTTCTTGTAGGGAACTGAATAGCTGGCCGAAATCCTTGAGGTCGGTCTTCGGATGTACGTGCACACCTTCGATGATCAACTTTTCTCTCTGTCTCACCGAACCTGTGGTTAGATCTACACAACGAAACTGGTACGACATGACGAACTCCATGTCACCCACACTTTATATTGATGTGATGATACTAGTTAACATCCATACTCATCTTCACGCATCCATTTTGTTTACCTTTTTTCTGTACACGTTCGATAATTCGTACTTCGAGGCTTACGAGGACATATCTTGGGCTGACCATGTTGTATTCGCGGTCTTTCTCTCGTCAGCGGTCTTCTGTTTGTTTTGTAGTGCATTCTTTCACATGGCCTCATCACATTCAAAGCGAGTGAGTGTCCTCTGGCTAGCAAAGAATGAATGCACAGGATGCACTGGCTAACCGCTCGAAGGTGGCTACTAGATGTAATGCCTTGGACTATTCTGGAATTATAGGCAAGCCTTTTCAACGCCTTGTTCGGGATATCAGTTATCTCATAACTTTGCTCAGCTCTTATCCTTGGCTCCCACTATCCTTGCTTATATTATGGGTTCTATTGTGAACCACACTACGCGATTGGTTACCTACTACTTTTCACCCTGGCCAGTCTTGGTGCGTGGACAAGCCTTAGTTACTCTTGGTATTATAACCATCATTACCTTCTCATAGTGGCTGCATACTTTGTTTTGAACCCCGAATACGCAAAGCCAACCCACCGCCATGCGCGAACTAGGATTTTCATCGCCCTGGGCCTGTGTGGCATCCTTCCCACCTTTCACTTAATAATCTCCCATGGAATACATACCCTTATGCGAGAAATGGGCTTCCTCTGGCTCCTAGCCGCTGGCGTGATGTATATCACGGGGGCCGTACTCTAGTAAGTGTATCGTTGCTACACAGTGTCCTGATAGCTAGCTGATGTATCTCGGTACACATTAGTGCAAATAAGATTCCAGAGAAATTCGCCCGCGGTAGATTCGACTACTTCTTTTCTTCTCATCAGATCTTCCACGTTTTCGTTATCATTGCTGCTCTTTCGACATATGTTTGCGTGCTAGTGGCGTTCCATCACCGGCACAGTTGGAAAGGGACGTGCGTGGTATGAGTCCGAGAAAGGGACAAGTGGTATATCAAAAGAAGTGCATTCCTTTTCTGTTCCCTCGATGTCCAACTAATGCCCATCACAATAAGGTCGCTGTCTTTATGCCTCATAGATGTTCCTTCTTTACGTGGTTATATGCCCTATTATCCGAGGTACAAAACAGAACGTTTGACTAGCTGCATGAAATCGGCCGAAGGAGAGATAGCGATTTATCCCACGCAGAACCCGTCTGGGTACTAGGTAACGGTGTCAGTGCTACTAACCCACCTTGCCTAAGTTTGTCCGTGTATTGCGAGATCCTCATTCTTTCTTGGGTTAGGTCCAAAGGCCTCCGAAACAACTCACCCACATTTTGCTTAGTTCCTTTCTCGATTGAGTTCGATCCATAACCGCGACAATATTAAGGCTCCAGGGAGCTTCCCAACTCTCCTGTCAATATTATGGATATCATTCTCAGCGAAAGACGTGTCACCTCCGAAATGCATCATATTGGTTAGGAATACGGTCAGTAGTACCTGATATCAAGACATGTCCGCGGGCAGTCAGATGCATACGCGCATGCAGATAGTGGCGGGCGGGTGAAACGGAGATGCGGACTCACATACTGAATCCTGAGGTCTCAGGTTCAGCTGGCATCTTGTGGGAACTCGGGAACTTCTTCTTTCCATCTGTAGCTAATGCCAGCGTATCTCGAAGAACGGTGTATGTGCCCGAGATGCGATGCAGTGACGTAGCATCTCGGCAGCATATCGATACGATGGAATCCAACATTACCGAACCGCTCCGCTGGATTTCTTGGCTTGTGATCTGTCTTGTTTATCTCGCACAGTCTCGCCAAGCTGCTCCGAAACTGCCGCGGTGCGGCCAAAGGGGTGTCCCCCAAAGGGAATGACCCATATGGGACCTTTCGGGGAATACACCCCCTTGTGTTGCCTCTCTCCATCTGTTTCCGGCTGTCTTCCAGAAGCCTACCCTCTCCGATTCTCTTCCCCTTTCCGGTGTGACCGCTCATAACATGTGCACTGCTGGCTTACGGGTCTGTCCAATATATATACCGCAAACTCTTGGCTTGGCACCTTTATTCTTGCAGCTCGACTTGCAATGTATCCCTTCGGATTAATCAGCTTCCTTCAATTCCTTTGGGAACATGAACTTCTTTCGTTGTTCGTCTTGGTGGCCCTTAGCTTGTTTCTGTTGGTCGTGTTTCTCTGTCACTACAATCATCAACACCATCAGGATGCTCCTCCTACCCTCCCCAGCTCTGCCCTCCTCAATATCCTCTCCTTCTTAAAGCAACCCCATGACTTTCTCTCCTGGGGTTTTGGAATAACGAATCAGCGGCTATTTCAGTTTAGACTTCTGCGCGTACGTCAGACCCTTGCTAATCCTGTTGCCTTGTGGCGTCAACGTTTTGTTGATGGCGGCACACCTCACGTGGATACAGAATATCGTTGTTGTCGTCTCTGGAGAACAAGGGCGGAAGGATTTCTGTAGTGCAAAAGGGCTGGACATCCAAGAAGGCTTTGAAATTCTTTCGGGAGCGGTGAGAAAATCAGATCACTCGTCATGGCTCCCAACCCATCAGAGTGACTTTACGCCCTAGATCCCTCTCCTATATGGCGTGACAATACAACTTCGCCAACAGCGGGTTGCTAGAATATATAAGCGCCTGATGAACGTCCAACGGAACGAACACCTGACGGAATGTACGTGGCCTGGCCCCGCGTCGAACGAGCTACCTCCCCTTATTTCCGCACAGTAATTCCCACAATTTTGGATGACAGCCGACGGGTCTTACGACCATGGGAAAAGGCCGGGACTCTTGACCCTTTTGAAAAGATAAACGAAGTAAGTCAACTGCCCTCTTAATCTCTACCCTTTACCTCCGGTGATGACACCTGTAAAGAAAGGATGGTCATCCGGAGAGTACTATCTCTAATGGTATAAATGACACAACAGCGCTGATACACTTCTAACTTTAGCTTACGTTCCAAGCCACCGTAAGGTGTCTGACATGCACGGAAATAGCTGACGACCCCGAAGTTGTGGCTCTCCTTGGGCGGCTTTTCAATCAAGTTGAACGCGGAACGACGCCGACGACAGTGCTTTTCCGTTGGCTCCCCAGCCCTTCCATGATCTTGAAAGCTCGAGCGACGAAACGGATATATGATATCATAGTGAAGGCAGTAAAAGTCAGGAAACAGAGCGGCATCCCCCAAAATGATATCCTACAAACTTTCCTCGAGTCAGGAGACGAGCTGTCCACAATCGTTGGGGTATGTGCGGTACTTTTGAAGTTCGCACGGTTATTCACTCTGGATCTGTGTGTCATTTAGTTCATGATGGGTCTCGTAACGGCTGGTGCGCGGTCCACTGGTACCACAGGCAAGTGTTACACGTGATGATGTCTAAGAACTCACAAACTACCGTGAGAGGCTCACCTTATCTTAGCTTCCTGGCTATTTACATATCTTGGTTGTCATCCGAAATGGCGCAGGGAAGCACGAGCAGAAGTCAAGAAATTGATCCTGTCACACTCCCTGGAGACCATCTCCGAACGCAATACCCCGCGCGATTCTTCGTCCACCGCTCTATCCTCTATCCCCCTCGCCGCGTGGGAAAACGAGACACCGGTCCTTGATATGCTCATCCATGAAACGCTCCGCATAGCGCAGCCGCATATCGCGATGCGGCGGAATATCGGCCCGGAGATGTACATCGACGGCAAAGTCATCCCCACAGGCACCCTCGTCGTATACCCATATGCGGATGTCCACCTTAATACGGCCCTGTATCCAGATCCTTGGAAGTTCGATCCCACACGATCACGACCTAAAGACAATCTCGCGTACCTGGGATGGGGGGGAGGTGCGTGGTTTTACGCTACCTCTCAGCTGCTCTCGCCAAATATCTGAGATTGGGTTGTTTTGTCTTATTTGTTTGGGTTTGGCGCGTGAGCAGGGAGAGTGACCTGCCTTGGCTCACGATTAGCGAGACTCGAGATTAAGCTCCTCGCCGCGCTGCTGCTCGTGGATTTCGACTTTGACACCGTAGACGTTGGCGGTCGGATCGCCGACCCACCTCCAAAACCAAACTGGAACGACACGTCGACGGGTCGGCTGGCCCAGGGCCAGTTCTTCCTCAAATACAAGAGACTGGATTCCTCCGACCCTTGACTTGCTGGTCCTCAGGAAGTGGTCCGCTATAGTCGGGTCCCGTTCCGTCCTGGTGTGGCCGCTTTGTGTTCCGGGTTTCATCTGCCTCCATAGTACCTACTTATTTATTTGTGGAGATGCGGCGTACGATCTACGTGTTTGTACAGCGCCCGCTTGTAAGCAAACTGTAACTGTAAGTCGGTTTCGCTGGGGGTCGGTTACGGTAGGAAATGTTGTCTCACCTCTCCGGCCGGAGCTCGCTCTTTTGCCCATACGTGAAAAACGTCGATGTCCGCGGTTGTACGCAAAAAAAAAGACCTACCATCCACGGTTACATAATCATGGATCTGATCTCGTTAAGAGGCTTACTATCTTCCAGGACCACTGGCGGAAGGGGAGAAAGGAAAAAAAAAGTGAATCGTCGGGTAAAGATTATTTCTCATTGTCTTCGTAAAAAGGCCGATTCCCGGCGTGCATCCAGCGGGCACCTGTTTTGTGAATACCACTTTATGCCTATTAATTTGACGGACTTTAACGTTGTTAATTCCAACACGGAGCAACGTGATGGGTCACGGTTGCTAGGGAATGTATGTAAGTGCTCTGCCGGCGTCGCGCATGAAGGGGAGGTGGGGGGAAATCCACGGGGAATGGAGGGCTGAAAAGCCAAAAGGAGGAATGCCGAGTTCTAGACTGGAAGCGGCAATTGTCAAGCCGTACGTAGTACTACAAAATATGGTAGCAGAGAAGCCTAAATTTATATTTAGCGTTGCACTGCGACATCATCTGGCTGGCCAAGCCTTCTCTACTTACAAGGTTTACCCCACGTCCTTCTCCACGGTCAGGGTGTATCATATAGCCAGTGAACCCTGCAACGCTACAGCGGTACGGCTCATACCTCATTCTGAGTCCGAGTCAGCGCCAACGTCCGACTTTACCACAATTACCTGGACCAGCGTGCTCCCGCGGCAATGAACACAACGGAATAAAGACACGCCTTCCCTTGTCGAGCAGACGGCATCTTGAATTCCTATCCTCCTCCACGTTTGACTATTTGATTTCCGTTTGTAATTACCCCCGTGGAGACTGCTAATCGTAGTGCTTGCGTCTTAATCTTGCCGGCAGAGAATGGCGTTTCTACGGACACGTTACGTTAAACACCATATCATCAAGCATGGAAGTTGGCACAGGTACCGCGACGGTACCGCACCTGCTACTGGTGTGGGCAATACAACACTTAAAGTGTCGTTAAATTACTGGTTTGATGGGATTATATTAATATACGGCATGGGCATCAGCACAAAAAATCGCTCACATTCTACTAAACAAGGGAAGCGGCGCAGAAGGTCAAGAGGCCGCGGGTGGACGAAATGTCTCAGGTTAATCTTTGTCCGCGCCTAGTTATCTCCACCAACGTGAAAATATTGTCCGCTGCCGCGGCCGCTTCAGAGTCCTGCCTTTGTGTTTAGAAGGGTTGGGAGATGTCCCAAGCTGCTGTTGACCGGAGTGTTTCTGGTCGCAACGAAGGTAGTATGATGCTTAAAGGAGATGGGTTACATCGCCGCGACATCCGTCAAAGTTCCCAGAGTTAAAATGTAGAAAGTTTAACGCACTGTATCAAAAGGATATCAGAGTGACCTAGCGACAGAGGACCGTGAGGTTGAAAGAGTATCGGTATTCACAAATCTTGCATCGCAAATCTCTACGTCTAGCGACCAGCCTTTCCCAACTTGCTCTCCATTGCTCCCAAACGATCCGCAGTGCTTCTCGATCGGATGCGGTCTTGTCCGTACCGTCTTCAGGATTCAGGAAAACGGAAAAAAATCTTAAAGTTGCTTAAATGTCCTTCAATGCCTTTAAGGTGGTTTAAAGAGATCCAAAGCCAAAAGAGATCCAGAGCCAAAGTGCAGGGCTTTCACGTGAGCGTGACATTATATAATCTGATTGCGGAAACGTGAAACGTAATATTTCGGCCAACTACGTAACGGGCTCGTAAATGGACACAAGTCTGTTTAAAAGGAGGATGTACAGAGGGGAAGCGCACGCAATGTAGAACAAATGATGATAGGATAGGAACAGTAAAAGACGAGATGAAAGAAATAGTCCAGTAGGTAGAAGCAGGAAGAAAATGGGGTGGCTGCTGCTGCTTGCCGCCAAAGCTGCCCGCTTGCCGAAGCTGCTCATAAAGCCCAAAAAAACTTAACCATCTTAGAGCCCTTAATGGCCAGTTAAGCTAGTTAAGTATGACGTAAGAAGTAATTTAAGACAAACATAAGGCCATCCATTTCCTTAAGCTATTTAAAATGAAATCTAAGGCATTTAAGCTGGTTAAGTTGAATATAAGTTTTGGGTTTTCGGGCGCGAAATACTTCCCTCTTGAAGGTGATCATTATGTAATTCTGTTGCAAAACATATAATAATTTATTTATTAGTGGAGTTGTTACCTTAGTTGGTGTTACATCGGGAGCAAAAATCTGGATGGTATTCTGTTTGAACAATCTTCAGGTGTGGTGCTTTACATTACTCAGATGCATGCACTACACGAACATGGCTCGATCTTTGCTGGCATGTTAATGTTCACAGAACCTAAAGTCGAGAAATTGAAATAATTGAAAACAGTGCGTTGATCATCTCAGTGTGGCTGAGATGATTTTCCCCCTTGCAGAGCGACTTGGAAATCAGTGACCTTAGAACTTGCTACAATTACTACCTTGCTAGTGGCAACATCAGCGTATACAATCCCATGTCGGTCATGTCTGCCCTTGCAAAAAAACAAGATCAACAATTATTGCATTGCAACAGGTTTGCATGCCATGTTCGTCATGTTCAATTCAACTTAGCACACTATAGGCGAATTCCCTCTATTAAATAGAGAGTTTCTTTTTGATGGCATCGCTATCATTAAGGGTCATAGTGGACAAAGTTAGAAATGGTCACACCTGCTATACATAACGCCTTCCTGAAATGCAAGGGAAGTGTTATATATAGCAGAGAGATCAAGTCTACATGGCAGGGAAGTGTCATGTATAGCAGGTGTGCCCGTTTCTAACTTTGTCCACTGTGATCCTGTATTCATCCTGGAATGGTTTAGCAATACTTAATATACGGAGGAGATTTTGACGTTGTTGTGTTATGGCTACTTGACCATCACAGTGTGTTATTTCTATTTAATGGTTCTTTCTGTTCTGATTCTGCCAAGCCCCAGTGATTGGTTTAAAATACATAATTGGGAGGTTATGGTGGACTGGGCTCGGTGGATTATTTGCAATGTACAATCGTCGTCAGGCGAGATTTCTCAAGTTGTGCGTGGAGGGCTGGTAGGCGACTTCGAGGCACAATGGCCAGATTTTATGCAACATCATCTCAACCCAGAGATAGTCGCGCATGCAAGGTGAATGCAAAACTCTGGCCAGAATTTATCAGGTTTACTTGTTTGGCCTCATGCAATCCCTTGGCGAAAAAGGCTGGGAAGTCAAAATTAAACCTCGAGGCAGGGAGGGGCTATAGTGACATTTGTCTTATAAGGGAGGGTAAAGCTGTCCTGATCCAGCTGAAGTCCAGTTCAAAGGTAGGAGACATGGAGATGGATGCCGATAAAGGACTCGAGCAGATCATAGACAAGAACTATTGAAATCGGTACGGCCTTCGGGGCCTTCGCACTCTTGAGTATGGTCTTACCTGCTTTCACCCCGAGTCGTTTGTCAAAGGGTGATACTTGGAGCTCAATCAGTGGGTAGAAAAGATGACCCGGCAATGCAGCAATGAGAAATATTGTTTATAATCAAATGTGTGGTCGAGGTGCTCCGTCGCAAGATGTGGTGTATGTGAGATAGTAGTACGAAGCGATTCCCATGTAGTGAAAGCTACATATATTTCAAATCAAGTTTCCCGTATAAAAACATCCTTTCCAGTGCAGATTTTCTTCCTCCATGTGGAGCGTACAGTGCAGAACTAGTGTTGAGGCTTTGGAGCATTGGTAATTCAAGCCCGTCGTGTGTGGAGTGCATGAGAAGGGGGTGCTGCTGACCGGGGGGGCTGCTACTCTTGCCCGGAATATTGAGGGTCGCGCCAAGGAGGATGTGGAGGGGATATTCTTCTTCAGATGGGTAGGAACGATGGGATGAACCAACCAAGTTGCGTCCTGGACAGTATCCACTGGGAAGGTAGTACTACAAAATATGGTAGCAGAGAAGCCTGGATTTATATTAAGCGTTGCACTGCGATATCACCTAGCTGGTCAAGCTTTCTCTTACAAGGTTTACCCCACGTCCTTCTCCACGGTCATCTTGCCAAGGAACACCGTAATGCTACAGTGGTACGTCTCATACCTCAATTTGAATCCAAGTCTGCGCCAACGTCCGCAGACGGCATCTTGACTTCATATCCACGTTTGACTATTTGAATCCCCGTGGAGACTGCTAATCGTAGTGCAGAGAATGGCGATTTTACGGATACCTTACGTAAAATCATTAAGCATAGAAGTTAGCACAGGTAGCACGACGGTACCGCACCTGCTACTGGTATGGGCAATACAACACTTATTGTGTCGTTAAATTACTGGTTTGATGGGACTACATTAAAATACGGCATGGGCATCAGCACAAAATTCTCTCACATCCTATTAAACAGGGGGAACGGCGTGGAAGGTCAAGATGCCGCGGGTGGACGAAATGTCTCGGGTTAATCTTTTTGTCTGCGCCTATCTATTTCCACCAACGTGAAAATATCTGCCGCGGCCGCTGTTCTGTCTTCGTGTTTAGAGATGTAACGAGCTGCTGGAGATCGGAGTGTTTCTGGTCAGATCAATACGCGCTCATTCAGTTATGGTAAGGACATTGGGCGGCTGGGACATTTGAAACAATGTAACGTTCACAGAGATCGGTGGGGCGATGGGCGGTCATAGGAACGAAGCGCAGGCTCACATCCTGTCTCGATGCTCAAAGTCACCGATCGCCGTGAAAGCTGATAGCTTTAGGTCTTGGTTCACTATCTAGACAGCATACGGCGGGCTCACAGTTCGTTTTTTTCGTCACATCGTCCCTATAGAAGGTAGTATGGTGCTTAAAGGTGGGTTACATCGCCGCGACATCCGTCAAAGTTTCCAGATTTAAAATGTAAAAAGTTTAAGACACTGTATCAAAAGGATATCAGAGTGATCTAGCGACAGAGGACCGGGAGGTTGAAAGAGTATCGGTACTCACAAATCTTGCACCCCAAATCTCTATGTCTAGCGACCAGCCTTTCCAAACTTGCTCTCCGTTTCTCTCCGATCCGTAGTGCTTCTCGATCGGATGCGGTCCTGTCTGTACCGTCTTTCGCGTTCCAACAGGCGAGCGCGCGCCTCTGGCGTCGGCTGCCACTTGCTCCTGAGGATGCGGCGCACCGCCTCCGGACTGATGCAGAACTTGTTGGCGAGAACGGGCGTAGTGAAGGTATCGGGGTCGTGCGCGTGCAGCGTGCGCAAGCCATCCATTGCTGCTCGAGAAAGTTGTGCGGAGGAGCCCACCCTTGGGGGAATTTCGCCTTCATGGAGGCACGGTGCTGTGCCCAGCGCGAAGGGGTGGGATCAGACTCAGGGGTGTAATTGGCCGTCTGGTATCGAGCTTTCTTCCCATTCCCTTCAAGTTCTTCCTCCTCCTGCTCCCCCTCTCGGTTTTTTGGCTCCTCTTCTGAGAGTGGAGGTGGCCGAGACAAATGTCCGATGACGCCCCAGTCCCGATGACGCAAAAAGGAAGGCTTCCCCGGGTTGTGTGTGAGTCTGAGGCAGATTTTTGAACAGGACGCAAGCCGAATCGAGGGTCTGCGGAAGGCCAGCATCAAGACGGGTCACGTGGTAGAATTAGGCAACGAAATAGCACAGCCACCGATTTCCCAGCGCCCGTGGTAATTTGGTCGGGACTGTGGGTTCCCTTGGCGGCCTGCTCTCCTCTTCGCTGTCGTATACGTATAGGCTCTTTTTTTTCTCGTGTCTCTATATCCCCCTCTTTTCCTCGCCATGGCCGATGTCTCTGACTCCAAGATCAACGAAGGTACTTTTGTGAATTACGATCTATATCCTCTTCCTCACGAGAATTCAGCATACGAGGATGTTCGCTCTAACAAGTCTGACACCAACTGGGTTCTCATAGATTACGAGGTTCGCTTATCATTTTTTTTCTCTTAATTTTTTTTTTCCCTCCGTCTGATCGCCTTGGTGTCAGAATGACCGTTCCGATAAAGTGGTCGTAACAGCTACAGGCACTGGTGGCCTGGCTGAACTACAAGAAAAACTAGATCCCACTAAAGCCTCCTTCGCCTATGCACGTGTCACTTACTCGAACGACAAGGAGTCGCAGCGTGAGAAATTCATCCTCGTTACGTGGATCGGCCCCGGGTGCAAGATTATGAGGAAAGCCAAGGTGCGTCTCGTAATTGTGTATGTGGTTGCATGCATCCGTGATTTGCACTCGCGGATCATACTTTCTCTGACGTGTCTGAGCTGAAAGTTGGCTTACTGCCTGTGAGCTAACACTCTCGTAATAGATCTCGGTCCATGCTGCTGACGTGAAGTCCGTCTTCCGCGCGTATTCCATTGATGTCGCTGCGAGGGAGAAAGACGATCTAAAGGAAGAGCCAATCATTGTCCGGTTGCGCAAGGTCGTTACTCCAATCCTCTTTTGTATCCTTGTCGTCAGGGAATTAACTCTTCCATCCAGGCCGGAGGCGCCAGCTACGATGGTGTATAGCGCACCCAAGGCCCTGGTATTGCCTACATTCCATTGCTACTGCCACATATCTCTTGGTCGCATTACTACCCAATACCACTGTCACCTCTTCTTGAAGAGAAACTTCCTGTTTGCCTAAGTTGTGCACTTTAACTCCAATCGTTATTTCTCACGTCGCGATGTCTTTCAAGTTTTCAATCCCCTCCTCGTCGAGGCGCATGCCTAGCCATTCGTCTTGGGCCTTGGCATGGAGGCATTTCTCATAAAAGTCAATAGAGGGCTGATTCCACTTTGCGGCCGTGAGCACGGTTCAATTGATATCAGTGCGCTTAATAGAATACTACCTTCAGAACGGTCCAGTCCATACGAGCGCAGTCCTAGGTTCGGGTCAATTGCATGGTCAAGTGAAGATGTCAGTGTTGTGACCTTGTCTTGTGCAATTATAGCAAGCTCCTTGAATAGCGCCTTTCCTATGCCGTTGTTCCTGTGCTCGGGTATCACGTAGAGGTCTTCAAGCTGTGGGATGGACCGAAATTTATACCATCTTCCCCATGCTCTCCGAGGAGTAACGTACGTATAGCCCTGGTCTACCAGTCCACGTCGAGAAGTTGAAAAAGTACAGAGCAAGGCCAATCGCTTCTCCGGGAAGATCCAGAGAGCCAGAAAACGCAAGAAGTGCATTTGCAGTACGAGTTTCAAATATATGCTTTCTAATCTACGAAGGATTATAACGTTATGGAGGGCTGGCAGCTGACAACTATTCGCGCGATGTGCGCTCACCAGTTCGGGAGTTGCTCTCGCTAGGTGTGGTGATTTCTCATAGGCAGCCTGGCTCCACGAAGACATGAGTGAATGCAATCAGAGATGAAAAAAAATCGAAACGTACCAACTCGTATATGAGGTGTACGATTGCAGGCTACAAACATTGCCGTTTCATATCAGTTTCTCGGAGCGTTCTTAGGGATCCAAACTTACCACATCTTCTGGTTGTACAGGTCTGATAAAATAAGTAGGATCAGACATGTCTTGGCGGGAGAAGTCGGGAGTAATTGTTTTAGGTTACAATCAAATCTCCCTCGACAACTCCTCGGTAGTCTCCGCTCCATCAGTTGCTGAGATCTAACCTCCGATTGCTGCTCTGGTTGACCTCGATGAGTCACGATTGGCCGCCTGTAAAACGTATCACTATGATACATACGCAAGGTATGCCGTTGGATGAAAGAAAGGCGGGATCGTGATTTGTGAGGTCTAGACGGTTTTGAGGATACCCATGGCTAGAAACTGCTGCTTGCAGTCAAGGTATGGCGCCGTTGTCATTACATAATATGGACTTGTTTATTAATATTGATGGCAATTTGCGAAACCTTGTTTTTTCCCCGACCGACCGACGAGACCATACAACACAGCAGCTGACGGCCCCACTCAATCCAACCATGGATCAAGCAAAACTGGCCAAGCTGCAGGCGCAGGCGGCCTTAAATAGGATTGGTACGTGGACCTGTCGTACGGAGGCCCATTGTTTCGTATTTTGTGTCTGTATCATGATGGCGCTGACGCCAGCGTGCTGTACGCGTTTACCAGGCGGGAAGGGCACCGTGCGGCGAAAAATCGTGCGCAAATCGAAGCCCGCAAACGCGCAGGATGACAAGAAACTCCAGGGTGCGCTGAAGAAGCTGAACGTGCAGCCGATCACGGGCGTGGAGGAAGTGAACATGTTCAGGGAGGACGGGAACGTATTGCACTTCAGCGCTCCAAAGGGTGAGCCCGAACCATTATTTTGTGTGATTTTATCGTATTTTTGTGGGGGGGAAGAGAGGGGAGTGTTGCAAAATGTTTGCGGTTCTCTCAGAGATGGGACAAATGTTACCCTTTTTTTTCTTTCTTTTTTTGGGCACCGTGTGTCGTGTAGGCTGACTTTTCCCCCCCCCCTTTGCCTGGCCAACTTTTAGTGCACGCGGCGGTTCCCGCGAACACGTTTGCGATCTACGGTACAGGACAAGTGAAGGAGCTTACCGAGCTCGTCCCGGGAATTCTTAACCAGCTTGGGCCGGACTCGCTGCGTCGTTGCGCAAACTTGCCGAGTCGTATCAAGCAATCCAGCAGGGCAGCAAAGGGCTGGCGCCGGTGCTGCAGAGGAGGATGACGACGACGTACCAGACCTGGTCGAAAACTTTGATGTGGAAGAGCAAAAGAAGGACACCACGCTCGAGGAGCTGAATTAAAATCTTCTCACAGCATGTAATTTTCGGGGGCGAGAAGTACGTAGGATGTACTGTTTTCTCTCAAGAGTAAGACCTACACTTACTTCCCGCGTCCCTTTCTTTCCTCTTTTTCCAGACATCTGCGCCATTTGCTGAATCGTTGCCATGTCTGTTGCGCATTTTGTATGCTTGCAATCCCATCTGTATCTCATGCATTCTACCCTTTCGGATATTGGACGATTCTAGTGATCTACGCTATGTTCAACAATGTGTGGCGATCATTCGGCCATTCTTGACAGAAAAAGCATACATTGACAACCTTACACTGCAACTCGACACACTGTAGCAAGGACTCTAGGTTGCGTGACGCCTTCTCCGGGCACAGAACACTGCCAGTCTTTGTGATGGACCGACAAACCACATCAACAGATCAGGTTGCACTTGCCTCTTTCCTGGCCTTCCTCCATGCAGAGATCTCCTTCAGCAAGGTGACAAGTAAAGGGACAGCTACTGGGGCGAACAAAGGCGTGTACACAGCGTACTTGTGCTCAGCAGGGAAGTAGAGCAATGCCAACATCCCCGGGTTGAAGAATGCGCGTGAAGCGAGGGTTAACGCTCGGCTCGAGTGTTGCAGAGCCAATGCAGGAGCATTCCAAACCCCAGCGTAAAGCTTGAAACCTTTAGACAGCGGAAAGCATGTCGAAAGTAGTGGAACATACCACTTCAAGCGCCGAGAGCGCCTCGAGGACATCGTCGCGGACGTCCTGACCAACGGGCATATTCGGTATCTGATCTACCAACTTGACAATACTCTGTAGCGTCCCCTTGCTGCTTCCCGCGTTCTCTAACGTACGTTGGCGATAGAGTGTGTCCAGTTGAAAATCCGTCAAGGGTTGACTGGGTTCAGTTGACTGCACCTGCACTTCACGAGGTAGCTCGGAAACACCGATAAGGCGAAGGAGCTGGGCTCGGAAGCCACTGAAGACGTGATCGAGCTCAAACTCTGTGAGATGAAGCTTTGAGGGGGTATCCGCCGGCAAGTTCAACAGGACTATGCCACCCCACTGTGGAAGCACGAAGGCGTCGGAAGAGATAGGTTGACCTGGTTCTATATGATATTATGGTCTAGGCAAAAAATTGGCAGGACTCACTGGCGTCATCAAGTATGCGTAATGGTGTGTGAGAAATGGATGGAACGAACACGACGAAATGGAGAACGGGGTCGTTGGACACGCTAGATGCTACGGAATGATCATCAACACTAGAGCTTGTTCCGTGTGATCCTCCTGAATAGTTACCTAGTGTCCACTCGGCAGAATTGATAAATACTTTGAGGTTCTCTTGCGTTAGCCCGTGTATCGCATCTTCGCCATTGCCGAGGACCCACGGTTCAAATGCCAGTGGTGCGTAGAACCGAATTTGGCTTTCGATGGTGAAGTTGTGAAGGTGAGACGTTTGCTTTAGAACGGGCGCAATCCACCCTATCTTCAAGCTTCAGCTCCCCTTTTCACTGTGAAGGGCATTGATCTAGGACTGACGTGAGATCATCCCGGCGATGTCCCAACCAACCACAGCTCTGCCATCTGCAGCATCCTCATTAAGAAGGGTGAACGCGAGGCGATAGCGAGGTGCATATTTAGCGACTAGATGGCGGAATATCCCGGGTGGAGATGGGGTCCCGTATGGCGTCAATAGAGATAGGAACAAGTCGGGGGCCTGGTTTGCTATTCATGGACATCTCGGCTACAAATATCATCACGAAGGCACACAAAGCTGACCTTGGTGTATTGGGACAGATAGATGCCTCCTTTGGATGACAGGGAATTGGATATCTTCAGTCAACGAGATGGTGTACGCATCTGCTGGCACGGACTGCCCCGAGCGGCGTTCAGATCATAAGACATTCACGAAGCAGGAAACCACTGACTGACACCTCGGAAAGGATCTACCGATAACTCCAAATGGCTGTACAGCGCAGGTGCCTTTTCTTTTCTCAACTGGAATATCGTACGTAGCCTCTGCGCCAGGTTGTCCGAGAGTGTTCCCGGACTTGCAACGTCAACTGTGACACTGATAGGTAAATGGAGCTTACGATCTGTCAGGTAGCGACTCATAATTGTTATTTGTTCCTGCGACTGACCTCTTTATTGCCCAGGGAGTCAACGCGAGATGTGGGTAGTGAAAGCCGTTCGATACTTGTAGTTGACCACCAGAGAGGGAAGGCGAGAACTACGAGAACTAGATAAGAAGTAAGTATCCACAACCGTGTCCATTTCTGCTCAAATGGCAGCGTAGAGGGCTCTTTCAACCCATGGTCGCTCATCGTTACTGTCAACCCATGCAGTTGAGTTGTTGGTCCTTGGTACCTGTGCAGTGCAGCAACGCAGCACAATTCTCGGCACCTTCCGGCTGAGTCTGAATAGGTGGCACCAAGTCAACGTTACAGACAGCACAAAGTAGCACCCCCTCGAGTCCCCATCGCACCGTTTCCTTCTGCAGGGCTCCATCGCGCTCAGGTAATACCCGAGAGGCACTCACCCTGCAACACACGCATTACCCTGCTCCTAAACTGCACCTGAAAACAGGTTTCTCCATAGAGATCCCGGCTCCAACATCGTCTCCCGGACGCTGGTTCCGGTATCTATTATTACCGTCTCTCTAGCAGCTCGTTTGCGACACGTTTTCATCTTCCGATATCAACGTCGGTATACTCCTCTACTACCCCTGGTCATTGGAGCTTACATGACATTTCATTCGTTGCAGTGTTGTCCTACGCAAATGTCCAATGTCCCAATTCCTCCATCCCCTGGGCCGTCTCGCTCGCGTACTGGTTATGGCGGATACCAGCCTCCACCCGGAAGTGCCTTCTACGGAAGTGGGGTAGCGAACTCTGGCAGATTTCGTGGTGACTCTTGGCGAGCTCAGCCCTCATATCGTCCAAGGGATCCCCACGCCGATCACTATGAACCTGGTTATGAGGACAAACCTCGTTTCGGTTGGGGGACGAATTATCCTCACCCTCAGGGCTACGATACCTCCTCTGATCCATGGTCACGGCGCGACGTCATGGCAGAGAGGATGTTTGAACCATCTGAGTCTTGGAAACACGACCATGTGTGAGTTCTCGGATACACACTTGCGGAGATCCCGTTTCTTCTTGTTTACTTCTATTACTCTTAGACCTGACTCGGGACTGGATATATCTGAGCGATTTGCCGAGGTTCGCAACCGGATGCCTCCACCTAGAGAAGATTATGTGTACACTTATGCCGGCGATCCCTACCGCACTGGGCCTTCTTACATCTCAAGACGGGACTCGGCACACCCGCGCCAGTCCAATCTCTACAGACCTGGCTACCTTGACGAAGGACGCTGGAGCTCTTCATACCCCATGGATGATACCTCCAACTCCTGGGGGAGTCAGCGATCTCCGAGTAACACATCACGTCCCCCCCGTGGGCGGCTGGACTATAGGGACATGTCATATGAAAAGTCTCTTAGTGGTTCTCCCCGTTCTTCCCGTTTCTCATCTCCGAGGCATTCTCGTACTACCGCCTCGCGCAGAGCTCCTTCCCCGTCTTCATCCTCCATTCGCTCCTCCCGAGAGCGGTCAAAATCTCCGCCGCGGTCTCGCGAGCATTCTCGATCGTCTGTGCAGTCTTCTGCTGACTCTCGCTCCTACACTGCGGAACCTCCTGTGCGACCACAGGTTCAGCAAAGTCACCCTGTAGGTCAATTCCGTGGTCGATATCGTGGTGGCCAGCGATCTGGAATGCGCTTTCCGGCGGATGGCTTTCGCGACTCCATGGCACCCCCTTTTCTGCCACCCTTGACGTACCCGAATGAGTTGAGGCCTGATGATCGGCTTGCCGGTCATCCTTCTCTCCCTATACGTCCTTCCCCGCCTTATCTTACGCCTGGACCTGGTGGACGAAACCGCCTTTCTGAGCGCGGGTTTTCCGGCCCTATGCAGAGTAGATACACCGATTCCCAAGCTAGTAGAGGTGAAATTTTGGCGTGGTTACCGGAGTCCTCGCGGGCGCTGACAAATAGTGCAGGAGGTCCGTTTAATGCTAGCGCTAGTGCTAGCCAACAGGGGTATCAACTCGTTAGGTCAAAAAGAAAACGGCGTGGGGGTGTCAATCGGAAGAAGCGGGGCACGTTCCAGCATCAAGCGGGGCCGGCTCGGGACATCTTAAGTGACTTAAATGGAACTCCCTTACCTCCGGATGACCCAGGAGAGTCTTTTGTTCCCCATGTTTCATCCCCAGTGGACGAAGCCAACACATCAAGGGAGTTACCCATTCCAGAAGTGCCAGAACTCCAGACGGCTCATTCTGTAGTTACGGAGGTTCCTGTCTCAATGCCTCCAGAGCCGGATATTGAATCTTCAGCCTCAGGGAACGAATCTCCCCCCTTGGTAGCTCTTAGGTGGGAGGAGGGCCCTACTAGTCGAAAACTAGAAGCTCCCTCGACTGTCACTGCAGGTATAAGTCCACCGGGAGATGGAGGGGTGCCATCCCCGCAGAACGTCGATAAGAACCAGTCGTCACATGTCATCGGAGTGGTCACCGAACTGCCAAGACTCGTCATCCCACCTTCAGAACCCGTAGAACCCCCGCTAGCTCAGGATGAACTCCTCGAGGTGACTAAGACCGACTCGCCCTCTAGATCACAGTCAGCATTGTTTTCTCCTGTTCCTGTAGGAGCCACGACCCCACCGCTTCCGCCGTCCGAACCATCCTTAGGGCATTGCAGCACTCTGCGATCTCTCCCTATAAAAGGTGTTCCAGGACCCACGACGTCCTCCCCCGTGTCCTCGGCAGCACCAACTCCTAGTCTACAAACACCGTCACCCCCTTACGTAGTCCCCGATGTTGCCATAGCGGCACCCACGGTACAAGAACCGGAAGATGATCTAATGCCTGCCTCACCAGTCTCATCAGCATTGCAAGCCGTTGGCGTACCTGCAATTGTGCACCCTAATTGCGATAGCTTCTCTACACACGCGAAGGAGGCAGAATCATTAACCGAAGCTCTGCGCATGGTGGTTAGCGCGCGCCAGCAGCTGGATCTTCAGTCTCGCGAGGAGCGCGTCAACCCCATCCTAATATCCAATAGGGCCATATCTGTACCTTGTCCCGATGTCCTCGCCCCAACGATGGCGGGTACTCTTGTGAAAGGGGCCCTGGCTGGCCAGCGTGCGCAGGACACAGTTCAAGCCTTCAAATCTCACGTGCGGGGTTCCTTAGTTGCAAGCATGGCCCTCAGACAGGAAACCATCGATGAGAAGGTTGTACGACTCCGCAGAGAATACCTCGCATATCACAGAGAATGGGTCGCGCGCTGTGCTGAATTGGATAACTCGCACCGAGTTGATCCTGCTGCTGGTGAAGTATCTGCCATCCCCGCGCGCACCACTCGCCGTTCTGCTGCCGTCCTTGGAGATGCTGTCCGGTCAGATCTCGAGATGGAGCAGATCATTGCTAGCCTAGGCAATGATGATCCAGCCCATCTTGCACTGCGCAATCTTGCTGTCATTCCGGACATGATTTCAGTTACACAGGGCAAAGTCGATGCCGTTTTCGATGATACGAATAATGCTGTCAACGACCCTCAATCGTTTTTCGATCCCTCACCCGGCCTCGCAGAGTGGACCGATGTTGAAGTGGAAATCTACAAGCAGCGCTTCGCCAAGTATCCGAAACAGTTTGGCCACATCGCTGTGGGACTTGCATACAAGACACAAGCGCAATGTGTCCAGTTTTATTATCTGCACAAGAAGGCGTTAATTGATTTCCGTGAGGCAATTGCCACGTATGGCCAGAGTAAAAGGAGACGCGGCGGACGCAAAATGGATAAAAAGAAGGGCGGCCTGCTGGCAGACATTCGTCAGCACGATGCAGAGGTATCTAAGGAGCAAGATCCCGTGAAACGCCGGGCGGGTGCGGCTGCGCGGAGACGGCGTGAATCAGCGAGGGCAGCCGGGCGCCGGAGCATCACGGCAGTTCAGCAGGAGGAACAGACGCCAGTAACGACGACACCGACGCCAGAACCGGAATCCGAGTCGGTGCGCCCCAAGCGTCGGAGAAACATTCGCCCAGCCGGTGAGCCAGACCCAGTCGGAGCAGAGCCGCCATCCAAAAGGAGCAGACGAGCATCGCGAAAGGCTAAATTAGTACCAGATACCTCAACACCGGAGCTGAAACCGTTGTCTAAGACGGCTATCGAAGCCCCGAATGCAATGCCTGAGGGCCAGAGCGAACACTCAGTGCAACACAGTCGATCATCCGAGGATTTAGGTCAGAACATGTGCAAACCTGTGGTTTATTCGCTGACGCATACACATCAGGCTTGTTCATGGGGCTGCTCGCCCAATACGGAAAGGACTTCAAGCGCATAGCTGCGTCCATGCCAAACAAGGTGCTTCTTCTTACTCGCGTTTTCTCATTTGTTTATTTTACCTTTCCTTTTTTTCTCTCTAGACGACCATTCAGGTGGGCAAGTTTTACGCGTCTAATCTTGAGCGGTATAATCTGGGCACTATGCGGCACAAGCTCCCGGACGCTCGCCTACGCCTGATCCTCCCCAAGAAAGCAAGAAAGATCCATCTGAGCTGAATCATGATATCGCAAATGCAAACCATGAATGCTCATTCGCGATCAATGATTTGCCCCCCATCTCAGCAACCTCGCGGTCGCACCTTGTGGACCTCCAGTCCCACCCTTTTTCTATTCCCGGGTCATCCTCAGGTTCAACATTGCACCTCTACTCTTAATTCACGCTTCATAGTCGCGACTCATTGCCTCCATCTGATTTAGATGTAGACTTATCTCACATCTATCGTTACTCTATCGTACTGGATCTTAGCGACATGGACTATTTATGTACCTTGTCGACCAGATAATCGTCAGCATAATGTACGCTACTCCCTTCGCATCGTAGTTGGCAGACGGAAGCCTATGGATGAGGACGGGATGAATACTTGATACCCCATTTTGAGAACCCAGGAGACAGCGCACCGATTGTCGGCGGAGGGCTAGCGCCTGCCCTCCACCATAATGATGTGATACCCAAAGCTTGTTTTGACAAGAGGCGAAAGGATGGGCTTGTCCACAGTAGATGGTTCAAGCACAAATGCAGCATCTTGGAATGGGCCCTTCATGTGACATTGGACAACGATATTCTGATCAGTTGGACAGAAAGGGCGCGTACCACCATCGATCCGCGAACCTTCCAGCCCAGACTACCACCGGCTTACGAGAAGGTGTTTGAATGTGAGACTCAACAAGATTGATTAGCGAGTCAATATATACCTTTGGCCTTGTCCTCCGAACATTCCTGAGCAACTTTGTCGAATCGCTCCCCGGCCTGAAGACACGACGAACCAAAAAAGATCACAGTAAAGAAAACCCCGCTTCATAAGATGCATATATTTGACGTACCTGAATCCGCTGGAGCGCCTCCGTG
Organism: Russula compacta; assembly: GCA_022376555.1. Classification (NCBI taxonomy): domain Eukaryota; kingdom Fungi; phylum Basidiomycota; class Agaricomycetes; order Russulales; family Russulaceae; genus Russula; species Russula compacta. Next base: position 333,426 of record WTXH01000015.1, read on the forward strand.
GCCTTCGAGTGTTTCTCACAGAGAATGTGTCTCACGTTGACGGCAGTAGCGGGCTTCAACCCGCCTTTAGCCTGACCCCCATCTGATCAGCACAACAAACATGAAGCCGCAGGGACGTAAATCGCTCCAATCCGTCCGTACCTTTCCTCCCTTGTCGGCCGCCTCTTCCGTTTTTCCTTTGCCCTTATCGCCACCTTTCTTCTCGGCGGACTTTTTGTCTTTGGCGGTGGTGCCCTTTCCCATTTGGTGTAGTGGTCACGGGAGGAGACTACGATGCCCTCGTAAAACGCAGGAAATTACAACTTGAACTGCTTTGACATACTGTATTTAGGCAGGGATGACGGAGTGCGGTAGTGGGCATCAACCAATCGGACTGACGGGATTTTACTGATCAAAGCCACGTGGGAGAGGTGCCCGATTTAGACACTGCGGGACCGGTGAGCTCAAACTCGAGTTTTGTGAACAGCGGTTGTCCCGTCGATTGTGTTGATTCTTTACCATTATGGCCGACAAGATAACGCGCATAGCGATCGTCGATGACAATCGCTGCAAGCCTAAGCGTTGTGCGCAGGAGTGCAAAAAAGTACGTGTGTCGTCTCCATCACCAGGCAGCATGGACATCTAATCAGCTCTCCACAGTCATGTCCTGTTGTGAAGATGGGTCAGTACTTGTCGGAACGACTATGTGCGCAGTTGAATATATCATCGCTATGCAGGCAAACTCTGTATCGAGGTGAAGCCCACGGACAAGATCGCTTTCATCTCCGAGTTCCTTTGCATTGGATGTGGTATCTGCGTTAAAAAGTGCGTGCAATGCAAGGCTTTCTCTGCGGTTCGCTTGAACTATACCATTTCTAGATGCCCGTTCGAGGCCATCACAATCATCAATCTTCCTACGAATCTAGAATCTGCAGTCACCCACAGATACACAGCCAATTCCTTCAAACTCCATCGTCTCCCCACCCCTCGACCAGGCCAAGTCCTCGGTCTTGTGGGGACTAACGGTATTGGAAAGAGCACCGCTCTCAAAATTTTGGCCGGAAAGCTCAAACCCAACCTTGGCCGTTATGAGGTGCGCTCTAACTCTTCTCGAGTTGTCACCTTCCGACTCTCATTTGTGCTGGTAGGACCCACCAGACTGGCAAGAAATCTTAAAATATTTCCGCGGATCTGAACTACAAAACTACTTTACAAAGGTCCTCGAGGATAATCTCAAGGCTCTCATCAAGCCTCAATATGTCGATCACATTCCCCGGGCAATCAAGACCCAGATGTCCGTCAGCCAAATGCTGGACTCTAAGCTGGAGCTCGACAACAAGCAAAAACTATGCGACGACCTCGAGCTAAACAAAGTTTTGGAGCGTGAAGTATCGCAGTTATCCGGAGGGGAGCTTCAGCGATTCGCAATCGCCATGTCGTGCATCCAACGTGCGGACGTGTGCGTTCTTTTCTCTCGGATCACGATTTTGCCTTAGCCTTCACTCCAGATATATGTTCGACGAGCCTTCAAGCTATCTAGACATCAGGCAACGGCTGAAGGCTGCCGAGGTGATCCGCGAGCTGTTGACTCCTGACAACTACGTTGTCGCCGTGGAGCACGACTTGTCCGTTCTTGACTACCTCTCCGATTTTGTGTGCTGTTTATACGGCAAGCCATCCATGTACGGTGTCGTCACGATGCCTTATTCCGTGCGGGAAGGTCAGCGGATTGATTTGTCTACTATCCATTATTGACATCACGCAGGCATCAACATCTTCCTGGATGGTTTCGTCCCTACTGAAAACCTGCGCTTCCGTGAGGATTCCCTTTCTTTCAAAATGGTGGAAACTGCAGAGGAAATACTTGTCGATAAGACGCGCCACTACTCCTACCCGTCCATGACAAAAACCCTCGGTGGGTTTAAATTGACCGTAGAAGAGGGCTCGTTCACCGATTCTGAGATCATTGTCATGCTGGGTGAGAATGGGACAGGAAAGACGACGTTTGTACGCCTGCTTGCTGGCGAGGAGCCCGACAACCCAACGGACAAGCAAAGCATGGCTGTGTCACTCAAGCCGCAGACAATATCGCCCAAGTTCCCAGGCACCGTCCGCATGCTATTGTTGAAGCAGATCAAGGCTGCCTTTATGAATCCACAGTTCCAGAGCGACGTCGTAAAGCCGATGAACATCGAGACCATCATCGATCAGGAAGTCAAGACGCTGTCAGGCGGTGAGCTTCAGCGTGTTGCCATAGTGCTGGCACTTGGAAAGCCAAGCGTGAACGTTTACCTCATCGACGAGCCCTCTTCGTGCGTGTTGGAGTGTCTTGGGCAGGCTCACGCGAACTGAGCGAAGTTCAGATTCTTGGATTCGGAGCAGCGCATCATCGCCGCAAAAGTAATCAAACGTTTCATCCTGCACGCGAAGAAAACGGCCTTTGTCATCGAGCACGATTTTATTATGGCAACTTATCTTGCCGACCGCGTTATTGTCTTCGAAGGCATCCCTGCCATCGCCGCCACTGCCACTCCGTATGATCCTTTTTGTCTTCACGCGATGCATAGCAAAGACTGACGGCGATCGTGCCATTGTAGACCGCAGTCGCTACTCACAGGAATGAACAAGTTCCTTCAGTCACTGGAGATAACGTTCCGTCGCGACCCGACGAACTTCCGCCCGCGTGTGAACAAACTTAATTCGGTCAAGGACAAGGAGCAGAAAAGTTTGTCCTCTGTTGACATTGCGAGCGCTCTTTGATGATGTTTTGTTCAGCTTCGGGAAATTACTTTTTCCTGAGGAGTAAACCCTTTGGCCCTGTGCCGCCGTACGGTGTATAATGTATGCACGCACTGGGACGCGTTGAGAACACCAGCCTCATAGGCTGGCCTTTGGTTCTCAGAGTCGTGAAGGGTCGATAGCCTTGCATGTAACTTGACTCCGCTGTAGCTTTACAGTTGTCTCTAAGGGGTAAATCGTACTCGATATGCAACTGATGCGACTTTATGCAACTCTTCCGTATGGCGGCTTCCACAGCCAGCGGCTTAGTCGGAGTTAGAAATGTTATAGGGGTGCCGTTCTCACGCCGTAGCCCTGGGCAAATGCTCGTCGTTGTACCATCTCGTAGGGTAATACAACGTCTGATCTTCTACCCTATGAAGCATGGTGATGTATGCTGCTATCACGTGGGGTACTTGCTATATTGCCGGCCAACAGACGTTGGGTGGCGTTGGGCGCTGACGGCTACAATAACGTAGCAGTTGTGGTCAACACCACGATCATGGTGCATTCAGGTCCTTTTTGACCAACAGAGTTATCTCATGCACTACGCTACACTTCGTCATCAACGGTTAGGTGCTACACTGACCAGTATGAATTAGGGACACCCCGCGAACGCATCGGATTGAAGCAAGGCAAGGTCTCCGTGTCGATGTGCCTTGGTTCTTTCCCGTGATCACCACTGCCAGGACATGGTTATGCCATCATGAATATGCTGGGTATTAATATTACACAAAGTTAAAATATTTGAAGCAACTAGTAGATCATGTCTGAGTCCATATGTAATCAGCTAACTCGTAACCTGGACATTCCAAAAGCACCTCCAGTCTATACAGTGTCCATAGCTGATGCCAGCGAGCCATCAGATAAACCGGAGTGCTGTGCAAAATATGGCAACACACCCTCATAACTGGTTTCGTGAAAAGAGAGATCCGCACCGGGACCAGCGGTGGGGACGTTCGTTGAATTGCTTCTCTGGTTCTGAACCGGCGGGGGAGGAGGAACCAAACTCATAATAAAGGCATGGGCAGTTGTTGTGGTCTGAGGGTAGGATGAGATTTTAATCAGAGGGCTTGTATGGGGCTTACCCTGGTGTCATGTAGAAGTGCTTTGACATCAGCATGGAGGGTATTTATCAACGATCGTAACTCTCCAGGGAAGTGGCGTTTGATATGTGAGGACTCTTCATATTGTTGACTCAATTCACTGTGCACATCCCACAGACTTGCCACGGGGTTAATTCAGACTCAAACTTGAAGGTGGCAAACTGAAGGACAAACGAGAGGGACATACTCTTGAAATACCTTTTCGATGTCTGTTAGGCTTCGACAAAGTCTCCTCTGAGCAGCGGCCTCGATTTTTTGCCGTCGTCCATCGGGGATCGCTTCCAGAGATATCTTGATATCTTTCAATGTTCTCCAGGTCTCCCGTAGGCTAGTGTAGGGTGAACCGATCATTTGGTATCCTGCGACAATGCCAGTGGCTCCTTGGATAACGAGCCCCCCAATGCTTCCCATATTTGCGATGTTTCCAACCGTGTTCCAGGCAATGGCAGCGGAGGTCATTTTCGATGTTGTTCAAAACTTGCGCGATGCTCGTGCCGGCGGCTCGCTCAGAAAATTCGTTATAAGGCAGGAAGACTGGGAAGAATCTAAAAGAGAAGTTCTCTGTGATACACAAGAGAAGGGGACGAAGTGTTGAGGGGATGTTATCAGAACACATAGAGAACTTGAGCCCTTTTATGGCAATGCGATGGCGACGGCAGCTGACAGATGTATAATACTGTATATACAGGATACTGTAAAAGCCAGGCCGTTTCATTCGCGATGCACACAAAAACCTGCCCAAAAGGGGCAGGTCTATTGTAGATTTGTGTTTTCTGTTGTTGTACCTGTTTGTTATAGTGTGTGGTTTGAGTGTACGTCAGAGATTCAGTACTCAATATTCTCAATGATCAGATCTCAGAGGCTACCAGTCTGGAGGCTCCAAGTTACCTTGCCTACGCTGCGTTGTTTACACCAGTAAGGACATTCGCGAGCTCTCAGCTCATGACAACCTGATGACATCCAATCAACACTGCAGTACTGCATCCCTGAGCTTGATGTTGAAGGCCGAAAAAGGCCGAAACGGTAGGTTGAACGAACTTTCCAACCCTCCAAGGTATTGAGCTCACGCACATCAACGTCGGAGATTGTCAACTTGTCAATGGGCTAATAGCTGAGCGCTGAGCTACTGAGCCCTGCCGCGGCGGTGCTGGGCAGGAATGTTCGTATTGTATGTTGCCCGAAAATTAGCGCCGAATGCAATTTGAACAAACGCGATCCCCGCCTAGTATGGCATTCCCACGCCCATTGTTCTCGCCCACCGTGTGCACGAATACCAGGCGCCCTTTTGTTGCTTCCCCACTAAAATACCCTTATACTGGCTACGATACCTCTAGTTCACAGAATCCAGCCCGATGCAAGTCCAGGAAGAGACCTCCAAGAGTGTGCCTCGTACATCGGAGCATCTATCTTCTTATGAAATCGTATGGAGAGACCGCCAACCGTTTTTGGAATCGAAGGGCTACATGCTTCGCCCACGACTTCGTCCCGGTTGGACGCCATCTTGGTTAACAACAAGAAAGCCTCGTAGATTTTGTGAGGATTTTGCACGTCTACCTGTGAGTCAAAACATGTATGGATGACCACGTGGATTTTTTCATATCTTTTAACTAGCTCCGTCCCTTTCTTGTCGATGCGACCCGTATCTCGGATGGCAAACTAGTATACATCAAAGAAGTCAAGACGGGCGATCAAGAGTCACGCATAGCCTCGATGCTCAGCGCTCTGGATGACCCTGCAAACCATTCGGTCCCTATCCTCGATACTTTCCTGGACCACGCAGACGACACCATCTCCTACATTGTCATGCCTTTTCTGCGACTGTCCGATAGCCCCCCCTTTGAAACAGTATGGGAGGTAATGGACTTTGTCGATCAGGTCCTTGAAGTACGCCTCAATTCTCTAGGCCAGGGAATATGTGCTGCTGCTGATTTGATTCCAGGGTCTCGCTTTCATTCATTCACACGGAGTTGCCCATCGGTTCGTCCTTCCCTCTACCTGATAGGCTATTGATGTAGACTCGTAAAGCAGAGACTGTTCCCTTAAAAACATCTTAATGGATGGACTTCACATGTTCCCCCTTGGATTTCACCCTGTGAAGGATATCCTCCTCCACGATATCTCAACTCCTGCTCCCATCATCCCCCGCAGGGATGCAGGAGTCAAGTACTATTTCGTTGATTATGGCATTTCGTCATACTTTCCTGCAGGATCACAGTCCCACTTGGTCCTTGGCCTAGATGGGCGTGATCAGGATGTTCCCGAGTTGTCGGATACAGTGCCATACGATCCATTCAAGGTCGATATATATACAATTGGAAACGTCTTACGTGGCGAGTTCTGTAATGTAGGCTTTCATCTCTCTAGCCCAGATCGCGGTCTGACCTTGTTCAGAATCATCCCAACCTAGATTTCCTCCGGCCCTTGACTGTGTCCATGACATGGTCTGACCCGAATAGACGACCGTCAGCTGAAGAGGTCTTGCGGCAATGGCGAACTCTCCGGGGTAATGTGGGTTTCGTCCGTCGTCATTGGAGGCTACGAGATAAGGAGGAACCGTTCATGTATGGATTGGTCTTAGATATCATTTATGTGTTGTGGTCCATCCCACGACTTATTGGGTTAACTACCAGGAGGTTATCTTAAATACCTATGTACACGGATACCTACACCTAACAGACAGTGCCATCTATCCCTAGTGCCACGATTATGCCAGCTGGTGTGACTTCAAGCTGACACCTTCATGCACAGATGGCCCTCTGACAGCAGTGCAATGACCTTATTCTCTGGCATCCGGCTATGCGAACCTTTGTATAGCTTCAAGTGAAGTGCCTGGGGTGATATCATGGACTGGAAAGACGTTATTCGGGGATCAACAAACGACAGTGTCTAAGGTGGTGATCTCTATGAGCACGAGGAGAACGTTAACGGCGGTACAATTACTAGTAGTGAATACTACTACTAGTGATGAACCCCACGTGTGAATGCCAACTACAGTTTATTGGTATCACTAATACCACCACGAAGCTATCCTGAACGTGAACCTTATAAGACCATTGACGAGAAATTTGGAAAATCTTACTAGGGTTCCAATGTTAGTTGGACATGTCTGTATGAACACGTATTTGGGGCGTCAGGGTCACAGGTAGGGTGGTCAACATTCTGACTACATAACCGTGCTGCTCATTTCCACCCGCATGCATCCCACTCTCCATGAATTTCCTGGCTTTCCAATGATGAGAAATTGTAAGATACAGGGCGAAGCACAAGGAGTCAGGAAGGCGCGAAAAGCGGATCAGGTGGAACGTGAGACGAGCCTAACTTTGGAGGAGTGGACTTGGAGCTGAGGCAACAAGAGAGGGTAAGAGAGTACGCAGGGTGTGTTTTCGAGGTCAAGAGTATGGATTGTACAGTTCCGATTCTTTTCTATACATGCAGTCTAAGGGAGTGAAAGATGAACAGAACATGAGGTGAAGAGTACGACAATCAGCCGTTAATGAGAGATGAACGCTTGGCAGGGGCAGGTCAACAACGGTACATATCAATATGTAAAGGGCCTTCGAGGATAATGCCGACAAGGTGCCAGTCGACCCAATATATTTCAGCAGGCTTCAGGAGGGCACTTCTAGCTTGCTATTCCAAATCGTCGCGGCACCCAACCAAATTTAGCTCCCACCCGCCTATATGTGATTGTCAAAAATATCTTCACAGGAATAATAGGAACAGGATACCATCTCGAAGATAGTTCCCCAGTCGATCGACCGATCTCCGGGCGCCGTCGTGTTCTAGAGGATTATAAGGAACCAATGACTTGAACGTCGGAGACTTCTCACCCAAGCATCCTTAAAAAATGTCATGATCTCCTCTTCTAGATCTAAGATGAAGTACTGCAGCTGCGTGCCAGGGAAATAACGCTTGAAAAATGGGGATTCATCATATAGCATGCATAGCCTATGATG
>WTXH01000150.1:0-90424 GCA_022376555.1 Russula compacta
ACCCAAACCCGAAGGCTGCTAATAAAGGAACTCTAGCCGTCTATACGAAGGCCACTAATAAAGGAACTCTAGTTGTCTATAAGAACAAGTCGCATACTATAACCTCTGTAATATGTGCTGCATACTATGACACACCAGTAGCAACCAGGAGCCGCTCCTACAAGACACCAGAACCCCTTCCATTCACAACCTTAGCATGAACACCAACGAACTAAGTGCAATACAAGACGTCATTGCACCTCCAGACATCACTTCCTCTAAGTGATAACAGAACAACTGGTGCTGCTACACGCCATTCAGAACCCACAACTGTACAAGTTCTAAGGACAGAACTCCAAACCCCGAAACCTGACTTTGGACAAGGTGTCCAAACTCCAAACCAAACCAAACCAAACCATACCAGAAACCAGACTTTGGACAGGGCGTCCAAACTCTGAACTGAACCGAACTGAACTCAAACCCTCACTCTAAGACACGTGATGTCCTAGCATGACATCAGACTAAGCTTACCAGAAAGCCAAGACAACTACCCACGATATCCGCCACCACGGACGAATTTAGAAGAGAACCTTATGTCCATCCTAGAGCCTTCCCAGGAAGTACAAGGGTCCGCGTCGACCGAAGATCAGAACCAAATCTCCCACCACATATCACTGGACAAAACATCCATTGGATTGTCCAAGGACCAAACAGAGGATACAACCTCGACATACCAAGTGAACACACCAGCGCAATCTGAAGAGTACCAGTCAAATTTATTCAAGGACATTGGTACACCCTCACCAGAGACGTTGACAACCTTTATTAGGCCTACGACCAAGACAGAATCGACTACGGAGCAGCAGGAACAGGCTACCTGTTAATAGACGATCCTTACCACCCAGACTACTGTCCCTTTCGCATCACATTAACCCCAGCAGCTACTGCAAGAGAAGAACTTGCAGAACCACAAGTCGAAAGAATACAAACCCCCAGAGCCACTGATCTACACTCACCAAGGGTTTTGCAACACACAGAAGACAACTCAGATGACGAAGAAGAACAAGGACCAGACCATCACTCTGATCAGCAACCTCACACACCAGAAGAAGCCGATCCACCAACATACCACGAAGAAACACCCCAGCACCACATGCAACTTGAAGCCCCACAACCACCAGCACAAGAGCCACCTCTACCAGCAGATGTAGAACAACTAGGCAAACAAATAAACCTCCTAGCCCTTCACACCGGACCACCAATCCAAGTAATAGCCCCCAATCAACAAGAACACTTGTTACCACCTCAACAACCAATACAAATCTTTATGGCAAATGTACCGCCACCACAACAACCCCAGCAGCCTCAACCACCTGCAGGAGGACCTCCGCCAGGTCCACAACAAGCAGGAGCGCAAGTAGCTCTGCCTCCAGGAAATGGCAAATGGAACGGGACTCCCCCAGAAGTATTCACGGGAGACTGTAGCAAAAGTGACAAATTCCTAAGGGAATTCAAACTATACCGAGTACTAATGAAGACAATGAAACAATGCAAATCCCCTACAAGAGGGCCACCCTTGCATTATCCTATATCAGAGGACCCCTAGTCGACGACTGGGTCTATGATAGAGTCGACCACCTTTAAGATCAACACTATAACCATAATGTACCCTTTCAAGATGAAATACACTGGGCTACATTCGAATCTGCCTTTACAGCCACATTTACAGACATCCACAAAGTCACCAAAGCCACCACTGCGCTCCAACAATTAAAGATGAAGCAAGGCAACCTAGACAGCTATATAGCGCAGTTCAGAACCCTTTCCATAAAGGCAGGATACCACCCCGATGCACCAGCAACCCTCCAAATGTTCCTCCAAGGATTACCACCTGGACTAGGATGAAGGACTCTAAGGATGCACCCTGGACTAACCACTTTTGTCACGCTGGACGGAGCGTGGCGGTTCTGTCGATATCTCTGTCTGGCAGCCTCCTTGGCTGTTCATTCTCTTGCTAGGTGGGGTAGGGCATCTGGCCTGTCTCTGTCTTTATGTTGTTGGTGTAGGATGATATCTGCATCGGTGACCATCTTCTTGGTCGTCTTCTGTGGAGTTCTAACACCTTGTTAGAACGGCTGTGGGTAGTGGCGGTGCTGGCTGCTGTCATTCCCTATCTCCTGAAGGAGGAAGGGGATCTAGATGTGAAGGAGTCGATTTGGATACTCAAGACGAGTTTCCAAAGGAAGGGATGTCTGGAGTGCTGATACGTCCTGTATTGCACTTAGTTTGTTGGTATGCCACTAAGGTCGTGAATGGAAGGAGCTGCTCCTTCCTACTGGATGTTCTGGTGCAGATAGGGTGATTCTATAGAGCACTGAGAAGTCCGTTACTCAGTGACCTTCATCTGTCTGGAGCGAAGAAAGGCAACGCCTTTCTGAGCGCTTATCGTATGTGTCGGAGTTCGAAGAGTTCCCAATCAGGACTCGGTTTACTATATATAGTAGATTAAGTGAAATGCGTCACTAAGTCGCTTAGCAGACCTTAGGGTATGTCCTAAGGCGCAAGTGGGAGGGAAAAAGGGATGGGAAGCTTCGGATCACTCGGAGGGTTGCTCTGAGAATGTCTAAGATTCACAAGAGACCAAGCTTAAGGCTTTGGTCCCCTTCTATGAGCATATTTATACATGACTATTTAAGCGGAGTCTTCGGCAGTGTTTTGACATGTTTCAGCGGCAGTAAGGCCACGAAAACCGTCGGCAGATTAGGGTAAGTACTTTAGTAACAAGCCGAGGCAACACAACAGCAGAAGGGATTGGCAGGAGTGTAATTGCGATATTGTAAGGTAAGGGGGGGGAAGTGGTGATGACTCTAGCTGGACTGTGGGAAATATGTATGTATAAGGCAAGCAAATTAGTAATCGTAAGCATCCCAATAGTCCACCATGACAACTTTTGTAGACTATGTGGCCGCCATCCAGACAGAAGCAAAGACACAGGAGAAAGAGAACCTAATCTTCGGAGAAGGGAAGTGGCCCATGCCTAACTGGGGACCCAAGCGAGCTAGCTTCCTCTCTACCAAGCCACCACCCTCTCAGAAACCTCTAAGACGACTGTACACCAATGGCACGCCTATGCAGGTTGATGCCATCCGAAAAGCAAACACCAATGAAGAAAGACAGAAGCATAGAGTCGAAGGACGATGCTTCAAATGCAGCCAACAAGGACATATGGCAAAGGATTGTCCAAAGAAGAAGTTCAGTCCTAGGCCATTGCCTAAACCTTCCTACATCAAGGTAGTCGAAGAAGAAGAAGAAGAAGAAGAAGAAGAAGAAGAAGAAGAAGACCAGGAGTATTATGATGGAGAAGAAGAGGAAGAAGAACCTCAAGAACAGGATGAAATGACCGAACTAGCCAACAGAATGATCCAATTCTCCGACGACAAAAAGCTCGAATGGATGAACACCATGAGAGAAAGAGGAGTGGATTTTTGACAAGTCTGAATGACATGGCCATCATTTGGACTTTATTCCAAAATGATGCCTTCATACCAAAGATACAATCAGTACAAACTCAATTAATATTGTGTCACAAGGACCAACAGGCTGAGATTCAAACATTAATTGACAGTGGAGCGACAGAAAACTTCATCTCCCCTCGAATCATCAAACATTTTAAACTTCTTAAACAGAAGTTAGACAAACCCCAGACCGCTAGAAATGTTGATGGAACTATTAATGCAGCAGGACAAATCACAGAAACAATACGCCTCACTATCCAACATAGAGGCATACAAAGGGAACTACCCTTCTTCATCACCAACCTAGGAAAGGACAACATCATCCTAGGATACCCATTCCTACGAATCACCAATCCAGATATTAGCTGGAAAGAAGGAAAGATACAAGGACGTGTCATAGCATCCACCCAAGATGTCAACAAAAGACCACCCATATTCCAAGTATGGAAAACTACGACGTCCACCCAGCTGGCAATAGACGAAGCCAGCAAAAAGGAGAAGAAGGAATGGCACCAATTGGTACCTAGGGAATACCAACACTTCAAGAAGGTCTTCAGTGAAGAAGCTTCGAAATGAATCCCTGAATCAAAACCCTGGGACCACACCATCAACCTTAAACCTGATGCACCCGCATCATTCAACTGCAAAATATACCCTCTATCTCCCAAGGAACAAGATGCATTAGAAGAGTTCCTCAAAGAACACCAAGATAAAGGATATATCGAACCGTCCAAATCACCATATGCCTCACCATTCTTTTTCGTCAAAAAGAAAGATGGAAAACTCTGACCTGTACAAGACTACAGGCAACTAAACGAATGGATGGTCCCTAACAATTACCCTCTCCCCCTCATTCGAGATCTTATCCCACAACTGGCACACAAGAGGCACTTCACAAAGTTCGATGTATGATGGGGGTATAACAATATCCTCATTAGACCAGAAGACCAACACAAAACCGCCTTCAAAATGAACCAAGGATTCTTTCAATCAAAAGTCATGTACTTTGGAATGCGAAATGCCCAGCCACCTTCCAAAGCATGATGGACATCATCTTCAGGGAACAATTAGCAAAAGGAAAACATCTTTATATACATGGATGACATCCTCATTGCAACCAATGGAACCTGGAAAGAACATCAACAACAAGTAGATGAAGTCCTACAAATCCTTGCCAACAACGACCTTTACCTGAAGCCAGAGAAGTGTGAATTCCACAAAGAAGAAGTGGAATACCTAGGAATGATAGTAGGAGGCGGCCTCATCAAAATGGACCCAGTCAAAGTCAAAGCAATCACCGACTGGCCAACCCCTAAAACCATCAAACAAGTTCACACATTTCTAGGATTTGGAAACTTCTACAAAGATTTTATTGCACACTACTCTGAAATTGCATGACCCCTACATAACTTGACGAAGAAGAACAAACAATGGGAATGGGGACCAAAGGAAGAAGAAGCATTCCAAACCCTCAAAACAGAATTTATCTGCTACCCCATCCTACAAACAGTGGACCAAACCAAAACCTTTATATTGGACACTGATGCATCCGCTGTCATGGTGGACTATTGGGACGCTTACGCTTACTAATATACTTACCATTTATGTACATATTTCCCACAGCTCGGCTGGAGTCGTCACCACTTCCCCTTCCTTACATTACCCTACCGCTATTACACTCCTGCCGATCCCTTCTGCTGTTGTGTTGCCTCGGCTCATTACTAGATTACTTACACTAATATGCCGACGAGTTTTGTGGCCTTACTGCCGCTGAAACGCGTCATAGACTGCCGATGACTCCGCCTAAATACTTGTGTATAAATACGCTCATAGAAGGGGACCAAAGCCTTAAGCTTGGTCTCTTGTGAATCCTAGACATTCTCAGAGCAACCCTCCGAGTGATCCGAAGCTTCCCAGCCCCTTTTCCCTCCCACTTGCGCCCTAGAATGTACCCTAGGGTCTGCTAAGCGACTTAGTGACGCGTTTCACTTAATCTACCATATATAGTAAACCGAGTCCCGATTGGGAACTCTTCGAACTCCGACACATATGTTAAGCGCTCAGAAAGGCGTTGCCTTTCTTCGCTTCAGACAGACGAAGGTCACTGAGTAACGGACCTCTCAGTGCTCTATAAAACTACCCTATCTGCACCAGAATCCCCAGCAGGAAGGAGCAGCTCCTTCCATTCACGACCTTAGTGGCATACCAACGAACTAAGTGCAATACAAGGCGTATCAGCACTCCAGACATCCCTTCCTTTGGACACTCATCTTGAGTATCCAAATCGACTCCTTCGCATCTAGATCCCCTTCCTCCTTCAGGAGATAGGGAACGACAGCAGCCAGCACCGCCACTACCCACAGCCATTCTAACAAGGTGTTAGAACTCCACAGAAGACGACCAAGACGACGGTCACCGACGCAGATATCATCCTATGCTTACAACAGAAGGACAGAGACAGGCCAGACGCCCTACCCCTCATAGCAATAGAACGAACAGCCAAGGAGGCTGCCAGACAGAAACATCGACAGAACCGCCACGCTCCGTCCGCGTGACATCCGCCTTCACAATAGGAGCCAACCTATCCCAAGATTTTGAAGATGGGAGACACCCAGTGGCCTATTTTTCGAAGTCACTATTGCCAGCAGAACAAAACTATGATATCTTTGACAGAGAGCTGCTAGCAATAGTAGCTGCCACCAAAGCCTTCCGTCACTACCTCCTAGGAGCAACCCAACAAATCCAGATACACTCCGACCACAATAATCTGAAATATTTCAGATCAGCACGTAAAATCACACCCAGACAAGCAAGATGGATGGCCCACCTTGCCGACTTCAACTTCCTACTCCACCACATTCCAGGAAAGCAAAACACAATTGCTGACCTCCTATCTCGGAGAGAAGACCTTAAAAGGGGGGTAGAAGTCAACGAACATGTGACAATTTTACCCGATCCTCTTTTTTCTCGAACAATATACATGCCAGATGACACCAACCAGTGACAAGAAGCCCTCCAAGAACTACATGACTCACCTATTGGAGGGCATCCAGGCATCAAGAACACTTGGGACCTCATCAAAAGATGCTTCCATGGCCCAAGACTCAGACAATTTGTCGAAAACTATGTCAAAGGATGTGCTAAGTGTCAAGAAAGCAAGACAATCTGAGTCGCCCACACACCTCTACACCATTTTGACACTCCAGTCGAAGAAGGACCATTCCAATATATATCCATGGACTTCATAACCGACCTACCAAAGTCAAAAGGATACGACTCAATCCTTACAATTGTCAACCAAGGATGTTCCAAAGCCGCTGTATTCTTACCCTGCAAGAAAACTATCAATGGAGAAGGAGTAGCTAGACTATACCTCCGCCATTTATTCCCCTGGTTTGGAACACCAAAATGAATCATATCAGACAGAGACCCAAGATTTACAGGCAACTTTGCATGTACCATGTGTAAAGCAATTGGGACAAGACAAAACTTGAGTACAGCCTTCCACTCAAGGACAGATGGACAAAGCGAATGCATGAACCAATGGATCGAAGGCTACTTAAGACAATTCACCAACGGAGTTCAAAATAATTGGGCCCAGTACCTCCCAGTGGCAGAATTTGCTCACAACACGTGGAAACATGAAACAACGGGCTTCACACCACATCAACTAATCATGGGAACTAACCCACAAGCAAATTGGAAAGATGGCGATGAAACAGTACCTGCCACTGCCACCCGAATAGAAGAACTTACCAAGGCAAGAACAATAGCCCACCAATCGCTGCAAAGGAAGACCCAAATAAAGAAACCAATCAAGACATACAAGGAAGGACAAGAAGTATGGCTTGATGCATGCAACATCAAAACAAAGGCACCATCAAAGAAAATGGCACCAAAGCGCATAGGACCCTTCACCATCAGTCAGCAAATATCAGCAGTGGCGTACTGGCTCAACCTACCTCCAAACATGAACATACATGATGTGTTTCATGTGGATCTAATAACACCTTATACAGAAACCAAGGAGTATGGCAAGCCTTACAAACGACCACCACCTGACACAATAGAAGGCGAAGAAGAATATGAAGTTGATGAAATCATCGCAGAAAGGAAACATGGGCGCAGGCGTCAGCGTCAATACCTGGTCAGATGGAAAGGATACCCTGCATCAGACAATTCATGGGTCAGCAGTGATGACCTACACGCTCCGGAACTCCTCGAAGAATTTCACAAGACCAAAGAAATCTAAACAGGGGGTCAAAACATATATAAGGACCCATGAATCAAGACAAGGACCTCAGCAAGCAACTGCCTCTTCAGCCACTTACTACCCAACCAACTTCTAATCACTACCGCTCTTCTCATCCTCTTCCAAACCCACTTCCACCATTCCCAACTTTCGAAACATTTAGCCCCAACCACAGTACTAATGGCCGCCATCGTCAGCACCACCCCTATGGCATCCCAACCAGTCTACCCAGCAACCGCTTTTACCCCCTTACTTTTATTGAGGGTACCTCCTCCACCAACAGCTCCTGGGGATCCATATCCCCACCGCCGCTTACCCCTATGGGGTATTCAGTTGACAGTGCCCCAGCTTCCCCACTTTCTACCTCCACTAACCTTAGGCTCGATGCCCTCACAAATGCTTGCAAACAGACCTGCACCACCATATACGCTGAGCACATTCCAGCAGGCGACATCTGTGATGCCCTTCGTACACTGGGAGCCAAGCCAACTTGCTCCCAGTGAGAAAAAGAAGAAGACGAAGAAGTACGCAAGCGACGAGTCCACAAGGAGGAGGAGGACCAGACAAAGGGTGAGGCGAGCGACGAACACCCAGGCCCCGGCTACTGCACCCGCACCTTCGAACCGTTCATTGTCCCCAATGAAAAGGGAGGTGCTGAATACGCAAAATTCTTCAAGTACCACTTCGACAACAACTGCTACCCCTCCTTAGCACCACCATGGGTAAGGGACACCCAATTTATACAGACCTACTCCGTCCCATCCCCTCCACACATCCTGCTGCCGGATACACTAAATTTCACAGCAGACTGTTCTCTGGCAGGGAACCGTTTGCTGTGAGCGTCGATAACGCCATGCAGGATGAGGGGGATGAATCACTAACAGCAGCCATCATCACCTACCACAAGTGGGATGAAGACAACCACTACCTTGAGCAAGAAATGCTCAAGCTCAAAATCAAGGCGGCATTTGTACACATGAAGAAGATGGAGTGGTTGGGAGGATTGCAGGACGCCAACACCTTCAATTGTATCATGACTGGCCTCAAAGCACAGCCAGTCCCCTGGAGCAACCTCGAAAAGGTTGCTCGCGATGAGATACTCAAGGATTTCAAAGTCCCTGAGTACCTCAAACATATTGCCCCCCTTGACACTGACGACAACAACAAAGAATACATACGGTCCTGGGGGACCGTCAAGAACAAGAAGAAGTGCCACAAATGCTGCCGCACTGGCCACATCCACTGCAACTGCCCCTACAGGGAGTCCTGATGCCACTAAGGACTCTAAACAGGGGGTGATGTTATGGACTGCCGGACTATTTATGCTTACCTCATTTTCTACTATATATAGTATTCGCTTTCTCATGGACTGGCAGGGAGCCCTTTCCACATCCATCCCTATACATTACCAAACCTCTATTATGCTTCACTGCCCTCCACTTTATGTCGTGTTGCCTCAGCTCATTACTAATACGTTCAGACTAATATGCCACCGTGTTTCATAGCCTCACAGCCTCATGATGCCACTTAGATGTGTCATCCAGCCTCTTAGTCATATAAGCTTAGTAGGATGCCATTCGAATGCGTCATCACTTACTTAGTCATACATGCTTACTATCTTGTAGTCATACATGCTTAGTACAATGCTGTAGAGATGCATCATTACTCTACTTAGTCATATGTACTTACTGTACAGTAGCCATAGGGCCTACAAAAGGCCCCCAAAGTGAGACTCAAGCCTTAAGCTTAGTCTCTTGTATAATACAGGACTTCCAAGTTCAACCCTCATGAACTTAAGCTTAAGAACCATCTGAACTATCCTCTTGCACCTTAGAATGTACCCTAAGGCCTGCTAAATCGACTTAGAGCCGCATTTGCTCTTCACTTTGAAACTCCAAACAACTCAGACAGAAAGATGCCATCTTTCCCACCCAGAACCCGAACCTGAAGGCTGCTAATAAAGGAACTCTAGCTGTCTATACGAAGGCCACTAGTAAAGGAACTCTAGTCATCTATAAGAACAAGTCACATACTATGACCTCTGTAATATGTGCCACATACTACAACACACCAGTAGCAACCAGGAGCCGCTCCTACAAGACACCAGAACCCCTTCCATTCACAACCTTAGCATGAACACCAACGAACTAAGTGCAATACAAGACGTCATTGCACCTCCAGACATCACTTCCTCTAAGTGATAACAGAACAACTGGTGCTGCTACACGCCATTCGGAACCCACAACTGTACAAGTTCTAAGGACAGAACTCCAAACCCCAAAACCCAACTTTGGACAAGGTGTCCAAACTCTGAACCAAACCAAACCGAACTCGAACCCTCACTCTAAGACATGTGACGTCCTAGCGTGACACTGCAAGCCCTGCAGATCCAAATCCGCTGCGATAATTGTAGGTGTGCTGTTGCAACTAAAAGGATGTATGACGGGGTCAACCCCAGCATTTGAAAACATAAGGTGAGCACTTACTTTATGAAAAACTGGGCAATTTATTTGTATATCGTAATCTTGGTCAAGATACACCACACTGAGCAATTCACTCATCATCTTGAGGAGGACTTCATCAGGAACTGTCCAGATATTAGAATAACCCCCAAGGTGTCTCAAGAATGTTGGAACCATAACTCGAAGCCAGCGATTCCCTGTCAGACAAAACGATGGCAGGTCCTTGTTCGTCACCTTCTGAGACATACATGGTGGCTTTTCCTGCTTCATGGGAGTGGGCATTTGTTCGATCTTCACAATGCCCTATAGAAAATGTGAGTGTCACACTGATGTAAAGAATAAAAAATATTACTGCGCTGGTGAGTCTCTTGCCCTCTTTTGTGGGACTAGAAAGGGCAGCTTCACGTTCTGGTGTCTCATCGTCATCATCGAGTCCACTGAATGTGATAGCCACATCATTGTTGTTACTTTGCGAGTTGGATGTAGTGCTGTCATGGCCCTTGATTTTCCCAGATGAGACAGATGTGGGAGCTGAGGTGGGAGCTGAGCGAGCATTGGAATTTGAGCTCAGAGTTTTCAAGGATGTAGATTTAGTCGATCCACCTTTCCCCTGGCCCTTTGGGACATTCTTGGCCCAGTTGGAAACAATGCCTGCATACTTGTCTTTCGCCAATTGATCGTTGCTAAGATTGAAATAAAACAAAGTCGTGGGGTTTAATAGCAGCATGAGGTTGAGGTTAAGTAGAAACACATGCTTTCGGTCCCACTGTCATACCAGTTCCAGCATTACAAACCTAAAATTCCAAATCTGTCAATCTCTTATCCAAACCTGGTGATAACAATAAGAATGTACTTTGGCATCAACTTTCTTCCCTATTGCTTCAATAGCTTCTCTGCAAGTGCCAGCACCTTTTCCACCAGAGCCTTCATCCTTGCTTGCAGAAGCCTTGTCAGATTTGGCCTTCTTCTTGAGAGGTTCATCCAAGTTGGTGCCAGCCTGCTCAGTAGCTGCCCCACCATCATCACCATGAGCCAAATCAGATATGGATTGTAACTGGCCACCATTACCATCTGCTGGACTGTCCTTGTCAAAGAGGGGTACCCCACTGTTGGTGACAGTGCTGGTATGTTGTGCTTGACGTTTCTGCTCATGTTTACCATCGCCAGCACATAGGACAGCCTCAAGGGTCACTATGTCGAGAGTAGCCTTATCCTTTTGAGCTTCCTTCTGCTCCGTGGCAGCCCACTTCATTGCCTTTTCCTGTGCTACTTCTTCTGGTGTGCATCTTTTTCATCCCTTTGTCATGGCCCCAGGGTGCTTGGAAGCATTGGAAGCTCTTGTAACTATGCCCTGAGTGTCAGACATGAGAAGGAAGCAGATTTGGAGGGGATTGTTGCGGTTGACGTGGCAGTAAGTGTGAACGTCAAATTTTAACCAAACAAATGGACTTAGCAAAAATGTGCAGTAAATTTTCCACGCTTCACTGGCGACATTCATCACAAGTCCTGAAATGCAAACTGAGAAGAAAACTCACAATCCCTTCCACTTTAAATGTATTTTTGTGGGCTGCCGAAGATACTTTAAAAAACAGTGGGGACTCACCAAGCACATCCACACTCAGCATTGTCATGAAAAGCCAGAACATTTGCAAACTCAGCATCCCAAAAACACGACACCTCTGCAACATTCTCCACAACACTCGCCTAGCTGGCCATCTTCTCCACAGCCAACACTGAGTTATGAAGGGTCTGATGGGATTTCAATGGAGCCAGAGTATGATGAAGATGGCCAAGGATGCATCCTCAGTGATGACGGAATGGGTATGGAATGGGAATATTCCCTGGGTCCACAAGATGGTGGATCAGTTTCTGGTAATGAGGGAATGGAACAGCAGCATTTCTCAGGTTTGCAGGAAGGTGAATATGGTACTACTAGTATCAATTTCTCTAAGCAGTGCTAACGAAATATTTTGATATTATATCTAGGTTCTTTCCATTCTGGCAGTGAACATGAGTCAGATAAGATCCCTGAAAGTCCTGGTCAGGCCTCATCCAAGTCTGTACCTTCTGGTCATCAAGACAGACAGAATGACAAGGATCAGACACCATTTTCCAGGGTATATCATCCCTTTTTAAATGGTATGTTGGCTCAACCATTATCTGAGGTCATATTAATGTATAGTAATATAGAAACCCCATGTGATGAGGAGGGAAATATGATCCCACCAAATGTGCCACCACCTCCTCAAAATTACAAACCTGCTGACAATTGGGCTCCTTTCGAAAGTCGCATCAAATTTGAGTTTGCCAATTTTGCCTTTTGCCATAACCAAATGTCTGCTGGTCATATTGATAAACTCCTCAATCTTTGGGCTGTGTCACTATTTCAACATGGAGATCACCCTCCATTCGCCAACCACAATGATATGTATGCAACTATCGATGCCATCCCACATGGAGATATTCCATGGCAAAGTTTTTTGACTTCATATAAAGGTGTTAGACCAGATAAGCAAGAAGATGTGCCCTCGTGGATGGATGGCCAATATGACGTCTGGTTTTGCAATCCCCACCTGCTTGTGCAAAATCTCCTAAGCAATCCAGATTTTGATGGGGAATTTGACTATGTCCTGTATAAGGAATACGATCCTAATAATGATTGTTGGTTTCAAAATTTCTTTTCAGGAGACTGGGTGTGGGAGCAAGCGGTAGGTCTACAAGCATCTAATACTGGCAGTCATAACCACCATTCCAGGACGAGATTGCAAAGGATCCCGCAACACGTGGTTCAACTTTTGTTCCGATCATTCTTGGCAGTGACAAAACCACCATCTCCATTGCCACTGGTGATAATGAATATTATCTGCTCTACGCATCGATTGGCAATATCCACAACAATGTTCATCATGCCCATCGTAACAGTGTGGTTCTTGTTGGTTTACTTGCAATACCCAAAAGTAAGTTGGATTTGTCATGGTACTTTTAAACTACTAATGGAAGCAGCCACGAAGCAATACAAAGATGATGCAAAATTCAGAAAGTTTTGCTGTCAAGTCCTCCATTCATCTCTTGTGCAGCTGTTGTTGACTCTCAAGCCCGGGATGACAGCACTGGAAGTGAAACGTTGTCCTGATGGACATTTTTGACGTGTCATTTATGGTCTTGGTCCATATATTGCAGACTACCCCGAACAGGTTTTCTTGAGTTGTTGTGTTGGATGGTGTCCCAAGTACATATTCTTATTTTTCGACATTTAACATTCATTATTTCTGATGGTTAAATTTCCAGATGTACTGTGTATTCTGGAGATCTTGACAATATAGGTGGGCGTCGCACGCAAGAGCACACAGAGTTACTTGTGCATGAATTGGAGCTTGGGTACTTTGGGATGAATACAGTCTTGTTGGCGATGTCGTGGTGAGTAACTACCTTCAAGTTATCTAACCTCACCAATTCCGATACATATCCTTTACACAGCCTTTCACAAATAATTTCCCAAGAGCAGATATTCATGAGCTCATCGCTCCAGATATCCTTCACCAAATCATCAAGGGGATGTTTAAGGACCATTTAGTCGATTGGGTACAAGAATATATCACAATGCATCATCCCAAGAGCCGAGCGAATGAGATTTTAGATGACATTGATTGCTGGTATGGATTCCAATCAGTCTTTAAGTTCAACAGTGGTGTGATGTCATCTAATCTTTCCATCAGTATTGCAGTTGCCCCTTCCTTTTCTGGCCTAAGACATTTTCATGAAGGCCGCAATTTTAAACAGTGGACTGGTGATGACTCCAAAGCACTTATGAAGGTAGTTGTCCATTTTCTGTGCTTTGAATACGCTGACATGAGTGTTGAAGGTTTACCTCCCTGCAATCGAGGGCTATGTTCCTTGAGATGTGGTACGCACATTCCATGCTTTTTTAGAGTTTTGTTACATTGTTCAGTGTGATGTCATTACTGCAAAGGATCTCAGGGACTTGCAAGATGCGCTTACACGTTTCCATCAATACTGTGAGATCTTCCGCATGACAGGTGTTTGCCCCACTGGCTTCAGCCTCCCCTGACAACACTCGATGGATCATTACTACCACATGATCTGGATGTTTGGATCACCAAATGGCCTCTGTTCCTCCATTACAGAATCAAAACACATTAAGGCAGTAAAGGAACCCTGGCGGTGATCAAGTCAATTCAAGGCTCTTGGGCAAATGCTGCTAACGAATCAGCATCTCAACAAGCTTGCAGCTGCACATATCAACTTCTTCACTCATGGTATGCTTGGTGGCACATGCCTTTCAGATGTAGCTGGGACACTTTGTAAGTTTATGTGATTTGCACAATTTAAAAATTAACAGACCTTTATTCAGCATACCCGAATCATGGACAGTCCCCGATACATCAACTCATGAACAAATTACTGCCAATACAGGTGGTGATGGCAACAATGATGACAACGATGACAATGATGATGATGGGGTTGTTGGGGGCCAAAAGTGCTTGCACATGTCGATATGGCCAAAAGGATTCATGTGTATACTGTTTTATATGTTAATTCTAATGTTTCTGACTCCCTATAATGACAGAATGCCATGTAACTATTGTCAGCCTCACAGCTGAAATTAAACAACCAAATTTATGCAAACTCCTTCGGAGGTTTTTATATGACCAGCAGCATCCCAATGGCGCCCACTCCTCCTCCAACATCCCCCTCTCCGACTGCCCCAAACTTTCCAGTGATACCAAGATCTATGTCTATAGCTCTGCCACAGCTTACTTTTATGCACCGAGCGATCTTTGCAGGATTGGGGGAATGCATTGTGAGCTCATCCAAGCAACACCTTCGTGGCGACGGGGCCCACCACGACATGACTGCATGTTTCTAAACTCCAACCCTGATCTTGAGGGTATGAGGGGCCTTGATGTTGTCTGCATCCAAGTCCTTTTCTCATTTGAGTTTCACGGGAAATGGTACCCATGTGCCCTGGTTCGTTGGTTTTCACGTATTGGTGATGATCCCGATGAGGACACAGGGATGTGGATTGTTCAGCCTGAGTTGGATGATAACCAGCCTATCATCTCTGTCATCCATTTGGACTGCATTGTGTGCGCCACCCATCTGATTGGGGTGTATGGAAGTTTACCTATTCCAAGAGATTTAAGCTTCCATGAGTCTCTCGATGCGTTCCTTTCATTCTATGTTAATAAATTTATAGATCATCATGCATTTTTGATAGCATTTTAATGATCAATCATTTACTATGCTGTTTTCTGGAATTAATAAATGAATATTTATGACATCTCTCCTGTCTCATAAGCCGAAACAGCCTCAATTATCTATTCGGAGTTTCATAAACACAAAGTCTGTGTGATCGCATGAGGGATCAGCATATAGTAAAATTTTCAATCATTGAGGTATAAAGCATTTTATTTACCATCTAAGTAAAAGAGCCAATGACTCAGTGGTTATGGTGCCAATCAATTATTTATTGATCGTGGGTTCGAATCCTGGTGTGAGTGATCATTTTCCAGCTGCCTAATGATACAACCCTTGTCCTCACCATCTGATGACTTCTTAATCATCCTGAGGGAACTGTATGTTCTTAAACCTCCTTAAGCTATGTGTTCTCTAAGGATAATTAAGACAAGCTGCTGAACTTAATCATCTTAACAGTCTTAACTGAGCGTTTAAGTCATTTAAGATGCGTTAAGCAAAATTACAATTTGCTGATGCTTGTGGGTTCTGAATGGCATGTAGTGGTGCCAGCTGTTCTGTTATCACTCTAGGAAGTGATGTCTGGAGGTGCAATGACGTCTTGTATTGCACTTAGTTTGTTGGTGTTCACGCTAAGGTCATGAATGGAAGGGGTTCTGGTGTCTTGTAGGAGTGGCTCCTGGTTGCTACTGGTGTGTCGTAGTATGCGGCATGTATTACAGAGGTCATAGTATGTGACTTGTTCGTATAGACAACTAGAGTTCCTTTACTAGCAGCCTTCGGGTTCGGGTTCGGGTTCTGGGTGGGAAAGATGGTGTCTTTCTGTCTGAGTTATTCAGAGTTTCAAAGTGAAGAGCAAATGCAGCTCTAAGTCAATTTAGCAGGCCTTAGAGTATGTTCTAAGGTGCAAGAGGATGGTTCTGATAGTTCTTTACAGCAAATTGCAAAACGATAGACCGTTCGCGCCTGAACGCAAAAAGGCCCCACCTTCCTGTTTTAAACACCAAAGCTCCAATAGTAAATACTGGTATCCATTCTGATAATACACCATCTACTACTACATATCCCAATGCCTTCTAACCGACGATACATCCATCCTGCTCAAAAAGAGCTTATCATAACTATGGCACATTCAATGACATCAGAAGACAAAGCTGATGTCACTAAGATCTCTGTGAGGACTGTTAGGAGGGTTGTCCGCCTATGGAAGCAGACAGGCTCAGTTGAACAAAAGCTGGTGAATCCTGGGCAGCCTCATGAACTAGACATGGCAGATGTTGTGGTGAGCTGAGTTATCAAGTGTTGCAGCAGACGTCAATGAACTCCCAATAGTATATCGAGAGTCTGATCCGCCAAATGCCCGACATGTATTTGTCTGAATTGCGGAACACTCTCCTAACTGGTCATGGTATAGATGTAGACAAGTCGACGATCTCTCACACTCTTCACTGTAGAGGTTACACAAGGAAGAAGGTAAGTAGAGTCCACTGTTCGGTACCACTGCAGTCCTCAGGTAATTCAGGTGTCGCGTTCTGCCATTGAATGCAGTGAACTTCTCTGATCCCAATACCAACTCATAGTGGGAGAGAAATTCACCCTGGAAATGCTTGTATTTCTCGACGAAGCTGCTTGTAACCGCCATACCAGTAATCGAGCTTATGCATGGGCACCTTCATCAGACAGGGCACGAAGAAGAGACTTTTTTGTTCGTGGTCAAAGGTAGCTTTGAATTGCATTGCTAACGGATGGAGGCTAATGAGAGTTAGGTACTCTGTCCTTCCTGCAATTTCTTTGGATGGGGTTCTTCATCTTGATATCCTTACTCGTTCATGGAATGCTGAAACTTTTGAGGAATATGCTACTGCTCTTCTTGACAACATGAATCCATTTCCGGGCATGAACTCAGTTCTCATCATGGATAACACAAGTCTGCATCACTTTGATGGACTTCAAGAAATGGTAGAAGGACGGTGAGCACTACTTTATAAAAATTTTGCCAAATCTTATTTTATTATATTACCTAGTGGAATGCGTTTGCTGTATCTTCCTCCTTACTCACCCGATTTCAACCCTATCGAAGAAGGATTCTCAGCAATGAAAGCTTGGTTGTGCAACAATCGCCATTCTGCACTTATCAACCTTACTAAAGGCTTACCAACCTCAATGGCACCTTTTTGATTGCTTTGGGATGCTGTTTATGAGTCAATGACTCCTGATAACATTCGAGGCTGGTACACTGACTGCGGTTACATCGCATAGATACAATAGATACAGAATAAAATACAATGCTATATCGCTACATTCATTTCTTGTTAGTGTTCAGCTTGATTCCACCTACGCAACAGGGGGCATATTCTCGTCAATCTCCTCGTAATGAGCCCTCTTCTTACCCTTCGCCTTCCTCCTTTCTCTCGCTTGTACAGCATTACCCAGTGCCTTAGACATGAAGGCTTTGAACAGGTGGGCAGCCCCTTCAACCATCTTCACCTTATTGACATAGAAATCTGTGTCGAACATATCCGCAGATACCAGGTAACAGATGCCCAGCTTATGCAGACTCTCCTCATATTGGGGAAAGTCAATGGAGGGGTACTTGCCATGCAACTGATCAAGGACCTTCTTGATGTTGAGGCTATCCTTGCCCTCATCTGATTCGTCGTTGAGCTCGAAGTACATAGCATATTGTTGAGTAAGAGTGCGACTCACAAAGTTGGAAGATGGACCATTGTTACTGAGAGGCTGAAGGGCGCCAACCACAGATGAGGAAGATTCAGGAGCCTTGGTGAAATTGGCAACATGAACATGGTTGTGAATGATGGGGGCAGCTGGTTCTGTAGTGGCACGAGCGGATGACGAGCCATGAGGCTTGCGAGTCTTCTTCACATCAGTGAGTAGTCCATTAGGCGGCAGGGTGCAGCTCGTTTCAGTGGGGTCCTCATGCTATAGGCATATGAGGAGAGAAGTAGGTGAGAGGTGAAAACACAAACCAAGGACTTCACCCAGAATTGAAGATCATTCAGACACAATGGGACGTGATTACCATTGCTCAGATCGACCCAACACCAAGTGTTCTCTCCCCGATGCTCATTGCAATGAACCTTCTCCTTGACAAGTTCCAGTTCCTTCATGTATGGCATCATCGAAGGCTGCATATCTGGGTCGACGTTATCTCACTTCCGCTTTGAGGACTTCTTGCTTATAGCTGGGTCCTAGAGGGGCAATTAGCGACACAGAATGTTACAATGAAACGTGACATACAGTATTGACAATTTCAATCACAACACGCTTCTTCTTCTTACCCGAATTTCGAGCCTCTGCAGCCTCCTTGAAGGCGCTATCAACATCCTGGTTCGTTAGGAAGCAACGGGAGGGTCAGAATGTCAGGCTGAATTCAACCTCCATCCCAACTTCCCATAATCCCAAGGAACATCCATATAAGCGCAGATCCTTGAGAAAATATCATTATGAATGTTGTCATCTGTGAAAGTGACTTCGACTGTGGTGGTGGGAGTGCCGGCCTTAGTGGTGTTGATTGGAATCTGGAAAGGGACTGCAGCCGATTTCAGCAAATGTCAAGGAAATGGAAACAAAAAAACTCACAGATCTCACCTGCCGGTGAGCTGGCTCGACTATCCAGCAATGCAGGATCAATACCAGACATCGCTTCGTAACAGGACTGCACAGCTCGGTGCTGATTAATCTCTTCTTGAGTAAGCTCCAGCATTTCAGAGCTCGCACCAAGTAGATATGCGTATTTTTGGACACGGGAGCAAGTGGAGGGGTTGGAAGTGTTAGAGATAATGGTGTTGAGGTCTTGGGGAGCAAGAGAAGACATAGTGTATCGTGGATAATCTTAGTGAATTTGATCAAGTAGGTAGTAATTGGTGGTAGAAAAGATGAGGGCCTAAGACGCAAAGGTGGTGTCATTTTATACCCTGTAGGCTGAACGATGATGCAAGGAATATCCACCTTCATTTTGGGGGATATCCACTGCAATTTAGAGAGAAGCAAGCTAATGAGCAGTGGAAGGACAACGAGAGTTGTGGTTGTCAGACGGAGATGTGTCAGGTACCAAAAAGGGAGTTCAAGAATTAGGTGTCATGCTTCCTTCACTGCAAGAGGAAGGTGGGGCCTTTTTGCATTCCGGTGCGAATGGTCTATCATTTTGCAATTTGCTGTAAGCTTAAGTTCACAAGGGATGAACTAGAAGTCCTGTATTATACAAGAGACTAAGCTTAAGGCTTGAGTCTCACTTTGGGGGCTTTTATAGGCCCTGTGGCTACTGTACAGTAAGTACATATGACTAAGTAAAGGGATGATGTGTCTCTAAGGCATTGTACTAAGCATATATGACTACAAGATAGTAAGCATGTATGACTAAGTAAGTGATGATGCATTCAGATGGCATCCTACTAAGCCTATATGACTAAGAGGCTAGATGATGTGTTTAGGCAGCATCATGAGGCTGTGAGACTATGAAACATGGCAGCATATTAGTCTGAACGTATTAGTAATGAGCCAAGGCAACACGACATAAAGTGGAGGGCAGTGAAGTGTAATAGAGGTGTGGTAATGTATAGGGATGGATGTGGAAAGGGCTCCCTGCCAGTCTGTGAGAAAGCGAATACTATATATAGTAGAAAATGATGTAAGCATAAATAGTCCGGCAGTCCATAACACCAACCACACCAGACACCCCAAACCAGGAGGATGGACAAAGGAAAGAGGAGGAGGAACCGACCAAACAAACAGGCTCACTCCCCTCAACCCTTCTGAAAATCGCAGGAATGCTCAAGCAAATCATTCGGAAACACAACCCTGTGGATAATTTGAAAGCAGAGATTGCAGAGGTGATAAGCACAGCAAAGACAGTGGAGGCGGAGGAGGAGCAAATGGAGACTTACATGATAGACACAGTGAAGTACCTTCATGAACAACTCAAAGCTGACCTGTGCACAGTGTACAAGGCGTTGAACTTGAAAATCAGTGACCTGCAATCCAAACAGGAGAAGCTGGTAAACAGCACATAATTGATCAACAAGTCAACTGAGGACCTGCACTCCACAGCCAAAAAGCTCAAAGACAAGGTAACTATGGTTAACAACGTGACTGACCAAATAGCAAGCACCACAAAGTCATACAAGGATGCACTGCTGTCTAAACCCAACACTGCCCCCAAGCATCAGCATCAACCCCAAAATCTGTAGCACCATCGATAGAAGGGAAAAACAGATACTAATCGAATTCATTTTAAGGGATAGTGACAATACGCTTAACACAAGCCTCACTGCACTAAGGGACAAAGCCAACTCCACCATCAAGGGAATCTCAGTCCCCTTGCATGTGAGCGAACCCAAAGTCGAAAGCATCAGTAGAAACTGTGACAGCTCACTTCTTCTCACATTGAACTTGAAGGAAACAGTAAGCTAGCTAAGAGAGCCTGATGTGGAGATGGAATTCCTAGGGAAATTCACTGCTGGAGGTAATATTAAAGAAAGAAACTTTAACATACTGACAAGGTGGGTACCAATCACCATTGACCCCAGCAATAGGATGCACCTAAGAGAGATTGAGCAAGTCAACAGCATGTGAGAACACACAATCAGTAATGCATGTTGGATCAAGCCAATTAAGAGGAGGAAAGAAGGTCAGGCACATGTGCACATGATACTAACTCTGAATGAAGCAGAAACCATGAGCACCATACTTCACAATGGTCTGGAAATCTGTGGGGTTAGGGTAAGGGCAGAGAGGACTAAATTTGAACCCCTCCAGTGCCTCAAATACAGAGGATGGGAGCACAAAGCCCAGAACTGCACAGATCAAAAGGAAACATGTGGCACTTGTGGAGAAAATCATTGCACTAACAAATGCTCAAATATTGATAAGTGATATTGTGTATCCTGCAGGACAAATGAGCATGCCAGCTGGGAAAGATCATGCCCAGAATTCAGAAGGCACTGCATAGTATACAATGAAAGATTCCCCGAGAATAACTTGGCATATTTCCCCACATCACAGGAGTGGATGCTGACTGTGAGACCTGACAGGATCCCAGTAATGGAAAGGTTCCCCTTCAGAAAAGCAGTCAAGGACCTTCCTTGATCTGAGCAGAGAGGGACCAGACCCATTATGCACATCCCACAGAGAAGGGAACCAAGCATACCCCCCAGCAACATCATGAACATGGGAATGAGTAAAGGCCAGGGCAAAGGTGAAGAAGGGGGAAAACTAATTAACAGCTCAAATGCAGACAAACACTCTGCAACTCGGAGCAGGGAGGAGGGCGAACTCCCTGACATTCTGGACTATGATGATTACTTTGACCATACAGATATAGCGAATGTTGAAGACATCCTGGTGGGAAAGGACACCCTCCCAGGTGGCATTGTAGGTTGGGACTAATGTCAAACACACTGACAATATGGCAACAGAATGTGAACAAATCACCCATATGCCAACACTCTCTAATCAGCAGCAACATGTTAGTCAAACACAATATAGGGGTAATAGCACTACAGGAGCCAGCTATTAACTCTTCCGATTATACTATAGCCACCAAGGATTGGATCTCGGTATATCTGATGACACACTGTGCGGATTTAGGTAAGACTTGCATGGCGACATTAATAAGTGCATCTATAAGCACAGACACATGGGAACAATTGGACTTCCCATCAGGGGACATCACAGTAGTAGCATTCAAAGGACAGTGGGGTAAACTCATAGTAGTAAACATATATAATGATGGTAAGAGTAATGATATGATAGGAATACTGAAAACATTCCATAGGAACAATCTCAAGGATATGGAGCAACTGGAAGCGGATGGCACACACATCATGTGGTTGGGGGACCTCAACAGGCATCATCCACACTGGGACAACCCCAGTGACACCCAACTCTTCACCAATGAAGCATTAGAGGCAGTGGAAGTTCTCATAGAGGCACTAGCATCTTTGGGTATGGAATTAGTGCTACCCAGTGGGACCCCCACACATGTGCATCATGTAATAAAGAAATGGTCAAGATTAGACCAAGTGTTCATAACTGACCATTCCACAGATATAGTTGAAGTATGCAACATGGAAACTAGGATGTGTAACACCAACACAGACCATCTACCCATTATAATGCATTTGAACTTAGGACTAACCCACACACAGGCACCAGATACATGCAACTTCTGAGACATAGACTGGGAAGCATTCCATGAATATCTAAAAGGCAAACTTGAACAGCTGGAAGGACCAGAGCCAATAACCAGTCAAGAGCAATTGGACCAAAGTTGCGACAAGCTAATGACAGCACTATAAAAGACAATTGAAGCAGAAGTCCCAAAAACTAGGATCTGCTCAAGATCAAAACATTGGTGGACGAAGAAGCTCACCACATTGCAATGGCAGACAAACTGTCAAGGTAGGTTATCTTACAAGCACAGGAACAATGAGGAACACCTGGCCCATGAAGAACACAAGAAGCTCTCCAAGGAATATAACTGGTTGCTGGAATGTATGAAACAGCAGCACTGGAGAGACTGGTTGGAGTGCGCAGATGATCTGGATATATGGATGATACACAGACTTATCACCACTCCAGCATTGGACAGAGTGAAGGCATGAATACCAGCACTCAAGTACAATAAAGACAGTAAGGAGTTGATTGCTAATACTAACATAGAGAAGGTGCAGGTGTTGGCAGAGAGCTTCTTCCCCAGAAAGCCAGATGATGTAGGCATACCAACTAATCATGTATACCCAAGCCCGAGTTGTAAGCATAACCAGCTGACAAGGGAACAAATCGTGTACCACATATGGAAGCTCAAACCATATAAGGTGGCAGGCCTGGATGGGATACTCAATATAGTATTAACATGGTGCATGGAACTCATTATTGACAGACTTTACTTCATATACAAGGCCATGCTCAAGTGTAACCTGCACTACAAACCTTGGAAGACCTTCACCACAGTGGTATTACAAAAACCAGGGAAGCCCAGATATGATGTGTCAAAAGCATACAGACTGGTAGCACTAGCAAACACAATGTGGAAGGTACTGACAGCAGTAGTAGTGGAGCAACTAACCTATTACAGTGAGAAGCACCACCTCCTGCCAACACATCACTTCAGTGGGAGGCCGGGGCACACAGCCACAGATGTGGTACATGTCCTGGTACACAAGATCAAAAGCAATTGGAGGAGAGGTAATGTAACATCAGTATTATTTCTAGACATAGAAGGAGCATTCCCAAACACAGTCCCAGAAAGACTAATACACAACTTGCATAAGTGACAAATACCATGTAGATACACTGATTTTATTGCAGGAATGCTGGAGGGCTGAATCACACATCTGAAGTTCAATGATCATGCCTCAGAAAGCATCACACTAGATAATGGGATAGGGCAGGGGGACCCACTTTCTATGCTGCTATACCAGTTCTATAACACTGACTTACTAGACATACCCCAAGCCAATGCGGAAATGGCAATAGCATATGTGGACAACGCAATAATCATAGCCACAGCCAAGAACTTTGGAAGGATGCACGAGATGCTCATGGATATGCTGACCAGGCAGAATGGAGTATATGACTGGTTGTCCACACACAACTCCCTGATGGAACTGTTGAAACTTGTGCTGATTGATTTTGTTCACAGGAACAACCCCAAGGACAGGCTGGAAATGGTAATACTGGGTAGAACAATAGCACCTACGGAGAACACAAAATACTTAGGCATCATGATTGACCAGTATTTAGATTGGAAAACCCAACAGAACTATGCAATCAGAAAAGGAACAAACTGGACCAACCAAATCAGAAGGATAACCTGGCCAAGCTGGGGCATAACTCTGAAGTACACTCAATGTCTGTACATAAGTGTGGCGCTACCCAGGATACTTCATTGTGTGGACATTTGGTGCAGCCCACCTCTAGCAGAGCACCCTGGCCCAAGGAACTGTGGCTCAGCGAAGGTAATGAAGCAGCTAACCAGGATACAGAGGAGCAGAGCCATTGCCATAACCAGCGCCTTATGCATAGCACCAACAAACACCCTAGACATATGCTCCTTCCTCCTCCCAGCCAAACTAATGTTAGTGTCATGGCACAGCTAGCTGGCAGGCTAGAGAACCATGGAGACATCTTGTGAGGGTTGATGGAGCCCAAGGATTGGGACTGGTGAGTCCCTTGAGGGCAGATTGAGGAGCTGGAGCCCAAGGATAGAGTCTGGTGAGACTCTGGAGGGCAGATCATTAGGCAATGAGGAGGTAAGTATGGCTTATGGATGTTTGGAACAGGATTCAGAAGTGTGGCCCAGTGATGCCATTTGGGCTGGTGCATGTGATATGGCATGGACGATGCTTAGTAGGATGCCTACAAGGCAGGATGACAAAGCTAGGGCACTTGAGTAAGCACCGTGACTGTGCTTGATTAATGGTTAGTCAGAGGCAATGAGTAAGGGCTTGGGAAGTCCTTTAGTATTGCTAAGGTATCAGTCAGCACTTTAGTAAGTGCGCTATCTGTCACGTGGGATGGAGCGTGGCGGTTCTGTCGATGTTTCTGTCTGGCAGCCTCCTTGGCTGTTCGTTCTATTGCTATGAGGGGTAAGGCGTCTGGCCTGTCTCTGTCCTTCTGTTGTAAGCGTAGGATGATATCTGCGTCGGTGACCGTCGTCTTGGTCGTCTTCTGTGGAGTTCTAACGCCTTGTTAGAACGGCTGTGGGTAGTGGCGGTGCTGGCTGCTGTCGTTCCCTATCTCCTGAAGGAGGAAGGGGATCTAGATGCGAAGGAGTCGATTTGGATACTCAAGATGAGTGTCCAAAGGAAGGGATGTCTGGAGTGCTGATACGCCTTGTATTGCACTTAGTTCGTTGGTATGCCACTAAGGTCGTGAATGGAAGGAGCTGCTCCTTCCTGCTGGGGATTCTGGTGCAGATAGGGTAGTTTTATAGAGCACTGAGAGGTCCGTTACTCAGTGACCTTCGTCTGTCTGAAGCGAAGAAAGGCAACGCCTTTCTGAGCGCTTAACGTATGTGTCGGAGTTCAAAGAGTTCCCAATCGGGACTCGGTTTACTATATATGGTAGATTAAGTGAAACACGTCACTAAGTCGCTTAGCAGACCCTAGGGTACATTCTAGGGTGCAAGTGGGAGGGAAAAGGGGCTGGGAAGCTTCGGATCACTCGGAGGGTTGCTCTGAGAATGTCTAGGATTCACAAGAGACCAAGCTTAAGGCTTTGGTCCCCTTCTATGAGCGTATTTATACACAAGTATCTAGGCGGAGTCATCGGCAGTCTATGACGCGTTTCAGCGGCAGTAAGGCCACGAAACTCGTCGGCATATTAGTGTAAGTAATCTAGTAATGAGCCGAGGCAACACAACAGCAGAAGGGATCGGCAGGAGTGTAATAGCGGTAGGGTAATGTAAGGAAGGGGAAGTGGTGACGACTCCAGCCGAGCTGTGGGAAATATGTACATAAATGGTAAGTATATTAGTAAGCGTAAGCGTCCCAATAGTCCACCATGACACTATCTTTAGATTACTGCCTGGTGAGTGGATTGCTCAGCTTACCATACGATGCTTACTATACTGTACTAATACGGATTGGGAGCTAGGCCTTAGGCCTATCATGTATATAAGTGCATTAGGCGCTCAGGCAAGGACTCTCTAAGTTGAGTCTCTTGTCCTGTCCCTGTCTAGTCATTGACTAGGAGTATACAGGCTTTTGTGACCTTTGTTGTCACCCCAGGGGGAGACTTGTGGCATGCTTTCCATTCTCCACAAGCAGTGTGGACATTCCACTTACAGCTGAAGCCCAGCTATCACGGTCATGGTCTGTGCCAGTGACATTAGACTCAACTTCTTATCCATCCATGACTCCCCAAGAGAAGAAGACACGATGCTCCCACCAGCAGTCTTGCAGTATATGCATCAGGAAGTCCTCTGAGAAGAGGCTGCAGAGCAATGACAGAAACAAGAACACACAGAAGCAGCAAGGGTGAAGCTGCCAGAGATATTTGAGGGAGACCCATCCAAAGCTGAGGACTTTATCCAGTAATGCACTGCGTACTTCCTAGCTCACGACAATGAACCAAAGCTAGCATCAACTACTGCCAGAATAGCACTCACACTTGTGCTCATGAAAGGAGAAGACGTCAACCAATGGGTCGATCAAACGCTGGACTGGTTGGAACTCCAGGACCCCAATGATCTGAGAATGGGAGAAGCCTTTGCAGAGGCATTTTGGGAATGATTCATACCCAAAGGACAATGGCAGACCATCGCCAGAGTAGAGATGAAGTGGCCACATATCACTGAGTATATCTCTGACTTTGAGCAGACTCATGATAACAAGAAGTGACCATTGAAAGGAATGAAACAAGTATGACAATTCATTGAAGGACTCTGTAACCGGCCTGGGGTGATGGTTCAACACCATCACGCCCCTGTAAGTTGTGGAACCGGCCAAATAGAGGACTCTGACCCCGTTTCATGTTCGTGCCCCATTTCATGTACATCAGCTTGTGATTTCTTGAGCAGCTTGTGCGATTGGTTGTTATTGTCTCGGTTTATAAATAGGTAGCACTGCCCCCTTCAGGCCCTAGGCCTGCCCTCAAGTACTATGTACTATAAATAGGGGACTCATTACGCCTGGTAGAGGCAAGTTGAGTCTCTTGTCTCAATACTAGCAGTGTTCTACTTCCTTGCGGGTGGCTACTGAGTCAAAGCTCAGCAAGCGGTAACCCGGGTATCGACATTGACTTGCAGGTCGACTTCCTCTCTATACGTCTTCTAGGACACGTCAAGTCCTAGCTTATCGACTTAGTGTGTCTATTGTTGCTGTCAAACCCTTGGCGGTGACATTAGACTCAACTTTCTTTCAATACGGCTAGCAGTTCAGAAGGGACACTGCAGACTACAACCCTCGATTGGGTAGACGCCGTTGGAGGCAGAAGGAACCACAGGGTTGGTATATTTCCAAAGAACACCCAGCTAATCCCACGGACCGGGATATACAGATCATTGTCACAGCAAGAGGCAAAGCACCAACCAACCCAAAGCTGGTGTGCATCCACAACAACCGGTGGAGAGAAGTCCATTGGACTGAGGGACGATACACCCTAGGAGCAGCAGTCCCTCAATTACATGAGTACGACACAGAGGGATCAGAAGCTGACGAGCTTCTTGACGAAGAATTAGAAGAACCAGAAGTCGTCTCAGACACAGAGTCAGACGAGGCGGTCAAAGAGATTGACGACACCTTCAATAAAATTAAAATCACCCCAGTAGAAGAAAAAGTGCCAGCATTCCCCATCAGAACCCTCACTCCACTCCAGGGACTACCCACCGACGCTCTACCATCAGGAATCAGAATCCCCAGCCTCTCGCAAGCCATGTCGACACAAACCACCACAGCTACAGCTGTCGCCGCACAGCCATCCACTACCACCCAAAGCGCACCACAACACATTCAGAACGTCCTCAGACAAGTCCTCAAAAGGTCGGGACCACCAGGAGGAGGACCAGGAGGGCCAGGAGGACCAGGAGGACCAGGAGGACCAGGAGGACCAGGAGGGCCGGATCCAAATGCACCCCAAGTACCGGTGGCAGCAGCTGCCGATGTAAAGACCATGGGAGTGCTCCCACAAGTCTTCACGGGAGATAGGTCCAAGGCCGACGACTTTATCGAGGAGGTAAAAGGATATCTACGCCTAAACGCAGACGTAGCAGGATACAACTCCCCCTTCAAAAAGATCGCCTTCACCCTCACCCTCATCAAAGGAGAAAGCACGGCCCAATGGGTTAGAGATATGGGCGAATGGATTGACAGGCTACACATGCCCCAGGATAATATCCCAGCGCTATGGGATCAATTCCTGCTGGAATTCAGCCAACAATTCCAGGACACCCAAGCGGCCCAACGGCCAGAAACGAAATCAGAGATTGCCGGATGAAGGGATCAGATTACGATGAGTATATCACCAAATCGAAAGCCTGGCAAGAAAGGCAGGATACACACTGGGAAATAAAGAAACCTACAACATATTCCTGCAAGGGATCCCGGCCTCACTCCTACACGACACCCTCAAACCACCGATTCCTCTCAACTACCACGACCTTAAAGAGAAGGTCAAGACTATCGCACAAGGAAAGACCATCATAGATGGTATCCTAAAGAAGACCCTGGGGGCCCAATCACCATTCCAGCGATTCAACAACCCACCCAGACCACCGCCGTTCCAACAAAGAAACTGGCAACCGCGATACAACCAAGGGAATCGTCCCCAGTACAACTCAACAAATGCGCCACCATCAATGAATAACACTCCAGTACCTATGGACCTATCCAGAGGTCGCACCCCTAACAACTGGAGGGGACGAGGAAACTGGAGACAAAGAACAGGGCTGCCCGCCAGAGGAAACGTGTCTGCACCAGGATATGAGGCAATGCGATGCTTCAACTGCGGCAGAGAAGGGCATTTCGCCCGTGCCTGCCCGGAAAGACGACAACCACCCAGGAACCCCTATAGACAAGGCCCCAGGCAGGCCAATCTCATCGACTTCCAAGAGGAAGAAGATCAAGACTACCCGATGGCAGAACCATTGGAAGGGGCCTCGGTGGCCACCATGCGAGCGCAGCTGGAGGGGATGTCCCTCGACGACCAGATCAAGCTGGCCAAAGAAATGGGAGTCGCACAGGATTTTCCCTCTGCCTAATCAGATCGGCCCTGCTTAGGCGGATTCATAGCGATAACGTGTATATATCAGCAAGAAAATCTATGACAGTCTGTTTCTATGCACGTTCAATTGCGAAAAGAGCCGAAGGAGTAGCCCTGGTGGATTCGGGGCTACAGAGAACTTTATGAGCCTGGACTATGCCAAGTGGCTGCGACTTCCCATCAAGCGACTGGTAAACCCAAGGCCATTATTCAACGTTGATGGGACGGAAAACAAGAGCGGGGCTCTTAAATACTACACCGACCTACAATTCCGAACAGGGACACAGACCACAACCAGCGGTTCTTCCTCTCGGATCTAGGAGACCACAAAGCAATCTTTGGATACCCGTGGTTCGCCTCTGTCCAACCAAGAATCGACTGGAAAAAGGGGTGGATCGACTTCACTCATCTCCCTATTGTCCTGTCAGCCCCGAATGCTGCGAAAGCAGTATACGTACCCCGGACCAAAAACGTACCCCGACCACTTAGGAAGCGAACCGACACATACCTCCTGGGGAGAGTAACAATAGGAGGCGCCACGAGCAACCCAGAACAAAATGACACGATACCAGACGAATACAAACGACACAAGAAGGTCTTCAGCGAAGAGGACTCGCAACGGATGCCCAGCTCCACCATATGGGATCACGCCATTGAACTGCTACCCGGAGCACCTGACACAATGCCCGGGCGACTACTACCCCTCACGCAGGAAGAAAAGGCCGAGATGCACAAGTTTGTCCAGGAGCACCTGAAAAGAGGGACCATCCGCATCTCGAAATCACCATATGCGGCCAACTTCTTCTTCGTGAAAAAGAAAGATGGAAAGCTGAGACCGGTACAGGACTACCGGCCTGTCAATAGATGGACAAGAGAAACAGGAATGTCTCACCCCTCATCCCACAAGTCGTAGATCGACTCAGCGGATGCACCAAGTTCACGGTAGTCGATGTACGATGGGGCTACAACAACATCAGAATAAAGGAAGGAGACGAGTGGAAAGCCGCTTTCTCACCCACGAAGGACTGTTCGAACCAACGGTCATGTTCTTTGGCCTTACCAACTCCCCGGCCACCTTCCAAATGATGATGAATGCTATCTTCCGACAGGAGGTAGGAGAAGGCTGGCTCTCCGTATACATGGACGACATCGCCATCCACACGGCTAAACGACCACATGAAACAGAGGAACAACACACGGCCCACACCAGAGTATGTCCATCGCATGTTGGACAAACTAGAAGAAAACGACCTCTACCTCAAACCTGAAAAATGCCAGTTCGAAAAGGAGGAAATCAAGTACTTAGGGGTCATCGTAGGAAAGGGCCACCTCCGAATGAGTCCTAAAAAGCTACAGGGAATTGCAGACTGGTCTCCACCAAAGAACCCAACAGACGTCAGGAGTTTCTTAGGGTTCACAGGCTACTACCGATACTTTGTCCCAAACTACTCAAGAATTGCCCGACCCCTACTCGAACTGACAAAGAAAACCACACCCTGGCACTGGGGAGAGGCACAGATGAGGGCATTCGAAGAATTGAAAACAAGAATGTGCAGCAGCCCAGTACTAATTCAACCAGACATCAAGAAGCAATTTACGCTTCATGTCGACGCATCGGCATACGGCGTAGGCGCCGTACTCTCGCAGGAGGGACAGCACAACGACCTCACACCAACCTTAGCCCAGCGACACAAACCAGTACTACACCCAGTGGCATACTACTCAGCAACGTTCACGCCCACAGAACGAAACTACGACATCTATGAACGAGAATTGCTAGCCGTCATGAAGGCCCTAGCCCACTGGAGACACTACCTAGGATGGACTAAAGTACCCTTCATCATCCGAACGGACCATGCTAACCTCCAATACTGGAAGTCGCCAAGGAATCTAAACCGACAAACTGCACGATGGCACGCGGATCTACAGGAATACGACTACATCCTGGAATACATCCCGGGCAAGACAAACACGGCAGCGGATGCACTGTCCAGACCATTGAATGCAGATCACGGTGAAGACGATAACAAGGACGTCACGATCATTCCGCCCCACAGAATTTGAGCAACACAAACAATCCACAGAAAAACCATCATACCAAACCTCAAGGAACTCAGGAGAGCTATCGTCAGAAGCGCCCATGATACACCCACGGCCGGTCATCCAGGGAGAGATGAGACCCTACGAAAGGTCCAGGAGCGATATTGGTGGCCGAAGATGAAGGAATGGATCGCAGACTATGTCAGGGGATGTGCAACATGCCAACAAACCAAGATATTGACACACCGCCCACACATCCCACTCTATCAAATCCCCTCGAACCAGGCACCCTGCCATTCCAAACCATATCAATGGACCTAATCACTGGATTGCCCCCAAGGCGAGGACTGGACGCAATCCTCACCATCGTCGACCACGGATGCTCCCGTGCAGCCCTATTCCTCCCATGCTCCACCAACATTATGGGGCCAGGGATCACCCAGCTCTACCTCGACCACCTCTATCCCTGGTACGGACTGCCCAGAAAAATCATTAGTGACAGGGACCCACATTTCACGTCAAGCTTCGGGAAAGCACTCACCAAAAGACTGGGGATTCAGCAGAACCTGTCCACAGCAGCCCACCCCCAAACTGACGGTCTCTCCGAGCGAAAGAACCAATGGGTGGAACAATATTTACAACTGGTAACAGGTGGACAACCGGACGACTGGACGGAATGGGTGGCAGTCGCCACCGCAGTGCACAATAACCGAAAGAACAGCACTACGGGACTATCTCCCAACCAGATCCTGATTGGATACGAACCAGCGTTAGGACCCAGAGATTTGGGGGTCCAGACCAACAACGAGGTGGCAGAACAAAGGATGCGAAGAATGGAAGAGGCGTGGAAGCAGGCAATAGAAGCAATCAATAGAAAGGCGGCCGAGGTACCTGTAGGGCAATACAAGGCCGGAGATCAGGTGTGGCTGGAAGGGACCCACCTGAAACTCCCGCATCAAGGGTCTAAACTAAACCCGAAACGATACGGCCCTTTCAAGATACTCAAAGAAGTATCCCCGGTCGCCTACCTCCTACACCTCCCCACCTCATGGATGATCCACCCAGTGTTCCACGCATCCCTGCTTACCCCATATAGGGAGACGGACACTCACGGACCCAATTATACCCGACCCCCTCCTGACCTGATCGATGAGGAAGAACAATACGAGGTGGAGCAGATTCGAGACCATCGCCATCAAGGGCGATCAAAGAAGCTCCAATATCTCATAAAGTGGTGGGGCTACCCCGAAAGCAACAACACCTGGGAACCAGCTGACCAGGTGCACGCCCCGGATCTCCTTTGAGAGTATCACAAGCACCGGCCCTTGAACAACATAAAAGGGAAGCAGAAACCCCCAGCGAAAGCATCAACTCGACTCCTCTCCTCTCAACTCAGAACCATTGCATCCTCATGTCTTCCCCCATTCCAGTCCCAGTCCCAGCCCCAACCGCGCATGTCATGACCACGGAGGCTATCCAGCCTCCCGCCACGGAGACCACCCCCAGCCAGACCGCTGCCACCCCCGCCTCCAACACCATTCGCCTACCCGGCGCGTTCCCCGACCTTGAAACAAACACGTTCTGGGATGGGCCCCTCTCCCCCGGCACTGTACGATCCGTCCTGGACGGATACGAAAACCTCGCCCCAGCACAACTCCGCCAGCTGGCCGCAGGGCTCGCCTCCACTCTCCAACAGCGGGAGGCGCTCTTCCAGGACGAGGCGCGATGCCTCAAAAGACAGTTCGAGGACGTCAACCGTGACAACCATGCGCTCAAGGTGCGGATCCAACAAATCGATGGGGAGCCCTTGTTGTGCCCCAATGGGTACGTCGAGAACGAGGGGAGGCTCCCCGAGTTCACCATCACAACCCCAGACGGCGAGAAGCCTGCTGTCTTCATCAAGCAGCTCGATGACGGACGAGTGGCCGGACTGGCGGCCAATGCAATGGGCGACCACGACGCCCAGGTCATCGAACTGTACGCACGCCCAGAATTCGACAAATTTCCCCTATCCCCACTCCCACCATGGTTTCGTGCCCGTCTATGGGGGACCAAAATTGACTATCACCCCCTGCGCGAGGCCGTCATCAACTTGGACGACTGGCCACTCCTTGCCGAGGTCACCAGGTACCGAGTCCTGGATCGCGAGTGCGACACGCTGCGCACTGAGTTGCGCCTGGCTCAGGCGAATTTGGCAGCGTCTGAGGCCGCCAAGCAGGCTTGCGAGGACCGGCTCATCACGGCAAGAGCCACAAGAAAATCCCCTTGGTGGGAGTCGAGCAACCACAGTTGGCCAGACGGTCAGCATGGAGGAAGATGGGATGAGGGCATCCCGTCTAGCGAGGGAGTGGTGTAACCGGCCTGGGGTGATGGTTCAACACCATCACGCCCCTGTAAGTTGTGGAACCGGCCAAATAGAGGACTCTGACCCCATTTCATGTTCGTGCCCCGTTTCATGTACATCAGCTTGTGATTTCTTGAGCAGCTTGTGCGATTGGTTGTTATTGTCTCAGTTTTATAAATAGGTAGCACTGCCCCCTTCAGGCCCTAGGCCTGCCCTCAAGTACTATGTACTATAAATAGGGGACTCATTACGCCTGGTAGAGGCAAGTTGAGTCTCTTGTCTCAATACTAGCAGTGTTCTACTTCCTTGCGGGTGGCTACTGAGTCAAAGCTCAGCAAGCGGTAACCCGGGTATCGACATCGACTTGCAGGTCGACTTCCTCTCTATACGTCTTCTAGGACACGTCGAGTCCTAGCTTATCGACTTAGTGTGTCTATTTTTGCTGTCAAACCCTTGGTGGTGACAGACTCGCAGATGTCATGCCCAGGATAGGTGTGTTGGGGTTCTTCGGTGTGGTTCTAACGATTCTGCTAATCGCTTTGGCCTTCCTTGTCTTAAGAAGGTTTCGGTTGATGTCAATGGTCATCTTCTGCAAGAGTCAGCCTATTTCAGGCTTAAAGTGGACGGTGTAGTGATGGTGAGCAGTGGTGCTCAGGAGGGATAGGAGTAGGAGGTTAGTGATGAGGAGGACAAGGCGTTAGAAGACAAGGGAGAGGAAAAGACAGGTTATGTCTCTC
Source organism: Russula compacta (assembly GCA_022376555.1). Lineage (NCBI taxonomy): Eukaryota > Fungi > Basidiomycota > Agaricomycetes > Russulales > Russulaceae > Russula > Russula compacta. The sequence goes on from WTXH01000150.1 coordinate 34,269, forward strand.
TGTACTGGGATTCGAGTTGTGGTTCAACAACTGAGATGTGAGCAAAGGATTGCCTTGCAATCCTGAGCGATTTGGTTTGGTTTTCTGGAGCAAAGAATTCATGCAGTGAATTCTGAGCAACTGGTTTCGTTTGGCCTAAGTTCGTCTAGGCTTGAACCAAAGGGTTCTGGTTTATATGGCTTTTAAGAAGCTCGCATATTCAATGTGTTTTCTAATGCATCTAACCCAGTTGGCTTTTGCAACTGCAGTTGGTGTCTTTCTGAGGATTGGGTCTAAGGGTGTCATCCCTTGACTGAATGTTCTTCTGAGTCGCTCCTTGTTCTGAGCTGACTTGTCAGTTTTGAATATTGATGAGGACACTGTGTTACTAAACTGGCTTGTGTCCTAGGTCTGTCTTAGTTCTTAGTACTAGCCGCCTTGGCCTAGTCTTAGTCTTAGTCTCAAGAGATGAGAATGATGATAGAGTTGAGTGGATCAGTTGCTCTTAGGATAGGGAGGCACTCCCTTCTGACTGTGTGAGGCTTAAAGTCCTGTATTGAACAGAAGACCAAGCTTAAGGCTGGTCCTCAGAACTTGGGGCCTTTATATACTACTGGGAGATGAGGCTGTGCTAGCTGCGCATTGCTGCACTTCTGGATGCTGCACGTGCGCAGTATCTGCAGTAATTAGTACAGTAATCCACAGTAAGGTAGAAGAGAAGGTGACGCGTCCATGAAGGGACTGCGCCGCAGCAAGTACATAGTGAGAAATGGGGCGCATATCAAGTAGAAAGGAGGGTACCAAGAAGAGGAAAGGAATTTGTATAGGTAAGTATTTGTATGAGTATTGCAAGTCCTTACCAGCTGTCATCAGGCCGTGACAGCAGATGCAGTCAAGAGAAAGATGCCACAGAAGTTCCAGATGTACAAACAAGCCAAGGACAAAGCAATCCACATCATAGGCACACAAAAGATCCTCCATTGACTCCAACAATCAAGAAGCAGCATGTCACCGGCATAGATTGTGACCGTGATAGCTGGACTTCAGCTTCAAGTGGAACGTCTGCACTGCTAGTGGAAGATGGAAAGCACACCACAAGTCTCCCCCTGGGGCAACAATAAAGGTCACAAAAGCCTGTATACTCCCAGTCAAGGACTAGACAGGGACAGGACAAGAGACTTGACTTAGAGAGTCCTTGCCTGAGTGCTTAGGGTGCTTATATACATGATAGGCCTAAGGCCTAGAGTCCCAATCTGTATTAGTACAGTATAGTAAGCATCATATAGTAAGCTGAGCATTTCACTCACCAAGCAGTAATCTAAAGATAGCGCACTTACTAAAGTGCTGACTGATACCTTAGCAATACTAAGAAGCTTCCAAAGCTTCTACTCATTGCTCCTGACTAACCATTAGTCAAGCACAGTCATAATGCTTACTCAAGTGTCCTAGCTTCATCATCCTGCCTCGCAGGCATCCTACTAAGCATTGTCCATGCTGTATTGCATGTGCCAGCCTGAATGGCATAACTGGGCCATGCTTCCGAATCCTGTTCTCGAATGTCCATGAGCCATACTTACCTCCTCATTGCCTAACGATCTGCCCTCCAGAGTCTCGCTAGACTCTATCCTTGGGCTCTAACACCTCGATCTGCCCTCAAGGGACTCACCAGCCCCAATCCTTGGGCTTCAATGCCACTCACCAGATGTCCCCATGGTTCTCTAGCTTGTCAGCTAGCCGCGCTGTGACATCACCCTCTCCCTAGATGAAGAGGCCACCCTGTGGCCGATGGCTGCCTCCAGCTCTTGAGCGTGTTGATGAACAGCTTCCATCACTTTGCAGATGGACCATTCACTGGGATGGGGATGGTAGGTGGCTTCGACAGGCCTGCACTGTGAAGGGTAGAAGTGGGGGATGTTGTGGCAGCTGACGATGCAGGTTGCCCCATGCATGCAGACCTTCCATGGGTTGAAGTCAGTGTCAACGTTCTCCAGAGCCTCGAAGCTCTGGATGGCCTTGCAGGGGATCCAGTAGTGGCCACACCTGTGGTAGGCACAGTAGGGGGCGCAGTTCTGAGGGGAGGACATGGGGACTTAGCTTTTTGTTCCTCCCTCATGACTCTCTCCCTGCCCCACTTTATTACTTGGGCCTTTGCTTGTGCTTCTTGACACATGTCTGCCCTTTGTGGGATTGCAATAGGGCCCATGCTTGTGGATTTGATAAGGGCATGCCCAGACGCAGAATACCCCATATGGGCAGGTAGCAGAGGGGAACCAAAGGTTTCCTGCATGATCTCTAGGCCAGTCTGCCCAGAACTCATCAGTGATTTGAGGTGTACACATAGGGACTTAGCTATGGTGGCACGGGTCTGCATGTGGAGTCTGGGACCTCACTCCAGAGGGTGTTTCTTATGATAAGTTTTGACCAACACATCCGCAAATACTTGGTCAGCTGGCTCCCATGTGTCATCTGCTGCTGAGTAACCTTGCTAGTGTATAAGATACTGTAATTTCTTCTGCTGCCTGTGGAAGTGATGACTGATGATCTGTTCTACTTCGTATTCTTCTTGGTCATCGACCATCTCTGGTGGTGGATGTTGGTAATTCACACCATGTTCCATGGTCTCTTTGTAAGGAGTGAGTAGTGATGTGTGGAACACTGGGTGAATGGTCCAGGCGGTAGGTAGTTCTAGCTTGTATGCAACTGGAGAGACTTGTTTGAGGATTCTGAAGGGGCCGTGTCATTTAGGGGCTAGCTTCACAGATTGGTAGGGGAGTGTAAGATGCTTAGCTTTGAGCCATACTTGCTCTCCTTCATGGTATTGTGCTGGTGGTGTAGTTTGTGTGGCTTGATTGAGTGCTTGTACTGCTGTGCAATGATGTTCCTTGATGCAATTTTGTCTGTCTTCTGCAGCTGCATTGTTCATTTCTGGGGTTATAGCTTCCACTGCCACTGGTGCATATCCTAATAGAATTTTGTGAGGACTCAGCTTTGTGGTGGTGTTCGGCCATCTGTTATGCATGAAGGACACAATGGGGAGCCATTCGTCCCAGTCATCTTGTCATGCTGTTGTGTACAGTCATAGGTATTGTTCTACCCATTGATTTTTGCGCTCCAACAGCCCATCTGTCTGCAGATGGAATGCTGTACTGATGTTTTGGTCAATGTTAAGCTTTGATGTGATGGCCTTTGCAAAGTGAGACATGAAGTGAGGATCTCTGTCTGAAATCATCTTTGAGGGTACACCAAACCATGGGAATACATGCTAAAGGTATAACTTAGCTATCCCTTCACCTGTGATTGTCGTGTTGCAGGGAATGAAGAGGGCCGCTCAAGAACACCCTTGGTCAAAGATAGTGAGGATTGTATCATTCCCATTTGATGCAGGGAGTTGTGTGATCAGGTCCATCACAATTGTGTTGAACAGTCATTTGCTTGGATCCCCATGGATGCAGTAGAGGGGTGTCTTTGATTTGGAGGTGTGTATCTTGTTTTGTTGGCATATTGTGCATCCTCCAATGTATTCTTCAATCCATGTGTTCATTCTGGGCCACCAGTAATGCTGCAATGTCAGCACGATTGTGTTGTCTTGTCCTGGGTGTCCTGCAGTTGGTGAGTCATGATACTGTGCTAGAATATTGCATCTTAGCTGTTGATTTGGGGGTACTGCCCATTTGTTGTCTTTTACATATCCTTCTGGGAGTTTACGGACTCCTCTCATGTTGCACCATTCTTCCATCATTGCACGAGTCACTTCTTGAGCTTCAATCACTTGTTGTTGAATTGCACGGGGTGTAGCGATCATTGTTTTGATGAATAGTTTGGGGGTGATGAGCGTTACTTGTTCATTGTCTTGTTCTCCTTTATCTACGCCTGGGGGTCATGATAGCATGTCAGGTGCTGTATGGATCTTTCCGGGGATGTGTTTAAAGATGAGGTTGAAGTCTTGAAGGTCTGAGAACCACCTTGCAACTCATCTATTGACTTTTCTAGGGGACTTCCAGTGTAGCAGGTTAGCGTGGTCGGTGTTATGGACTGCCAGACTATTTATGCTTACATCATTTTTTACTATATATAGTATTCGCTTTCTCACAGACTGGCAGGGAGCCCTTTCCACATCCATCCCTATACATTACCACACCTCTATTATGCTTCACTGCCCTCCACTTTATGTCATGTCGCCTCAGCTCATTACTAATACGTTCAGACTAATATGCCATTGTGTTTCGTAGTCTCACAGCCTCATGATGCTGCTTGAACACATCATCCAGCCTCTTAGTCATATAGGCTTAGTAGGATGCCATCTAGATGCATCATCACTTACTTAGTCATACATGCTTACTATCTTGTAGTCATATATGATTAGTACGATGCCATAGAGATGCATCATCCTTTTACTTAGTCATATGTACTTACTGTACATTAGCCACAGGGCCTATAAAAGCCCCCCAAAGCAAGACTCAAGCCTTAAGCTTAGTCTCTTGTATAATACAGGACTTCTAGTTCATCCCTTGTGAACTTAAGCTTAAAAAACCATCAGAACCATCCTCTTGCACCTTAGAACATACCCTAAGGCCTGCTAAATAAACTTAGAGCTGCATTTGCTCTTCACTTGAAACTCCAAACAAACTCAGACAGAAAGACGCCGTCTTTCCCACCCAGAACCCGAACCTGAAGGCTGCTAGTAATGGAACTCTAGCCGTCTATACGAAGGCCACTAGTAAAGGAACTCTAGTCGTCTATACAAACAAGTCACATACTACGACCTCTGTAATATGTGCTGCATACTATGACACACCAGTAGCAACCAGGAGCCGCTCCTACAAGACACCAGAACCCCTTCCATTCATGACCTTAGTGTGAACACCAACGAACTCAGTGCAATACAAGATGTCATTGCACCTCCAGACATCACTTCCTCAAAGTGATAACCGAACAGCCGGCGCCGCTACACACCATTCAGAACCCACAACTGTACAAGTTCTAAGGACAGAACTCCGAACCTCAAACCATACCAGAAACCAGACTTGGACAAGGCGTCCAAACTCCAAACCAAACCAAACCAAACCAAACCAAACTCAAACCCTCACACTAAGACATGTGACATCCTAGCGTGACAGTTGGTGAGGATGGTAATAGGAATTTCCATGGCTGCTAGATGAGGTCTATACTTCATGAGTGGCATGTATACCCCTAGGAATTCTCGCTCGTAGATGTCATAGTTGCACTGGGTTGGGGTGAACATAGCCGAGTAGTATGCTACTGGACAGAGCATGGGTTTTTGAGTGTGGGGGTTGATTTCTCCCTCCTGCAAGAGTATGGTGCCCACACCGTATGCCAAGGCGTCAGTGGCTAGGAAGAATGTGTGGGTATAGTCTGGTTGTCATAGGATAGGGTGGCTACACATGAGTGTCTTTAATTTTTCAAAGGCTGTTTTGCATTCAGGCATCCATCAAAACACTGCATTCTTCTTTGTCAGTTGGATCAGTGGTCGTGCAATGTTTGAGTAGTTGGGGACGAAGTAGCAATAGAACCCCATGAAACCTAAGAATGTGCATATGTCAGTAACATTCTGTGGGGATGCCCAATCTGCTACACTCTTAAGCTTAGCTGGGTCCATTTGTATGGTGCCGTTTTCAAGTACTACTCCTAGGAATTCAATCTTTTGTTGTTCGAAGGTGCATTTCTCTGGTTTGAGGTATAAGTCATGTAGTCTTAGTTTTTCTAGTATGCGGTGGACGCATTCTTCATGGTACTTGTCGTTGTCTTTGGTGGCGATCAGTATGTCATCCATGTACACAATAAGCCACCCTTCTGCCATTTCCTGGGCGAATATGGCATTCATCATGGTTTGGAAGGTGGCTGGTGAGTTGGTTAGTCCAAAGAACATGACAGTGGGTTCGAACAGCCCTTGATTAGTGATGAACGCAGCTTTCCATTCATCTCCTTTCTTTATGCGTATGTTATTGTAGCCCCACCTTATGTCGAATTTGGTGAATAGCTTTGCACCCTGCACCTTCGTGATAAGCTCAGGTATGAGTGGCAGGGGATAGCAGTTCTTGATGGTCCACTCATTAAGATGCCTGTAATCCTGCACTGGTTGTAGTTTTCCATCTTTCTTCTTGATAAAGAAGAAGGGTGCAGCATAGGGGCTTTTTGATGGCTTGATGTACCCCTTTGCTTGTTGTTCTTTGACAAATTCTAGCAGTGCCTTCTGCTCGTCCTGCGTCAGCTGGTACAGCTTTCCTGGTATCATTGCTGGGGCGTTGGGCTTCAACTCGATAGCATGGTCCCAGATCCTTGACTCTGGGAAGCACTGTGTGGCTTCTTCACTAAAGATGTGATGATGACAATGGTACTTGACTGGTATCTCTTTACTTCCCTTTTGTGACCCCGCTGCTTCCACTAGTTTAGAAGCCATTGTCTGCTTTTTGTTTGCATTCAACGCTCCTTCAGATATCTGGATCTTTGCTATATAAAGCAATCCATTCGAGGGAGCATATGGGTGTGTGACCATTTGTCTTCCTGCTGGTGTGATATCGCACACTCCAATACAGGTCTTTGGTCTTTCAGGTAGTTGGATGATAAGGGGTAATTGTTCAGCGTTGATCCACCCTCAAGCCCAGTTGATGTTCGCTGTGTGGCTGCAAACCAGGGGTATCCTAGAATGATCTTTTGCTCACCTATGTCAGTGAGGAAGAAATACAGCTTGGTCCTTTGCTGCCCTGTCTGCATCTCTAGGTCAGTGTAGTGACTGATGTGTCCATTCTTGTTGGGTGTCCCATCTACATTGAACACCAGTCTTTCATGGGTGAGTCATTTGAGGGGAGCTTCAATTGTCAAGTGTATGCTTCATTGATAAAGTTTTCAGTGGCACCTGAGTCCAAGAGAGTGATGGCGTCGTCTCTTCAATGTGTTAGATGGATGAAAGTACGCAGCTGCATAGACTTCAAATGGAAAGGTAAATGCCTTCGCCGTTACTCCTCTTCCTCCAGACTGATTGGATCATAGCATCATATGGTGCGCGATAGGTCATGCACAAACAGTTCAATGCCTTGTTGTGATCTTTGATTGCTAAGTTCTCTAGTTGATTACACAGATCGTCGATGGAAGGAGTAGTTGTTTCATTCAATGACAGGTTCTCTTCCTTCTCCTGTGTGTTGGACTCCGTAGTTTCGCTGTCAGATGATGATGAGGAACACACACCCGGGCGCGTTTCAAATAGCCAGCCCTCCTCTTTCAATGGCTGTTCCAGACGGGCTTTCTCTCATTCTGTTGCTTGCCTCACCTTCTTTTGTTGCTTTCACTTTGCTTTGATGTCACCGTTGACTGGTATTTGTTGGGTTGTTGAGGTGACAGAATTCCTTGTGCTTGACCTCGTGCATCCATCCACCTGCTCCTTCTCAAGTGCTGGAGTCGATGGAGGACATTCTGCATACCTACAATATGGACACTTTGTCCTTGGCTTGTTTGTATGTCTGGAATTTTCATGGCATCACTCTTTTGACTGTGCTTGCAAGTCCTTCAATGAATTGTCATCGTGCTCCATTCCCTTCAATGGTTGTTTCTTGTTATCGTAAGTCTGCTCAAAGTTGGAGATATACTCAGCAATATATGGCCACTTTATCTCTACTCTGGTGATGGTCTGCCATTGTCCTTTGGGCATGAATCATTCCCAAAATGCTTCTGCAAAGGCTTCTCCTGTTCTTGGGTCATTGGGGTCCTGGAGTTCCAACCAGTCCAACGTTTGATTGACCCATTGATCAACATCTTCTCCTTTCATGAGCGCAAGCATGAGCACTACTCTAGCAGTAGTTGATGCTAGCTTTGGTTCATCATTGTGAGCTAGAAAGTAGGCAGCACATTGCTGGATAAAGTCCTCAGCTTTGGATGGGTCTCCTTTAAATGTCTCTGGCAGCTTTACTCCTGCCACTTCTTTGTGTTCTCATTTTTGTTGTTGTTCTTCGGCCTCTTCTTGGAGGACTTCCTGATGCATATATTGTAATACTGCTGGTGGGAGCATCATGTCTCCTTCTCTTGGGGAGTCATGGATGGATAAGAAGTCAAGTCTAGTGTCACCAGCATAGATTGTGACTGTGATAGCTGGACTTCAGCTTCGAGTGGAATGTCTGCACTGCTAGCGGAAGATGGAAAGCACACCACAAGTCTCCCCCTGGGGTGACAACAAAGGTCACAAAAGCCTGTATACTCCCAGTCAAGGACTAGACAGGGACAGGACAAGAGACTTGACTTAGAGAGTCCTTGCCTGAGCGCTTAGGGTGCTTATATACATGATAGGCCTAAGGCCTAGAGTCCCAATCTGTATTAGTACAGTATAGTAAGCGTTGTATAGTAAGCTGAGCATTCCACTCACCAAGCAGTAATCTAAAGATAGCACACTTACTAAAGCGCTGACTGATACCTTAGCAATACTAAGAAGCTTTCAAAGCTTCTACTCATTGCTCCTGACTAACCATTAGTCAAGCACAGTCATAATGCTTCCTCAAGTGTCCTAGCTTTGTCATCCTGCCTCGCAGGCATCCTACTAAGCATTGTCCATGCTGTATCACATATGCTGGCCCAAATGGCATAACCGGGCCATGCTTCTGAATCCTGTTCTCGAATGTCCATGAGCCATACTTACCTCCTCATTGCCTAATGATCTGCCCTCCAGAGTCTCACTAGACTCTATCCTTAGGCTCCAACACCTTGATCTGCCCTCAAGGGACTCACCAGCCCCAATCCTTGGGCTTCAATGCCGCTCACCAGATGTCCCCACGGTTCTCTAGCTTTTCAGCTAGCCGCACCATGACAGAGCAGGTGGACAGACACACGAGGTCAACCACAAGGGATCCTATCACCCCAATGACCTGACAATCAGCAGTCAAAAGATGATGCGAAGAAGGAGCATAAACAACAAAAGAAGACAAGGCAGGCTATGGAGAGACAGAAAGCCTGATTAGAAATGCCATTGGAAGAAGAGGGCTGGCTGTTTGAAACATGTCCAGGTGTGTACTCCTCATCATCATCTGATAGTGAAACTATGGAGTCAAACACGCAGGAAAGGGAGGAAAACCCATCATTAAGCAAGATGACTACTCCTTCCATTGATGATCTGTGTAGTCAATTAGAGGACTTAGCAATCGAAGATCATGATGAAGTGTTGAACCACTTGTGCATGGTCCACCATGCGCCATATGATGCTATGATCTGATCAGTCTGGAGAAGGAGGAGCAACAGCGGAGGCATTTATCATTCCATCAGGAAGTCTATGCAGCTGCATACCTTCATCCATCTAGCACATCAAAGAGATGACACTATCACTCTCTTGGACTCAGGCACCACAGAAAACTTTATTAACGAAGCATATGCCTGACAATTGAAGCTACCCCTCAAATGACTCGCTCATAAGAGACCCATGTTCAATGTGGATGGGACACCTAACAAGAATGGACACATCAGTCACTACACTGACCTGGAGATGCAGACAGGGCAGCAAAGGACCAAGCTACATTTCTTCCTCACTGACATAGGTGAGCAAAAGATCATTTTAGGGTATCCCTGGTTTGCCACCACACAGCCAAATATTGATTGGGCTCAAGGGTGGATCAACGCTGAACAACTACCCCTTATTATCCAACTACCTGAAAGACCAAAAACCTGCATAGGAATGTGCAATGTCATGCCAGCAGGAAGACAAATGGTCACACACCCATATGCACCCTTGAACAGATTGCTTTATATAGCAAAGATCCAAGTATCTGAAGGAATGTCGAATGTGAATAAGAAGCAGACAATGGCTTCCAAACTGGCAGAAGCAGCGGGATCACAAAAAGGAAGCAAAGAGATACCAGCTAAGTATCATTATCATCATCACATCTTCAGTGAAGAAGCCATGCAGCACTTTCCAGAGTCAAGGATCTGGGACCACACCATTGAACTGAAACCCAATGCCCCTGCAACAATACTGGGGAAAGTATACCAACTAACACAAGATGAGCAGAAAGCACTGCTAGAGTTCATCAAAGAGCAACAAGCAAAAGGGTACATCAAACCATCGAAAAGCCCCTATGCTGCACCCTTCTTCTTCATCAAAAAGAAGGACAGAAAAATATGACCAGTCCAGAATTACCGACACCTCAATGAGTGGACTATCAAGAATCACTATCCCCTACCACTCATACCGGAGCTTATTGCAAAAGTGCAAGGCGCAAAGCTCTTCACCAAATTCAACATACAATGGGGCTACAATAATATACACATAAAGAAAGGAGATGAATGGAAAGCTGTGTTCATCACTAATCAAGGGCTGTTCGAACCCACCATCATGTTCTTTGGACTAACCAACTCACCAGCCACATTCCAAACCATGATGAACACCATATTCACCCAAGAGATGGCAGAAGGATGGCTGATTGTGTACATGGACGACATACTAATAGCCACCAAAGATGATAACAAGTTCCACGAAGAATGCGTCCATTATGTACTGGAGAAATTGAGACTGCACAATCTGTACCTCAAACCAGAGAAGTGCACCTTTGAACAATGAAAAATCGAATTTCTAGGAGTAGTGCTCAAAGATGGCACAGTGCAAATGGACCCAGCTAAGCTTAAGGGTGTGGCAGACTGGGCACCCCCACAGAATGTTACTGATGTACACGCATTCCTAGGATTCACTGGGTTCTATCGCTACTTCATCCCCAACTACTCAAACATCGCACAACCACTCATCCAACTAATCAAGAAGAACACGATGTTCCAATGGATGCCTGAGTGCAAGATGGCATTCAAGCAATTAAAAACCCTCATGTGCAGCTGCCCTATCTTACACCAACCAGACTACACCTGCACATTCTTCCTAGCCACTGATGCCTTGGCATACAGTGTGGGCGCTGTACTCTCACAGGAGGGAGAAATCAATCCCCACACTCAAAAACCCATGCTCTGTCCAGTAGCGTATTACTTGGCCACATTTACACCGACCCAATGCAACTACGACATCTACGAATAAGAGTTCCTGGGAGTATACATGCCACTTATGAAGTACAGACCTCATCTAGCAGCTATGGAAATTCCTGTTACCATTCTCACCGACCATGCTAACCTGCTACACTGGAAATCACCCAGAAAAGTCAACAGACAAGTTGCACGATGGTTCTCAGACCTTCAAGACTTCAATCTCATCTTCAAACATGTCCCCAGAAAGATCCACACCACACCCGACATGCTATCAAGACCCCCAGGTGTGGACAAGGGAGAACGAGACAATGAACAAGTAACACTCATCGCTCCAGAACTGTTCATCAAAACAACAATAGCTATGCCACACGTGACCAAAAGACAAGTGATCAAAGCACAAGAAGTGGCCCACACAATGATGGAAGAATGGTGTAACATGAAAGGAGTCCGCAAACTTCCTGATGGATACGTGAAAGACAACAGATGGGCAGTACCCCCAAACCAACAGCTAAGACGCAACATCTTAGCACAATATCATGACTCACCAACTGCAGGGCACCCAGGAAGAGATAATATGATCACATTAATGTCCCAGCACTACTGGTGGCCAGGGATGAATGCATGGATTGAAGAATACATCAGGGGATGCACCATATGTCAACAGAACAAGATACACACCTCAAAGTTGAAGACACCCCTCTATCACATCCCAGGGGACCCAAGCGAATGACCATTCAACACAATTGCAATGGACCTCATCACCCAACTCCCTATGTCCAACAGGAAAGATTCAATCCTCACAATTGTCAATCAAGGATGCTCCAGAGCAGCCATCTTTATCCCCTGCAACACGATGAGCACAGGCGAAGGAATAGCTAAGTTATACCTGCAGCATGTATTCCCATGGTTCGGTGTACCCTCAAAGATGATTTCTGATAGAGACCCCCACTTCACATCATATTTTGCCACAGCTATCACATGAAAGCTTGGTATTGAATGAAATATCAGCACAGCATTCCACCCACAGACAGACAGCCTATCCAAATGCAAGAATCAATGGGTGGAACAATATCTATGATTGTACATGACAGCACGACAAGACAATTGGGAGGAGTGGCTCCCCATTGCATCCTTTGTGCATAATAAATGGCCAAACACCACTACAAAGCTGAGTCCTCACGAAATCCTGCTAGGATATGCACCAATGGCAGCTGAAGCCATAATCCCAGAGACAAATAATGCTGCCACAGAAGACAGGCAGAACCACATCAAGGAACATCATAGTGCAGCAGTGCAAGCGCTCAATCAAGTCGCATGAACTGCACCACCAGCACCATACAAAGAAGGGGAATGGGTATGGCTCGAAGCTAAGCATCTCACACTCCCTTATTGGTCCACGAAACTGGCCCCTAAGTGACATGGTCCCTTCAGAATCCTCAAGCAAGTCTCCCCAGTCACATATAAGCTAGAGCTACCTGCCACCTGGACCATCCATCCAGTGTTCCATGCATCATTACTCACTCCTTACAGGGAAACCACGGAACACAGAACGAATTACCAATGCCCACCACCGGAGATGATAGATGACCAAGAAGAATACAAAGTAGAACAAATCATCAGTCATCATTTCCATGGGTGGCAAAAGGAGTTACAATACCTTATACGCTGGCGAGGTTATTCAGCAGCAGATGACACCTGGGAACCCGCTGGTCAAGTATTCGCAGATGTGTTGGTTAAAGTTTATCATAGGAAGCACCCTCTGGAAAAGAGCCCTGGACTCCACATGCATACCTGCATCGCCATAGCTAAGTCCTTATATGCATGCCTCAGCTCACCGACGAGTTCTGGACAGACTGGCCCAGAGACCATGCAGGGAACATCTGGTTCCCATCCGCTACCTGCCCCTATGGGGTGTTCTGGATCTGGGTGTGCCCTTACCAAATCCACAAGCATGGACCCTATTGTGACCACTCACAAAGCAAGCACATGTCAAGAAGTGCAGAAGGAAGTCTGAGTAATAAAGTGGGGCAGGGAGAGAGTTGAGAAAAGGAAACTGAAAGCTAAGCCCCCATGTCCTCCCCTTAGAACCGCACCCCCTACTGCACCTACTGCAGACATGGCCATTACTGGATCCCCTGCAAGGCCATCCAGAGCTTTGAGGCTCTGGAGAACAATGACACCGACTTTGACCCATGGAAGGTCTGCATGCATGGGGCGGCTTGCATCATCAGCTGTCACAACATTCCCCACTTCTACCCTTCACAGTGCAGGCCTGTTGAGGCCACTTACCACCCCCATCCCAGCAAATGGTCCATCTGCAAAGCAATGGAGGCCGTTCATCAACACACTCAAGAGCTGGAGGTGGCCATCGGCCACAGGGTGGCCTCTTCATCTAGCAAGAGGGTGATGTCACAGCGCAGCTAGCCAGCAGGCTAGAGAACCATGGGGATATCTTGTGAGGGTCAATGGAGCCCAAGGATTGGGACTGGTGAGTCCCTTGAGGGCAGATTGAGGAGCTGGAGCCCAAGGATAGAGTCTGGTGAGACTCTGGAGGGCAGATCGTTAGGCAACAAGGAGGTAAGTATGGCTCATGGACATTCAGAACAGGATTTGGAAGTGCAGCCTGGTGATGCCATTTGGGCCAGCACACGCAATATGGCATGGACGATGCTTAGTAGGATGCCTACAAGGCAGGATGACAAAGCTAGGACACTTGAGTAAGCACTGTGACTGTGCTTGACTAATGGTTAGTCAGAGGCGATGAGTAAGGGCTTGGGAAGTCCTTTAGTATTGCTAAGGTATCAGTCAGTGCTTTAATAAGTGCACTATCTTTAGATTACTGCTTGGTGAGCAGATTGCTCAGCTTACTATACAACGCTTACTATACTGTACTAATACAGATTGGGAGCTAGGCCTTAGGCCTATCATATATATAAGTGCATTAGGTGCTTAGGCAAGGACTCTCTAAGTCAAGTCTCTTGTCCTGTCCCTGTCTAGTCATTGACTAGGAGTATACAGGCTTTTGTGACCTTTGTTCTTGCCCCAGGGGGAGACTCATGGTGTGCTTTCCATTCTCTGCAAGCAGTGTGGATGTTCCACTTACAGCTGAAGCCCAGCTATCATGGTCACAGTCTGCACCGGTGACAGTTAGAGAAATGGTGCACATGGGCAGCCACATGGCTGGCATCTCTCCCACTGGAGCACCCTTTATATGAACCAGTGAACACCAGTAACAATAGGTATATAAGGAGGCACAGAACCCCACTGCACACCCTCTTTGTGGGTGTCGATTATGATCCAAGGAAGGTTGAGAAGATCCCACCGAAACCATGCAACCTGGCAAACAGAGGTAAGCTACCCTTCAGCACTCGCTTCCCCCTGAGCAAAGAAACTTTGAGGGAAGAAGACCAAAGGGCAAACAAGGTAATCAAAGTATACTCAGATGGATCAGCAAATGGAGGCAAGGTAGGCACTGCTGCAATACTAACATGCACAGGCAAACTAGATTGCATTCTACACTACCATCTGGGAGCAGACAGCAAACACACAGTACATGAGGTGGAATTAGTAGGACTACTACTGGCAATCCACCTGATAAGGACTGAGAAAGCATCGAATGTCCTGGTGGCTGTCGGGATTGATAACCAGGCAACCATAAAGGCCTTTGGGGGTGACTTAAACCGCCCAGCACATCACATTGCCAGGGAAATACTAAGACAAGCCAATAAGCTAAACAAGCTGAAGGGAAGAAGGAAACAGACCCTAATGCTGAGGTGGATGGCCAGACATGAAGGTATAGTAGGAAATGAGAAGGCAGATGAGGAGGCCAAGTGGGCCACTGAGGGGTATTCTTACAATAAGACTCTACTTCCTTGATACCTTAGAAAAGTGCTGACTATAAACCCCTCAGCCATAAAGATGAACCAGAATGCAGTTACAAAAAGGTGGTGGCAAAAAGAATGGAAGAAGTCCATATGAGGACAGATCACCCCACTAGAAGACAGCATAGCCCCCTCAGTCAAATTTTTGCAATCGAAAAGCCATGCTGACATATCCCACAGGTCAGCCAGCCTCATCATGCAGCTCCTCACTGTGCACGTACCGCTCAACGAATACCTCAAAAGATTCTGCAAGATCAATAGCACAAGCTGCCCAGTGTGTGGGGCAGGCACAGAGTCAGTGAGCCATTACCTCCTCATATGTCTAGGCCATGCCCACAAAAGATGGGCGATGGAGGAGCTTTTAAAGAAAAGAGGGAAGCAGTTAACACTGGGGAACCTATTCGGAGACATGGAGGCAGCAGTACCATTGGCAAATTTTATCAAAGCAAGTCACAGATTCAAGTACACACCCACATAGAGCAGGCTGCACCCACCATCACCCTCACGCATGCCACAAATGCTACACTCCACCCAACTCCAGACATTCCCCACAACAACCCTCCAAAACACCATAACCCAACAAATATCTGCCCCCTGTAATGCACACAACATGTGCTAGACCATGACCATAAGCATGCAGACACAACAGACAAAGGAAGGATGATACACAGGCAACAAACATCACCACATGTTATGGACTGCTGGACTATTTATGCTTACATCATTTTTTACTATATATAGTATTCGCTTTCTCACAGACTGGCAGGGAGCCCTTTCCACATCCATCCCTATACATTACCACACCTCTATTACACTTCACTGCCCTCCACTTTATGTCGTGTTGCCTCAGCTCATTACTAATACATTCAGACTAATATGCCATTGTGTTTTGTAGTCTCACAGCCTCATGATGCTGCTGGAACACGTCATCCAGCCTCTTAGTCATATAGGCTTAGTAGGATGCCATCTAGATGCGTCATCACTTACTTAGTCATACATGCTTACTATCTTGTAGTCATATATGCTTAGTACGATGCCGTAGAGACACATCATCCTTTTACTTAGTCATATGTACTTACTGTACATTAGCCACAGGGCCTATAAAAGCCCCCCAAAGCGAGACTCAAGCCTTAAGCTTAGTCTCTTGTATAATACAGGACTTCTAGTTCATCCCTTGTGAACTTAAGCTTAAAGAACCATCAGAACCATCCTCTTGCACCTTAGAACGTACCCTAAGGCCTGCTAAATCAACTTAGAGCCACATTTGCTCTTCACTTTGAAACTCCGAATAACTCAGACAGAAAGATGCCATCTTTCCCACCTAGAACCTGAACCCGAAGGCTGCTAGTAAAGAAACTCTAGCCGTCTATACAAAGGCCACTAGTAAAGGAACTCTAGTCATCTATACGAACAAGTCACATACTACGACCTCTGTAATACGTGCCGCATACTACGACACACCAGTAGCAACCAGGAGCCACTCCTACAAGACACCAGAACCCCTTCCATTCACGACCTTAGTGTGAACATCAACAAACTAAGTGCAATACAAGATGTCATTGCACCTCCAGACATCACTTCCTTGAAGTGATAACAGAACAGCCGGCACTGCTACATGCCATCCAGAACCCACAACTGTACAAGTTCTAAGGACAGAACTCCGAACCTCGAACCATATCAAAAACCAGACTTGGACAAGGTGTCCAAACTTCAAACCGAACTGAACTGAACTTGAACCCTCACACTAAGACATGTGACGTCCTAGCGTGACACCACATGCCTCCTGGCTTGAATCACAAGCACTGAGCTCTTAACCCCCCTTTTTCTTGCACTATGCAAAGATGGTGGAAACCATGGGAGCAGACCCACATATAGATACACAATGATAAGATCAAGCACACAGTAGTATAGAATGTATAGGAAATGCTACATGGGGTTCTGTACCCTAAGATGCATATTAATGGACTCAAAAAAAAAAAAAAATTTGGATTAATGAAGTAGGCAGCAAATGCATCTAGAGAATCAGCAAAATGGAAATCCTCAGGCAGCAGAGAAGATCCATAAATGGGAAGGAGATATGCTGCCCTTGCAACACTGTTGAGGGGAATAATGGATAGAGTCTGATGGCCATTACCTTGAAACTCTGGTTGAACCACCCACATACCCATATCCTTATCTGGCTTGCCTAATGGAACTAACCAATGTACAAGTGCACAGGAATGTACTTCATTCCTGAACTTGAAAGAAAAAAGCAAGTGCACACAGCCAATAGCCATGCCTGGCATGCCACTGAGCTCCTCATCAAGGACAACAAACATGGTGTCATAGTGGGCATATTCTCCATGCCAGTTAGGGTTTGAATGGATGTGCTCATGGTATGTCCCACTGGCACCACAGAGATCACTTGGTGCATAAAAGCAGGCTACTGCAGCATGAAAGACAGAGATGGTGCTGATGAATGATGGACACTTGTCAAGTGAAACATCTGCCAATTGTTAAGATGGAATGTCTGTGCGGCTATGCCTGGACTGGACAGTCTCATGCTCAGGGGTTTGGTAAAACTGGCCCAGATGTTACAAGGGGCACTTAATGCTCCAGGACAAATTACAGACTTAGTGAGCACATGTTGGCACATGGACTGCATGGACACCTATGTACGTATGATACCCTAGAACAATGTGATTACGCCCCTATGGCTGATCTAAGAACTCTCTTTTGTTATCTGACCCAATTATTGTATGATCAAACTGTTTCAGATTGACACTTTACCTACTATCTTTATGATCATGTAGTTACATTCACATATGGACCTTTTAGCATGGTTCTATGCTTATGCATACCCCTTCTGAGGGCTCAGGGTATGTGCAGACTCATTGGACTCATCCATATATAGAATATAGTGTATATGCGATATTGTGGATGCCTGTACTCACCCCTTAAGGGCTTATGGACATATGTAGACCTATAGGTGTGAGCCGAATCTGTTGATTTGTGGTAGGCTCTTCTTCAATTTCTTTGGTTGATGCTCTCTCCTTTCCTTATAAGGTTTCTTCTTCATCTGAGAGTTCTAGCCTAGTCTCTTCTGGGGTAGTTCCTAGATTGTATTTGGCTAACTGGGGAATGTGCTTCCCTACAGTGTATGTTTGACTGAGCTGGCTCCACTGGACCTCTCTCCACTGGCCTTGATATCGACACACTTGTCTCTTGTGGTTAATCTTCCCATTTCCAGCAATAAGCACTAGGATTGGATGCCCTTTAGTGTTTAGGGGGTGATTCACTTCCAATTTCCAGACCCTTTGATTGGCACACCCTCTTGTTATGTCTCCTGGGTGGAGAGTTCCTCCTAGGGCATATAAACTACTGCCCGTGATGTAAGAAAGTTGAGTCTAATGTCACCACCAAGGGTTCTTGGTGGGGACAAATAGATGCAAATGAAAAAGAGAGCCAAGTCACACTATGACTTGGATGGTAGATAGAGTTTGAAAGGGGTGAAGAGTTTCCGCCTATTGCAGTACCTTGCAATGGCCACTCTGGCAGATGGAGAAGAGCACTTGTATTGTATTGACAAGAGACTCAACTTGCTGGTACATAGGGCAAGGAGTTGGCTACTTATAGTAGAAGGTGGCCTAAGGCCCAAAAGGGGACAGGTGCCAATGGAGTAACAGTGATATACAGAACAAGGGGAGTCCTAATAACAGTACAAGGGGGAGTCTCAACTAGGGAACAAAGGGGTAGCCAAAAAAAATCTCAACCCATACAAGCTAGGGTCACATGTGATAATAGTACAGAGTCACAAACACTTTGCCCAGTTGTGGAACTTACATGGGCGTGGACAGTTGAATGTCCTCCCAAGGCTGGTTACAAATTACCAGATGAAGGCATAGACAGACTTGCCATGCTCAGTCAAGCATGACATAGCTAGTACTTGAGTCAATCACCACAGGTGAGCATAGCCATGATAGCTGCACACTTCTAGCTGAACTTCAGACCCTTGACTTAGTCAGTTGACATGACCTCTCTGACCCAGGGTCAACTTGACTTGTACAATGCTGGTGAGAGAGGGGGAGAGGAAGGACAGTTAGTATATGTCTCAGCTGTCACAGTGGTTGAGTAGCCCCATATGGATGCTAACCATGCTGGTGTGTGCGTGGCTTCAGGATCCAAACGTCGACCTAATCCACACCACACAGACTTAGTATGTATGTGCACACTCTAGTAGGCCGTCCAACAAAATCCTGCCTTCTACAGGGAGACTCACGTCATGACAACTCCTAGCTGTTACATCCTCTGGACACTTGATGATGGGACGTTTCTGATGTAAAACTGTAGGTCGTGGAATCCATAGTGTACAGCATAGTATCGAGGGGAACTGAGCCAGTGTTTTGGCCAGGCAAAAGTTAATCCTTGTCGTTGTAAGGCCTGCCGCAATGCAGGGCATGCGTGGTAATTGAAGAATCATGATGTCGCAGTTGAGGATCAGATATCAGTTTGTTAAAGGTAGAGCGAGGGACAAGCACTACTAGGGGCAGCGTAAGCTACTTTGGTATCTGGTACCAATACAGTAAATCAAGCGTCATAGATACACGCGGAAGAACCCGTACAAATCACCAATGAATATTACAACTCGCGCGCTCACTTGGTGCCACATCCTGAAAGAAACTTTGCTATTTCGTCATGCCCTGCTTCCAATGCTATTTGGCGTGGATTCCTTCCCTTTTTGTCTTCTGCATCTATACTCGCACCATGCTCCAACAGCAGGCGCGCAACATTGACTGTTATCTCTGTATGGTGACCTTCTCGAGTTCTCCCGTATGACCATCGGTGAAGTGGGGTCCATCCCTCGTTATCCCGAGCGTCTACATCTGCACCATGGTCCAGTAATAACTGCATGATACCGATCCGATTACCCTGTACAAAAGGACTTGTCACAAGGTGCAACGGAACATCTCCATTGACATTCCGGGCATTGACATTGGCATTGTGCTCGAGGAGTAATCGAGTAACTTCGATGTGTCCCAGGTAGGCTGCCAAGTGCAGTGCCGTCCAGTGGCTTCCCTCCTGTATATCAACGTCCACCCAAAGGTCGAGTAGCCACCGCACGATGTCAACAAATCCGCCTCCCGATGCTGCATGAAGCAATGTCCGTTTCTGGCCACCCCGGACATACAGGTCTGCGCCATGCTGGGATAGCAACTCCACAATCTGAAAATGTCTCCCATACAATGCTGCCGCCAGCGGAGTGACTAGCCAACCACCCCTAGTGTCTATATGTTCCGGGTGCTTGACGATGATGTGCTTTGTTAAGTCATGAAATCCGCACAGCGCAGCATAGTAAAGTGGCTTTGCAGAAGACTTGGCAAATGCGGGGCTGAAAAAAACCCAGTCCTTGTCGATGTCGTGCACCTGGAGCCATGCTGAATAATGAGGTTGGTCCTCATCAAACAAATATTCCATCGCGATTTGTATGCGTGGCGACACGTTCTCGAATTGGGCATGGTCAACCCAATGTCGGGCAGCATATTCGGAAAGAGGAATGTCCTCGGCGTTATCCCCGTTAGCGTGATTATCGAGACGGAGCAGGACGCCCAGGCAGGCTTGGGCAAGGATCGTGTGTGCAATCTCGAGATGAATGTGATACCAGGAGACATCTCCACTTGAACGGCCAAGCCGGTCCGAGGTAAGGAACTCCTTAACCGAGAAGTGAGAGAATTGCACCACTTCAGAATCTCCATCATCGACAATCGCAATCAGACTAGAACATGTGGATAGCACAGCCTGATGTTGATCTGCCCACCGCCAATTAGGGTTCGACTTCGGGATTCCTCCCTGACGCGCGGCATCAAAGTCAACTGCGAGGACCTCTGCGAGCTCCTTAACACTCAAGGGCCGAACGGCAACAGTAAGACAGTGGAGGAGACGCCGCGCGTGCTCCCGGTTCGCCTTATTGATGTCCCGAAGTACCCGTTCGTAAGTTTCGTCCAGGGTTTCAGGCAATTCTTCAAGAATTCCTCGAACGCTTGGCGGAAGACAGTGCCGTAGACTTCCAGCTGACAGTATACCCATCTAAACCTATGTAACCCCATGAGAAATTAGTAACAGCGTGGATAATGCCACCCTTACATTCCATCAGCTCTTTTGGAGAGCATCTCGATGACTAGCTTCCTATCCTCCTCGCGCCATCTCCGCATTTTCGTGTCCGAATCAACGACAGAACCGACATAATCGATGATATCTTTCTTTTGTCCACTTTGGTTATGTAACGACACGCGGAGAGAT
Organism: Russula compacta; assembly: GCA_022376555.1. Classification (NCBI taxonomy): domain Eukaryota; kingdom Fungi; phylum Basidiomycota; class Agaricomycetes; order Russulales; family Russulaceae; genus Russula; species Russula compacta. The sequence continues at coordinate 55,364 of WTXH01000150.1, forward strand.
GTCAAAGGGTCAAGAGCAGTTTGTATGTCGATCTCCGGGCGGCTTGTGACACACATATGCAGATTTGGGAGGTGGATGTCAACAAGATCGTTGACGAGATTGAGGACCTCTTCTCTTGGAGTTGGCATACCAGAGTTGTTAGGACACTCATCGAGTGCGTCCACGATGAGATAAATGGGGCCTTGAGCGGGAAGTGAGAGCATCTCCGACAGGCATTTTGTCAAAATCTCATCACTGGGTTTTCGTGCACCATTGTCATGTGACGAATAGATGGGAGAGAGTATCTCGCAACAAAGATCGGACTGGGCGCAAAGCTGCGAAACGATGGAGAGGAGGAGGTTACGGCAGTTTTGTTTATCTTCTTCACGAAAGTCGCAATAAAAATAAGCTAGCTTCGCCGATCCTGCCTCGCGTAGGCCCATGATATCTTCAATTATCGCAGAGCTACACGGTAATTTGAGTCGGGAAATGCGGCAGCAACGGAAAAGAACAACCAACCAGAGCACGCTCTTTCCCGAGCCCGCTACGAAGACAGGAGTCAGTGCGGTGAGAAGAAATGGTGGATAAAAAGGTCGTACGTTTGCCATGGATCCACAAGAGAGAAGGAGACGACTTCCACTCTTGGAAAATACCGCCTTGGAAAAACCAGCTTGCCGTGCCTTTGTAGTGGGCCTTGCGCGCGATATTGTGATTTTTCGAGGAATCCGGTGGTGAGAGCCATCTTTGGAGTTTCTCTCGCAACTGGCGCCCTGAGGATGACTAAGCAGGAGAAGCATCGGTAGTGGGACCAAACGGACGAACGCTTCTCTTCGTCTGCGTTGTTCGCGGTCTGTTGAATGATTGCCTTTGCTTCTTTCCCATCTTGCATATCCATATTCAGGAACGCGTGGATGGTGAGAGAAATGCATCTTGCCCACCATCAATGAGCACCGCCACTTTGTCTTCCACCCTGTGCGCGACCTTCAAGACTTCCGCAGTCGCCATCCGAGCTTCCTCCTGAGTAAGTATATCTAGCCTCTTCAGCGCACCCTCAATATCGTTCTTTCTCAATAACCTCCTCACAAACTTTTCTAAAGAAAGTAAGTCAAGAATGATGATAGAGGACGATCAACGCACTCGATCGCGTCTGTTTCATTTCCTTTGTTGCGATTCCAAGAATTGAGAGTACTTCAATCATAATATTTACAATTACGCCCGTCATTGCATCAGTTGGCGGTACTTCCGTGTATGATTCGAGACGCTTGAAAAAATTCTCGATGCGCGCGAAGAGGTCAACAAGCACCTCGTGGCTTGCATTGACATCCTTAGCAGCCTAACATACATACGTTAACGTCACGATGGCCTGCACCGAAGAATTGAAAATGATGCCCACCAAAAGAAGAACACCGATACCAGCAAAGATCACATTTGCGGGTGAGAACACCTGAGGAATGTCAATCAGATCACAGGCTTTAGGAAGATGGTCATGTAAGATTTACTAGGCCAACACCCTCACCGAGAGTAGCGGAGAACGCGTAGAGAACATTCACAGTGGGGTTGAGCCAACTTCTTAATCTCTCATCGCTACTGCGACGTTGATCGAATTGATGTATGAGCTCCTGAAGGATAGAGAGAATGGCGGTCGGGGAATCGCAAGATTGTAGCTGCGCTGCAAGGGGATGGGTGAGAAGTTTGTCTTTTGTCTTTTTCTCATATGCCTCCAAGGCAGCATTGAGGACAGATTGGAAATTAGAGGAGGAGGAGGAGGAGGAGGAGGAGGAAGCGGAAGCGGCGGGAGGAACCCGGGACATGGTACAGGATGAGAGGACAATGCGAGGGAAGGGCGTCCGCGTCCTCGTGTTGTACGCACACCCAATGCACAGCGATATGTAAGCTTGCGAGACACCACCATCTACGGTACCAGATCAAATTGCGCAGCAGACACGAGATATGTACATTGTAGTACTCAACTTGAAGTACAGTACGACCCTGATTGAGAACTGTCCTCTGCTCTCCCTCTGCCTCCCCTATTCAACTGCTTCTTGGCGTTCGTCGCTCAATAGCTGCGCCTCTGCATACTCGCCAACTGGCAAGTGGAAGAGAAGGGCAGGGGGGTAATGACACCATAAAGCTGTCTAGATATCGGAGCTTGTTCACCCGGACTGCCTGTGCCAACTTTGACTCCGCTGTCTATCAGGCAACGGCATAAGCTAGCTCAATTGTTTGCGGGACCATAACTAAAAGCAAGTTCCGAATTGATTGACTAACATCGCTGTTTCGTATCAGCAGGTTGAACTGCAGTGTGCAATTAGGTTGAGTACAATTGTGCGTAAGTCCGAAGACTGTTGCTTCTCCCCGTGGGTAGTCCCAGACCGGACCAACAATCCATAGTGTTTTGCCACAAACTGGAAAATCAACTCGGCATGTCACCTTCGGGACTAACTTAAAAACCCTCCGTCACTTATTTATAATGCGTAGCAGTATGTACATACAAACACGCGCGCAGGTTGTGAGCACTACTCACCTACTTAGAGGGGTCTGTGGTATACAGATACGCACGGTCAGATGAGGGCACGCTGCGATGATGTAGTCCATAGCTTAGAGGGGTTCGCAGCATGGACAGTGATGAGATTGAGGTGGGGAGAGACCAGAGGCAGGCCAAGTAATCGCCTGTAGTGTGTCGTCGGGGACCTGTGGCGAAAATTGGTCGCGGGTAGGCTGCTAGGCCCCAGATGAGGGAGGCAGTTTGCGATCTGGCGACATTGTGAGGGCCAAATAAGCCGGTTCTCATCAGGACGGTTTTCCCCTGCCTGTTTACGACAGAGCTATAGCCTCAACCGTGCCTTGCCATGGGATTGGGATTCGAGGTGGTTGGTCCGGGGGTCACGGGCCCCCCTTGGTAGGGGCAGCGTCACGGGCTGAGGCGTTGGTCGGTTGCTGTGCTCCGCGGCTGTGCCTTGTACCAGGCCACCCAGATGGCCGTCTCAATGGGTGCTCCGTCCTACCCACTGGGGCATGAGCACTAGCAGAAAAGAAAGAGGGTATCATTCTATCAGCTTGCCTGCGCCTGTACGGTATATTTTGACCGCCATTTCCGATCTTCCCCATGTAGGGTGTTGGTGCTAGTAGTGGTTATTAAGCCCTCCAAGGCCGATGCCTGTATGAAATTGAGGTCGCGAATCAGAGGGGACGAGCCCACCAAGGCGGGCAGGATCGTGCGTGACGTGGTGTTGTCGGGCCTCGCCCGTTTCCAGTTTCAACTTCCTGTGGCGGCGAGCCCGGGCGTTGAGTCAGCTGTTCGATGAGTCCTGTGGAGAAATCTTTGACAGCGTCTATCGGTGCACGTGGAGGTAAGATGGGCATCGGTTGGTACTGTATTGGCGGTCAGTTGGCCGCGGAGTTGTGGAGCGGCTGCATCGCTGGAGGCGACCTCATGGCACGTCAGACAATAACCTGTGCCGTTGCAGTGCCAATCATCGCATGTTAGCAGGTACGTACTGTACGGGTTCTATTCACTTGTCATCGATGTCATCTCCAATCCAGGCAGATTGAACTAGCCATTGTATTGCACACCATCACTGAGACGGAATACTGCGCTCTGAAAACATGTTCGCGTTCCTGTATGCAGCAGAAGTTCCGTCAAATGCCCGTGATGCTCCTTGCAAGACACAGCTGGTATGACCGAGGCACAAGTCCCTTTCCGCGAACTAGGAAGCAGAGAAGATCTGCGACTCGGAAGTGAGAGATCACCGGTCAATCACCTTTCGCTGATTTTCCGTCGTAAACCCGCCTGATGTTTGCCAGTCTGGCTGTGGGGAAGGTTCATCTCTCATCTCTAGTCTGCTACGCCCAGCTCACGGGTAGCTTCTGCTGATTTCCTGGTCACCATCACATCTGTTTCAAGTTACATATCCATCCCTTCCATGCTTGTATTGTGGGGCTGTGGGCGCTTCGTAAGGGACGCTGGCGCTGGTGGATTGATTTATATATATATATAGGACATGATTGCGCCGCATAGTAGAGGCATGGATAACTCAACGCACTCCCCAGAGGTACTCGTCGAGGTGGAGCCTCGAAAGCCCCGCACCCTTGTTCTGTGCTTTGATGGCACGTCAAACGAGTTCTCCAAGCGCGTACGTCACGCCGCCTTTCCTGCGACATCACTAACCCAACTTGATGTTATGACCTCTTAGAATACGAACGTTGTCAAGCTCTATTCTATCCTGAAGAAGGATACACCAGAGTCACAGCTATGCTATTACCAGGCGCGCACTGCATCCATTTTTAACATTTCAGCCAAATTGAGGACCGCACACTGGCAGGCCGGCATCGGGACGTACTTCCCGCCTGGTGTAGTAAGGCCGCTCTTCCGCTTTGCTGCTCGAGTTCTTGATGAGGCGGTCGCGTGGTACCTCTCCGAGCACATAATGAATGGCTACAAGTTCCTCATGCAAAACTACCATGAAGGAGACACTGTCTGCATCTTCGGTTGGTTGCTTCATATTGTCGGGAAAGTAATCTCAAGACAGTCCGACGGACATTGACAGGGTTCTCCCGCGGCGCATACACCGCTCGCGCGCTCGCAGGAATGTTGCATAAGGTAATTCTTAATCACTAGTCACCTATAGTGCCCACCTGACCCGATGAATCAGGTCGGCTTGCTGTCGAAGGATAATCTCGAGCAAATACCCTTCGCATACAAGTTATACGCGTCTTCGAGCTACAGAAACAACGAGTTGGCGATTCGTTTCAAGAAAGCGTTCAGTCGCGAAGTTCCCATAGAATTCCTCGGCGTGTGGTCCGTATCCTCTCCTGATGCGTCTAGTTCAGTTCCGATTACAACCATCGGCTTTGTGTGTTTCAGGGACACCGTTGCGAGCGTGGGTATCCTTAGTCGTCGAACACTCCCCTTCGTAGGAGCCAATAGCATGATCAAAGTATTCAGGCAAGCCCTATCTCTGGACGAGGTATGTGCGATATGATACATAGTCCCAACGCTGGCCACCAAAATCATCATTTTCGTGTTTCTTAGGACTGTGCTGACACCCATGCGCATTCTGACAGTGCCGTGCGAAATTCTCTCCGAACCTGTATCATCGCCCGGCCTCGACTCCAGTTACACGGTCGTCGCGGACTGAACCACTGTATAAGAGCATGCTGTGCGCCCTGGGAATCCGTAAAGGTCTCAAGCAAAACCCAGACACTCCATACGCCACCCTTGACACAAACAAATACACCAGCCACAGAAAGCTATCGGGATTCAAGACGAACGTTAAAGAGGTTTGGTTTGCAGGGTCCCACTCTGGTGCGTGTATATCAAGACGCGTGCCTTTTCATTTTGCCGTCGACATCGTCTCTTCCACGAGAACGCTCATCACAATCGTGTTTAGACGTTGGGGGTGGCCTAGCCAAGGACACAGAAGAATATGCGCTGTCGAACATTCCGCTGCGCTGGATGCTGCGTGAGATCGTGAAGGCGCAGTGCGGCGTCCATTTTGACGAGACTGCGCTCGAGTTGTGGCATATCCCGATCACGACGATCATCGAACCAGTCACTGTGACGCGCGAAGCGTCCGACTCCACTATATACAAAGACGAATCTGAGGGGCAGGAGGAGACACTAGACAATTATCGCGCATCATCGGTCGCGGCAAGGGAAGTGAACGCAAGCACGAGCACAAGCACGATCGGAAGCATACGCAGGCGCAAAGTCACGCGCACACCGTCTCAGTCTTCATATATCGCAGAATCGCTGGATGTGATGGACGCGGTGCAGAAGATGGGTAATGCTCTCGTGCAAAATATATTCTGGTGGACCCTCGAGGTCATACCCACATACCACGAGTGGCAGAATGACCAGGGTCAGTGGGTGGGGAAGTTGAGGTAAGCGCATGTCTCACAACAAGACCATTAATTACAAGTGGTGACCCCTTGCAGCATTCATCTTGGTCGTGGGAGAATGGTGCCTTCCCACCCTTCATTCCACGAAAGTGTCAGGACGCGTAGGGGGGAGTTGAACTATTCCCCGAAAGCGCAGTATGAGGAGGGTACCGAAGAGTACGTTTTATGAAAGATGACGGGTGTGAACTGTGGATGTAAGGTCGTGTGCGATAGCTGCTTATTATAGTCGGCTTAGTTTGTATTGAAAGCCTACTAATATGACTAATCTCTGCTGTTGGCGCTTTCGACCTTAAGATCATCAAGAGTGACTGACATTCAGAGGCAAGGCACAATGGACTGCTAATTGACAGCGCAACCCACGCACATAATCATCTCCGAACTGTGAGACTGAGCTTGCAACACCTTCCCTCATCGTAGTCGACTACGGTTGGGCGGTGGAAATACCACAGCTCTAGGACGGCAAGAGCGGAACGGAACGAGACAATGAATTCCTCGAGCGAAAGGAAGTGTGTTAAACATCGATGATAGAGGGAACGAAGAACCTGGGAGCCCCTGTAGACAGAACGTGTCTCCGGACAAATGTCAAAGCAAAATTTCTCTACGTCCGTCAATCGATGGGTGTCGTAGGTATCGGAATATCAATCCGATCATTGGCAAGTGTCGGGAGCGGGGAGTCGGAGAGGTAGACGGCCTTTCCCATCAAAATGCCGTGCGTGTATGGGCTTCTAAGCAAGCGAAGGCGGAGTATCATAAGCACTAACCAAAAAGTTCACATATCTTGATATCTTAATGAACCCAAGCAGGGTGCGCCTGCAGGCTGAGAGGAGGCGAAACACGTTGCACGAAGTTATCGATCTCATGGATCACACAGACACTCGGGATAATAAATTGGTGGACGAACACAGGATTGACAATGGATGATGGGATCGAGTTGAAAGACATCTTGGCAGTACGTAAGGTTGCCGGGGGAGAACACTTCAGAAGGAGAAAGAAAGAACTGAGTCTGAGTCAGTTCACGGTGGAGCTTATGTAAGGTGGATGGGGGCGAACGGCTTCCCAAAGCCATCTTTCTCACCTTGTCCGCCATCTGTTCCTCCCCACAACGACGACGCACCCAAGAATACTCTCCCTTTTGGCACAACATCATGCTAGTCGGTAACGCTTTGCACCAATCCCCCCTCACTCTCAATCCAGCCGACCTATCCGACTTTGTGAACATGGACCTGTTCACTACCCCAAGCTCGACAACCTCCGACTCTCGTGATCCCTCGCCTTCTGTGTCCACTCCACTCTTTTCCCCTCTTCCTACTATATCGGAGCCAAATCCCTCAGACTGGTTCAACTTCTCTTTCGAGGAGGACTTTGTCAAGACCGACCAATCCATACCGCCACCAGTCACCGGCGTCCCTTGGGACTTTCTCACACTTTCGAACGACAGCCCCAACGACTCTGGCAGCGCGAACACAGGCAGCAGTCTTTCCTTTGCCATCGATCCGCAGCTCATGTCGAGCACCGTGTCCCCGGAAGGTGCGTGTGACCTTGGGGAGGTAGAGGATATAACAAAGAAAGAAAGTGAGGAAGAGGACGAGGATGAGGAATATCCCACAGTCCCAGTTATCAAAGTTGGTGGCAAAGGCAAATCTCGGAAGGGCACTGTACAGTCGGGTGGTGTTCAGAAGAAGGCAACGGTATCAGCGGTCGTGAGGGATAAAGACGACCCGAGGGATGATGGTGATGACTGGCGTCCTTCCCCCGAAGAATACAAGAAGATGTCTAGCAAAGAAAAGCGTCAGCTTCGTAACAAAATCAGTGCCCGTAACTTCCGAGTACGACGCAAGGGTGAGATAATCCGCTTTCGTGTGACCACCGTAGCTAACGAACCATGCCCAGAGTACATAACGACGCTTGAGGGGGACATTGAAGAACGTGATCGTCTCATTGATGCCATCCGCACCGAGCTCGGTTCCAGCCAGTCTGAGAACGCTACTTTGAGACAGGAAATCAGTGCCCTCAAGAAAGCCCTCCTCGCTTCCGCAGGCCGGGCCGAGTCCCCGGTGCTGCCACCACCGGGTCCCATACCGGCAGCCACCCGTGCGACGACGAGCTCGTCTCTTGTTACTCCGAACACACAAAAAGACCTCCCATCCTCGCCTCGTCTCGCCGCATCAGCTGCCAAAGCATTTTGGGGAGGAAGTGCTTCCTTTGGTGGGGTTACCCCCGTTCACACGACTCTCATTCCCGAGAACTTTGCACAACCGCTTGCGAGCGTCAAACCGCTGGCTGGGGCACGCGCATATAGTCCTATACTCCAGGAAAATATCAACCCTCTACTAAATGCCAGTGCTTTTGGCTTATATCCCAATGCGAACCTTTCCAAGGCCGCGCCGTTCGACTCCTTCTCGGAAGCGAATCCATTCACAATGAAGATGCTCGATGCGTTCGTGGCTTCCTTTCTCACAATACCTCCCTCCTTAATGTTTTATAGGTATAGAATGCAACTCTGGACTCGCATGGCCCAATACCAACCAACACAATCTCAACAGCAGCCACCTCCCGTCACTGGCTTGGCTGCTGGTTTGCGTCCCCACTATTTCACATCCCCGCGTGTTCCCTCATCTTCTACATCCTCTCTCCTTAGCGGAAAGCACGCCTCCATCTATCCGTCACCGCCCTCATCACCGATGCTTGGCCCTGCGGCTCCCCCTTTCACCTCCTCGGAGAACCTGCCCACGCCACAACAGGCCCTTCTTGCAAGTATGGCCTCACAAACGCTCCTTCAGCGACTCGGTAGCGCTTTCTGGCAAGCCTTCACTGCTCACTCACCATCGAATGAGGCAACCAACGCTAGCACTCCGACCTGGGATGCGGACAAGATCCGACGTGTCCTCGAAGGGCAGGCCGTTGTAACCATTGTCGACATTGAGCCAGAGGTGAAGGTGCCCGCTGCTCCAGTCTCCCCGCCTACCCAGGCTCTCCCTAACAACACAAAGTCACCAGAGTGCTTGAAGGGGCGTTACCTTACGAATGTGCTCGAGGAGGGTATGCGCGCCCTGAGTTTGAGCAAGGAATAAACACCTTTCGAGTTGTGTTTGTATCATTGTCACCGTGATATCCGGTTGGTTTGTCCCGCATTAGCATCTACATTGTCTCCTTGTCCGCCACTCCTCTCATTCTTATCTCTTTTCCATTCTCTTGTCTCCCCGCTCGATTCCACGAAGAAGTGAGTGACGATCATATCTACTATTTACATAATTGTAGCCGGCCCAAAATTTACTGGACTACTCCCATACTGCCATATGGCGTGGCACGCTCGAATGTGGCCAACTCAGTTGCTGAAATGGTGACAAGTGACAAGTCAGATGACCGATGATGGGTCTCCGTGTCCAATTATAGCTGATCACTTGGACACCTACTCCACTACTCCACACAAAAAAGCCTCGACTTGGGTGGCTTCATACCTGTATTATCGATAGAATCCTCTCGTAAATCCGCTGTGCACGGGTCCATTCGGAACATTTCGACATCCGATTGGACCTTGGCATGCCTGTGAGACCGGCATCTGATGTGTCGGGGCTGACGGACGTAACTTAAGTCATATTACAGTATGAGTTACAGTAAGCCGGGTTTGTCCATCACCGGTCGGTCTAGTCAGGTCTGGGGTCATTCAGCTCGGGTATTATTATGTTCGGCCTTTGCGTGGGTATAGGGTAATCAATGGGCACCTGGGGGCACCTGGACCACACAGCCTCACCTACTGTATTTAAAAGAAAGCAAGGTGCTGACCATATCCTCCAGTGCGCTCACTCCCCTTCTCTTTCTCCCCCTATCTCCACCCAGTTTTTCGTTGTTGTCTTCTACGCCCCACCTTTTTGCTACGATGATGTTCTTTAAGCCCCTCGCTGCGCTCTTCGTCTTCGCCCTTAGTGGCGTCTCCGCTGCTCCCGTGCAGCAGAGCCCCGTGCAGTTCCTGTCAAAGAGGGACGTTTGGGCACCGCGGGTTATCACGCCGAATGACGACACAGTTTGGAAAGTAGGCTCGACGGTCACGGCCACCTGGTACGTTCTCAACGCCCGCCAACCCCAACACACCAACCCCCCGGGGGTTTGAGGGGGTTGGGGATCATTTGTTGTTAAAAATGTGATCTCTCATTTTGCGTGCGGAATCATAGGGACATCTCGTCGCGTCCCGCGGAGGTTACGAACCCGATAGGGACCCTTCTCCTCGGGCATATAAACGCTGATGGTTCGGGTGGTGAGAACCTTGATGTTGGTCAGTTGATACCCCCTTGCGTATGCGATTGCGTTCCCGTGCTCACATGCCACTCCGCTTAGACCACCCCTTGGCGCAAAATTTTACCTTGGCCGCTGGGCAAGTTTCGTTCCCTGTTCCGAGCGTCTCGCCTGGCTCCAATTATATCGTTGTTCGTGAGTTATTCCGTACTTTCCTCGGTCTTTGCTTGTGATTCTTACCGGACCTGGCAGTTATCGGCGACTCGGGCAATGCTAGCGATGAGTTCACGATCACTGACTAATGGGAGAGAGGGTGAAACATGTGAACATGCGTTACCTTACTAAGACCACGATGACTCGACACATTCTCATGACGAACGATTTTCTGATCTGACAATGGACAAACGGATTGGACGCTGGACTTTTACTATCTTACGACCGCGATGATGCACTTTGTAATGCCCTATACGATAGCTTGAATTGAACTATATTAATGTAATATGTTTTGTTTCCACGCGGGCCCTCCGAGGTCGGTGTCTCGGTCGCTGATGGAGTATCGAATGCCGAAACTACCACTGACACTCCTGACACTCCTTGTATCACTCGGTCCTCGGGTGGTGATGACCGATGCCATAATATCCTCTTCCTATTGTTCTGTCCCCCAGTGAGTCCGCATATTTAGGTGCGTACGTAAGAAATTTCAAGTACGGCATGCCTTGTTCCCAGAATCTGGGGGCTCGACAGCGTGTTTCAAAATTGTGGGGGGATACACGTTTCTGTGTTTTGGGACATACATGGGCGTTCGATATTGGCCGTGCCCATTCGATAACCATTTGAGCAGGGGGCACTGTTGCAATGCCTGATCATGGCCACTGTCCGTCTTAAATATCACAGGTCAGTGGTCACAAATCAGTGATTGTTATAGAGATATGATTGAGCTTAAGGACGACCACGGCGCAGGGGCAGTGTTGAATGTTGAGTTCGTTGAGCGCCCGGACCCACGTTCGAGTTGCTTACCCCAAAAGGGACGAAACCCGATGATCGTATCTTGCAGAAAAACTCGGCAACACATAGTATTCTGATTTTTCTCAGCTGTTTAGTAAAGTATAAACAGAGAGGGAAAAAAAAATACACTTCCAGGTCTTGCCAGGGTTCGAACCTGGGTTTCGGGAAATTCAACATCATGGTCAAAATCCCGAGTGATAACCACTACACTACAAGACCACATGCGCCGATGCTGATCTGTAACTTATACTAGGTTGAGACTGTACGGCATTCCATCATGCCTTGCCTCGTGGCCCCTAATATCCTCCAAGCTGCCAAGGTGTCCGTCAAAATGACCTGTCGAATGACTGGTAGACAAGACTGGTTTGGGTAAAGCTGGAAGTGCAATTGCTATCCAAGACCACAGTTCGTAGAGATGGCGCCGATTGACCCATCATACATGATGTATGGCTGTGCGGAAAACGTGGCCAGATGCTTTTCAGTGAACGTTCTGAAATCGTGCGACAGTATACTATATTTTGGTTTTTAATCCTCCCTCTAACCCACCCCATGGTTTTTTTGGCGTTCCTTCCCACAACTGGAGTTATGGCAGATTTCTTCTACTTTGGCGTACCTGCTTAGGCCGAGAACCCTTCGCTTCGATCTGTCCAGTTGTTCATGCATACAGTGTGCCCGTCAGTGTCCCCCGGGTAACGTGTAACGTCCCCATCAGGGCGTCATGATCCGCTGCGCTGCTCGAATTGACAGAAGACAGAACCGTGCGGATGCATTGGCAACCATCACATCAATCAACCGAGGGTTCCTTACCCCAAGCCCCAAGCCCAGGGCGCAACTCACTCCCTTCCACAACGTGGACCTGGACTGTAAATGGCCCAGTTTGCAAAGGTCACTACCTCTCGCTCGAGGTAGACACATAACACATGTTGTTTCACACTTCAGTGTATGCACGTTTCCAAGAACCCCACACCTACATGTTATCTTCTGTAGTAACAACTCGAATATATTCCAGTCTTCAAGCCCTGTGTCGTCGTTGCAAAGCATGTTGTTTCCAGTATACAAGTCTCAGGAGAAATAAAACCACTTGTGGATGCCAGCTGGCTTTGGCTTGGAGACCGGGCAACTTGCAACTTGGTCATGGTGACAGTGGTAACTTAAATGGTACACAATAGCGATTTCGAGTGGCGACTCGGACCGGAGTGCTGTCGGTTATTATTTTAATTCTGCGTTCATGAAACGTCATTAGACGCGCTCGACGGTGAGAGGCTGCAGGAATCAGTGAGGAATGCGTTGTGAACGAGGCGGGTATAGTGGAAGATCAAGGCGTCAAGGCTTTCGATGAGGGGGAGAGTGATATGTCTGACCAAAAGGTGTCTTTCCGAGTCTTCAGACTCTTCGCCAGCTTGACCGGTTTCATCTACCACATGCACAACCGTTAGCACACCCTCTGTGAAGTCTTGATTGACCTTTTCTTCAGCTACCTCTTTCCAGTAGCATACAAGCTACATCTTGGTTAGGCCATTCCGCAGCCGACAACTTTTGGGGCTTGGGGCTTGTGAGATTGACTGGGGATGCCGGGGACGCTCATTAGACCGAATTCTTGACACCTAAGGTGATCATTTCAGCTAGCTCAGCCAGTTCATCTGGTCCCTGTCACGTGGGACTCATGGGTTCGTGGGTGCTTGCTGCGTCCCCGCGAGCTACGCCCCATCCCTTGACCTGACAACTCACGATCTGTAACTCATGGTTTGTACCATATGCTCCGGGTTCATAGCCCACCGTGAGAATGAGGGGTGCTGGCTTAACGTTAGACGGCTTTGTAACCCCGCTGCATTGAGTATTCAGTTGATTTGTTCACCGTACGTACAGTACGAATCACGATCACAAATCAATACAGCATAGCCTGAGACGGGAAAAAGATTCAAGGCCAACAGTCAACGTGTCCCTCCCGACGGAGGAGTAACGTAGTGACCATGGACTGGCCAGAAGCTGTACAGCTGGTGATGAGGGTAATAATCTATCATCCTTGCAGAGAAGTACGATCATGTACCGTGGAATAACATCCATGGTGACGGTGGCGGCTGCGGCATCCAAACTTTGGGTGCAGCAGCGTCGTCCTGGGCGACGGCTCAAGCTCGAACTCGGATCATCGGATGTCACCGAATTTGAAGGCAAAGCCGCAGCCGCATACTTGCCGGTGTGGGCAGTGCAGGGTATCCACAGCTATAGGGGGACACGCTTCGTGGATGGAACGCACGGGTACGAGCCTAGCCTAGCGTCGCCTTGATTGTCGAAGATCAACGTCGATCAAATTGTAGGCTCGTGCTCGCTGCGTGCGGTTGTCCTCGGCCCGCAGACGTAGCGACGGTTGGGGAACTCCGTGCGGTGTTTCAACGTTTCAGGCTGAGCGCGAGGAGGGCTTTCGGCGAATGCCTGGCCGTCGAGTTGGACGACCTTGGTTGAGACGCCGCCCCTCTACCGTGAACCTATGACATACTCAATAATACCCCATGAGGTGCTAATCCTGGGTTTCTGGGTGCACGGATGTGGGTTTCAGCAGTCCTTTTAGTGTGTTCCGAGAACCCCAGTTATAATCGCCACCAATGGAACCTTAATTGTCCCAGGAACTGGGATACGTGTATGCGAGAGGCCGTAACGACGACGCCGATGTCGAGAGCTTCATCAGCACCATTTTGACTTATTGGGTTAGAGTCAACATGTTAGGAATGCTGCTGCCTTCCCATGACCAATACATCATTGCCAGGTTCAGCACGTAGACATTGATGGGCAATCACCAAACGATGCCGTTTGGTGCCTGAATCACTGACTTTTCGGTGGCTAATGTTAGTGTCTTTCGTAAAACTCCCGACTCATTATTGTTTAAGTACACCGATGTGGGTGAGAGCTCGATGGAACTCCCGCTCCCACACTCCATTCCCCTTGTTGCAGCGTTGATCGCCTGCCAAATTCGATGACTAACTCGGGCCGGCCCAATCATGATACTGCTCGCTTTACCCATGATGATAGTTCGTCTTTTCTGGCCTTAGAGGAGTATAGAGATTAAAGCCTTTGTGGCAGTTACCCTCATCAAATTTGTCCACTTTTTGGGTGGCCTGTATGTGTAAGTTATCTCATCCCCTCGAGCTTTTTTTTGGTCCCGTTGCTCACCTCGTACCAGCTGGGAGTTTGTCCTGAACCTAGACTATGAGTACTCCATAATAACGGGCAAGCGCAAGTTTACCTGGACATTTCTGGTACGCTCCTTTTAAAACCCCATGACACGATTGTAAGACCACGTTCATTCAGCTTTACCTGGGATGCCGGTGGTGCCCTTTGTTCGCCATTACAGTCCAGTTCCTCATTACTGATGTGGTACACATAATCCAATGTCAGGTACGGAGCCTCTTGATTCTTACACTGTTCGGATGGAAATGGAGACCAAGCTACACTCAGGCTTTAAGCATCATGGTTTTCGTAAGATACTCCAGTAGTTCGATGATCTTGGTCTCAAGCGACTACGCAGACATTTGGGTACCTTTCATTACTGTTTTCATCGGCTTTGATTGTTCTACGCATGTGAGTAGAGCCGGTTTTGTCGTTGTAACATCCTAAACGTGCTGCCCTCAGCTCCGCCCTCTGGGAGCATAACAAGTTCATCGTTGCCATTGCCTCCACTGCCTGGCTCGCAAACACTGTCTTCTTCGTTTATAGTAGGTCCCTTTATGGGTTCTCCCCGAGCTGGTTCTTCTGACACATCTTCCAGGTGCAGCCATATCCAAGGGGTACTGGAACGGAAGGTTTTGTTCGATACATCATACAGTGCATAACAGGATCGGCATCCTCTCCACCTGTATCACTGACCTCGTCCTTCTTTCGCTCATGCTGTTCGGCAGCCTGCGTTGGAAAAACGCCCGTCGAAGCGGTGGCATCGCGCAGCTGCTGTACAAGCAGGTAAGCCTTTATCATCATGTAGCGGCCATGTTGATCCTATAACCTATGGCCTGAATAGACCTTGGCATGGGGTGTGATTTTCGCACTTGCCGAATTCCCCCCGCTGGTATATTTAATCTTCAAAGATATTGGGCAAAGTAGCTAACGGTGGCCCCCAGGTTATTATCATCTTGAATTTGGATGGTGTGCAATCTCGTATCTACCGGGAGATTGTGTACTGAATGTTCACGGCTTTGGTACTGACAGACCCCATGAATCTGGTACGTCCTTTAGCTTGAAGAGGAAGGATCCACTAACCAACTCGTCGACCGTAATGCCGTAGATGTTCATGGATTTTGGCGGTGAGTCAACCCGCAGCTTGGAGTTGCGCACCATATACTGATTGTCGTGTTTCATGATCCAGTGATCACCATGTCATGTGGCGCTGCGCGCATGCACCGCACGCTTGTTGAATATTCCATGGGTAACATGACATCCATGAAGGCAACTGGCGCCCAGGAGCGGTTGGGTGAGACACCGAGTCGGCCCGCTACTCCCCCACACCCAAAGTCCCTTACAGAGGGAACACAAGGCGTAGAAGATACACTGCCCAGCCTCAACTCCTTGCCCCACAGCTCCCCGCAGGACTGGTCTAGAACGCCGCCAGATGACAGAACGTGGGGATCTGGGGGTGACATCGCCTGACACCCATGACGATGTTTCAGCCGCCCATCGGCGGCTAGCTAGGTTCCGGTCTTTTGTGGAGGGTTACTTTACCATACTCACCCCTTGTAACGTGCATCAAGCATTAATGTTCTGTTTTTGGGTGTGTGGCTTGCATAGGGCACACACTCTTGTACAATTCACCTCGATATTCGCAGACTGTGCAGACCGCTCCAACCACTTTGAACGAGTACATTTTTTAGTTGCATATGAATTCGCGACAGGTGTGTGGTGGATATGCGGCAACCCCGCGTGGGAATTAGATTACTTATCGTGTCACGGTCATGTGACGATGTGCCATCCCATCATCAGTGCTGGGACGACCAACAGACCAAGAGTTGGACGTGTATTCGATGTCAGCGCGACGCACACGTGTTGAAGCAAGCAGGCAGCACCTCTTCCTGTACACTATCAGTCAGTCTCAGCTCTATTGTTCGAAACCACAAGCCACTGCTGACTCGCGCACAGGTTGTTCATGTCTCTGACCGATAACAATCCCTTATACCATTCCGAGTACCTAGTGGGACCCATCGAAACCATCGTCTGCTCACGCAAAGCCCTCCTATCTGGCCATCTATCACACCATGACATCACAGAAGCCTATCGTACCCTTTCTATGAGAATTAGGCAATCGTCTTGTCACCTCTGTGTCGTGTCAGTCTCCTTCCCAGCGCTCGACCCACTCAGAGATAAGGGTGCAGATGTTGTAGCGGCCTTACGGAGGGATATATCGCGAGCTCTACGCATTTATCCATGGCATACATCCGATGATCCGTCTTCCAGGTCGTCTGGTCCCACTGCAGAGACCCTCGGTCGGGGGCCAACGACGTACAACACGAACCATGCAACGGACTTTTCAACTCTATGTCATTACGCACTCCGTGTGTTGTCAGAGATACTTAGATTTCCGGCCCTCTCATCTATGTTCACGCGTGTGTCCCCATTCTTCACAATTGAGGAACGACTCTCATTTTGCCCCCAGCGCAGGACCTTGGCCTTCTTCTGGGAGACGTCATTTCCATCATCCACTGTCCACAACTTCCATGGTTCAAAGCATCAAAGACCACAATACTCTCGTCATGGGTAATCCGGACGCAAAGACTCCCAAAAGATGTACTGCTTCCTCGGATAGAAGATGTTATCTTATACCTTAACCTTATGTTCAAAGCCACAGGTAGAAGTACATATGTTGTTGTAACCGTAGTGGACGCACTTAACGTGAGTGAACAATCTATGCGGCATAATACAGCGCTAATTTTCGTTCCAAGTGTATTGTCAACTTATTGACATTCCACCAACATGTTTTCATAGCACGCCTGGCTGGCCTCCTTCCTTCTATCTTCCCCTTTGTTATACACACATCTTCCGAGATTCGTCACCATGCAGCCGTTGTCCTTGCGTCACTTTCCCACACCCTCATCATACACCGAGCACTCATCGGTCAAGATACAATAGAGACCATATGCTTTCATACCCAGTCATTCCTCACCCCTGAAACCACGCGTCATCCCACATCGTTGCGGAATCTCCCTCCTTTGCTCGATGCAGCGGTGTCATCGAAGAATTTTGGTAGTGTGGGCGAGAATTCGCCTTGGGCATTGGCTCTTGTGGCCAGCTTTACAGTTCTTCTCGGACCTTCACTTTTCTTACACCATGGGCCCCTCAAGCTCTTCATGAACATTGCACAGAAGGCTCTGAAATATCGCCCAGGGCGTGATCTCAACCCTCATGTTTGGCGCACTTTCATATGGTCAATGATCCATCTTTATATTCAACGAAGTTCGACTACAAGAGGAGATATTGACGTCGTTCGGCGTTGCATCTTACTACTTAAGCAAACATTGCACTTCGGCCTTGGGGCTGCTCTAATCACCTCGCTGCTGGAAGCAACCTCTACGAATCCTCAGGGCAGCAGTTTAATGGAGTGGGTCACCACTAGTGTGATAGACGTCATCCATGACATGCTGTCAAACAAGTACCAGGACATTCGAGATGAGGGACGCCGGATACTTAGATGCCTCACGTGCGGAGCTGGAAACAGCGACAATACGCAACGCGAGGCTAATTGGACTGTTGATGCCTTGCTATCTCTATTCCTCTTTGACGGCTCGCTCCTCCGTGCAGACAAATTACAAGTCGAGGGAATGGTAGGCTCAACGCGTGTCTTTTCGCCGCCGTGTCTATCCCAGGAAGAGATTTTAGCACACTGGCACTCAATATCGTCCTGCTTTGTTCTGGTCTTCCAGAGTTGTCTCAAGGAGGGCTATGCCGATCTGACGGTGCGTGCTCGCCCGTTAATTCCCAATGACCTCTTCATTCATGTACGCCGCAGACCTCGATCCTCCCCGTGTGGCAGTCGCTCCTACTTGTTCAAGCCCAACGGATCCGGGGAAGTGGTCAGCCCACTGCCTCCGCCAATTTTGCTCTGCAGTTGTCTTCGCTACTTTCGCAGTTTCTCCCTGACCCCTTAGTCCCTCTATCCGGAGAAGCACAGTCGATCGAGGTTCAACGACAATCGCTCGTCATATCGAATCAGCTTTGGACTGTCGTTCAGGAAATATTTTCACCACGCTGGCTCACTCCGGTTGCTTCTTCTTTCCTAGCTGCAGTTCTACAGCGCACTTTCTATCTTGCTGATCAAGAAGTCCTTACAAGTTGGAGTGTGCTGTGTTCAAGTCTGATCGTGGTTGGGATTCCGAACGCCCTCGAGTCTGTTTCGCTCCAGGACGAGCCGGAGCAGGCCCTAGGAATCAAAAGGCAGCTTTGGCGCCTGATGGCAACGCAGTGTGATAATTCGATGCCCAGTAATTGGCAGAACCTCCTTTCAATCCTGGTCTTTCCTATTGGGTGAGCGATTACGAATCTCGGTTGAATCGTTCTCACGCACAGTGGGGGGCATCGTAGTTCTTGGAACATGTCAGAAGATGATCTTGATATATGGGAACGAGTGCTCGAGTGCAACCTTTCAGCTGTGGCCACCTCCGCTGAGATTGTCGATATTGTCGACGGTATCACCAGTAAATGTCCAGAGATAGGCCCGAGGTATGTTAGCGGTGTGGTTTCCATACTTATTGACACGGGCTTGGTGTAGTTTTTCGATAAATACTGCTTTGCGCCTCGCTCTCACTATTCTCCGTCTCCTCAACCACAACGAAGGCGATATCGTCTCGAGTAGAACATTATCATATCTTAGTATCACCCTCAATGCGTCCTATCCACCACAATCAAGCACAATTGATTCAGCTTTCAAGCTTATCAAGGCCCTTCGTCAAATGATTACATCCACGCCTGTCTCTTCTCTTGAGTCAGTTATCTTCGCTATACAGGCGGGGCTGGCAGTTTGGATAGAAGATAGATGTGCGTCCCTGTCTGCGGAACAGTACAACGACCTCGTCTGTAATCGTTCGTTTTCATCTCCTTCCCTATCACTCAGTCTATTTTTTTCGCAGCTTATGCCCCTCTATGATTCGCTCCTTATACGCCTACAATCGCTTCCGCTATCCGTCCCGTCTTTGAATGCTCTCGTTCCGCTCCTCACCTCAGCATTTTCGCACATTCCTCCGCCAGCGCTGGGTCCAGCTGCGTTTCTACGCTTTTTCCACACAGTACATGCACGTCTTGCCGCCCCATCCAACGCGTACAGCGATGAGCTGCGCCTCTGTATCGACGCCTGGGTGCACATCTGCGGTGGAACGTGGCCATCGGGCATGGTTCCGCTTAGTTCAAGCTCGCAAACACAGACCCAATTCCAAATGGAGGCTCGATCGATGATTGCGATACCAGCGCCACCTGTAGTTGGCGAGGAGGTTGGAGAACAGGTTGCACATGTACATGTACGATCAATAGAGGTAATTGGTTTGTCCCTTGTATTTTGGAGTTTTTTTGAAACAGATCTCCCGTGAATCCGTAGCACGAAGTTATCCCAGACTCCCAATGTCCCATCTCAAATGCGGCATTGGATACCTTGGTACAGGCCAGAGGATTTGTCCAAGGATCCTCGAGATCCGTGTCTTCCATATTGCCCAAAGTTCCTTCTCCAACACGTTTGGTAACCCAATCACCAAGGGAAAATCACGAATCGCATGGGTCCACTCGTAACAACCCCGCGGTGAAAAGGCACCGCCTACTAGAAGACATGCCAGTGGCCAAGCGCCATCGGATAACGGCGTCGACAAATGATGGGTTAGGCACACACTCAGTGCCACTCACGCGGGTGACTTCGCCTGTTATCCCAGGTCCTCGCTCAGTTTCAGTTTTGACGCCAATGGCTTCCCCGCGCAATAGACTGGTCATGGACTGCGTCGAAGTTGTTCCTCTCCGCGAACTTTTACCCCGCCGGGCTGCAGAAGCGGAAAGGGACGACAGCAGAGGGCAACAGCACAGGAGCGACCCAGATGATCACGGATACGAGGTAACACCCGAGAGGTCATTTGTACCCAGGGCGACTTGGGAGCTGTTGGAAGGAGATGAGATTGGTGAGTCACACACTCTGATACCAGAAGTCGTCGTCGTCATGCCGTATGATTAACTGCCTATATGCGCCTATGCAGTACCTGAAACACCTGATGCAGCACAGAGACCAACTCGGATGTTGTTTCCCACGGGGAGGGAATCAGGTGAGCAATTACCATGCTCATCGTCTTACAGTAACCTTCTGACTACGATGTATTGCAGGCCCAGGCAGTGGCAGTCCTACGCGACTCCTCGGCAAGAAAGAGCGTATGCCAACATCGTCCACGCGGCTGGCAGGTGCATTACACGAGGTGCATGACGTGTTTTCGCGTCCAGGGTTGTCGCAGATGCCTGCGGAGGAGTTGGCAGACTCGGCGCAATTGCTGGATGCAGCGAATAGACAGCTACGAAGGGCTCTGGCCCGAAACAAAAGCAAGAACATGGAATTGTACCCTGCGTAAGGGGCGCCAGTTTGCGCCATGCGTGGCACACTAAAGGTGCCATGACATGTGACGTGATGGCGGGGTTAGGGAGCAGGCAGGGCTGTCCGCTCCGTTACCGAAAACCTTACAGTAGTGAAAAACAGTGCTCGATGTGGTTCGTAGTTCGTAGTTCGTATCGAGTTGTGAGTCGTGATGCCAACTGCAGCACAGCTCGGGCTGTGCGGGGCTCGTCGAATCGCCGATGTCATCGATCTAAGGTCCCGATCGAAGGTCGGATGACGATGGACAGTCGGGTGTTGCCGTGAATGGACTTTTTCGGTTCAAACATCCTAACCGCTTGAACACACAAAATGAATAGAAACTATGAACTCTATGTCAACTCGCTCCTTTGACAGCCCCTCTGCAGGCAACCATGACCTCGCAGCTCCTGGATGTGCCCCATAAACACCCTTCTTCCATCTGGTCCTTCGCAGACAATATTCTCACCACAGCCCGCGAGTCAGTCCTCACAGCTGGTTACGTTTCTCTGACAACTCTAGCCGAGAAAGCCGTCGTCTCGTATGCGTCAAGTCCACTGTGTAATCCACCGTGTTCCTGACACTCATTCTCTCTGACCCCAGTGTTCTGCGAAATATCACTATTGGCCGTCTACGAATTATAACTGCCAAGTGCACATATGAATTCCCTGGGCGTGATACCAATTCTGACGAGGAAGACCTGCATGCGGAGCTGAGGGTCCTGAATGATGCCTTCTGGGTCCGTCTGTGCACAATGGGCGACTTGGGTTTCGCTGAAGCTTACATGTTTGGGGATGTCGCTTGCGAAGATCTCATTTCCACCTTCCTTGTGAGTACACTGAGCTCACCCTGCTATCTCCGTCTTAGTGAATCTGAAAACTGCGCCCCAGGTGTTTCTTAAAAACAAGGAGAAGTTTACGTCGCTCAACTCGACAGTCTCGTGGCTGTTCTCTCTCCCTCAGCGGGTCACGTCGTTCCGTTTTCTCAACTCGCTCGGGAACGCCCGATCTAACATTTCAGCACATTATGACCTTTCGGACGACATGTTTAAAGGTGTGAACATTATTGGGATCTCACGTGACTGTCCTCAGAACTGATTTCATCTTACCAGCCTTCTTATCGGAAGACATGACTTATTCATGTGCGATCTTTTCTGACTTGGACGGAGACCTTCGAGAAATACCTCTTCTTGGGATCAGCAACCGCAAAATACGTCAACTTCTCACACCTTCGCCACCGTCAGAGAGCATATCTGCCGATTCAAATACGTCATCCTCTCATACACCATCAACGTGGCCCACCCCACCAATAACAGACACGCTCGCCGATGCGCAGCGACGAAAACTCGCTTACATTGTTTCGCGGGCGCGTATCTTTCCAGGGCACCGCGTGCTCGAGATCGGGAGCGGGTGGGGCTCGCTAGCGTTGTACATCGTGCGGCACGTGCCTGAGGTACAAATCGACACTATCACGCTCTCTGAAAACCAATGTGCATACGTGCGTGCGGAGGTGGCGCGCCACGGCTTTGCGGAGCGCATCCGGGTGCATCTACTCGATTATCGAGAGATGCCGCGCGAGTGGGATGGTTTGTTCGATCGCATTGTGAGCATCGAGATGGTCGAAGCGGTCGGGCTGGAGAACTTGGATGTGTATTGGGCTGCCATTGACCGGGTGCTGAAGAAGAAGGATGCCGCCGGCATCATACAGGGTATCACCATCCCTGAAGCGCGTCAGTCGTCCCTTTCCTTGCAATCGTTCGGTGCCCGGTGCTGAGTCCCTCTCCCCCGACGTTTTGTCACTATATAGGACTCGCCGACTATTCCAAACAAATGGACTTCATTCAAAAATGGGTAAGCTCGCCTTGATCTTGTTGTTCTCGACTGGAACCCATTCTCCGTTCACGTTCCCCACTCCTACCCAGAGTAAGTCGCCACATCGTCTTCGTTATTTGGACACGGAAGCAAGCACATTCTGACCGGAGATACCTCTCGGGGGTACCTGAACACGTGCAGTCTTCCCCGGTGGCATGCTCCCGAGTGTGACGCTCCTCGTGAGCTCATTGACGCGCGCGACGTCCGGCCGGCTGGTCATCGAGTCGATTTCGAATATCGGGCCGCACTACGCGCGCACGCTGCGCGAGTGGCGTCGTCGCTATGTGGAGAATTTTGCGGAGATCGAGCAGTCATTAAGAAAGGAGTATCCGGATGTGTTCGTCTCGGAGCAGGGCGATCGGGGCGCACACGAGCTGGCGGTGTTCCGTCGTAAATGGTTATGTGAGAAGAGTTCCATGTGCTTTGATCCCAGCTGCTTAACTTTTTTTTGCGTTCCTCCCAAACAGATTACTTGTGCATTCGTCTCTTCCATTTCAGGAAATCCATAGGCTGACGTCATTGTTTTCTCCGTCTTAGCTACTATTGCGAGATCGGGTTCACGACGAGATTGCTAGGAGGCAAGTTTTTTATTTTTTATTTTCATTCCTCACTCGGGTATGGCTGATAGTGAGGCTCTGTGTAGATCACATCGTCACGTTCACGCGCGAGGGTTATGAAGGGATGGGTTGTGATGTATTTGAGTGAAATTCTATGCGGTGGTACCCGGTAGCCTCTGTCAATGAACTCTACTAGTGTTTGCTGTGCTATGCACGGCTTTTTAGAATTTTTTGTATCATCATTTTATCTTGAACAGATGCTCCTTGAAAGTGAGTGATCTCGTCATTTGGTATTTTTTGTTCAGAATTAGAAATACATCATGGGCGTCGTGAATAGTTGTCCAATATGTACACCTTCATACTTGTGTCATCCGTCACCGCACTTGGCTAGACTGTCCACTTGACAGGACAGAGGAGGCAACCCTTTGCGTCTGCAAAAGTGGAGGAGTCAAGATTCTACCCATCAATAATTAATTTGCTATCTAACAAGTGCAAGAAACCGTCAGTCTGCCACGCCCATGGAAATCGAGTGCGAGGATTCAAATTGTCATGCGCCCTTGGCTAAGTCACGCAAAATATGATGGCTTCTCACATCGTGATGCAGACCAAAATGTCAACGGCATGCCAATCAGTTAGCTCACGCGAGAAGGATGTGAGAACAAGATGCTGGATTGTTCTTGATGCCATATGCGGCGCAGCCACGACGGGAAGAGGGGGAGCGAAGGGGAGAAATTAAGAAAAGTGTCTGGGCTGGTATTACCATATGAAACTGCGGAGACCGGCCCGCTTTCCCATACCTGGTTAACGCGCGGCGGACCGCAACTCCGAGGTGGTTTGTGGCGCGCGCTGCGCGCAAATTTCACCACCAATGTGAGGACAGCTGTGATCATACTACGCAAGGCGCATGCCACTACTGTAGATGGTGAAACCATAGTGCCACCAGCAGATGGCTCACAGGCATATTTAGCCAAGTTTGAGTTTGAGGAGCTGAAGTAGTAGGAAACCTCCGTCCGTGGCTGTTCCCCGCACTCTAGCGCCTGGCTTCTGGGATCGCGCCTATGATCGCTACAATTCCTTTTGGCAGGTTTATAAACTTTCTAGCGGTCTATTATATGACTTTTTACTGGGAAGCATTCTAGGGCCTCAGGCCTCAGGCTGAGAAAGCAAACGAATAAAGCTACGAGTCCCATGTCAGGTAGCTCCCTTCTCCGCCCCCCTGCAGGCAACCATGACTTCGCAGCTCCTGGATGTACCCCATATGCACCCTTCTTCCTTCTACTCATTCTATCTGGCTCCAGTGTTCTGCGAATTACTATTGGCCGTCTACGAATTGTCACTGTCAAGTGCATATATGAATTCCCTGAGCGTGATACCGATTCTGACGAAGAAGACCTGCATGCGGAGCTGAGGGTCTTGAACGATCCCTTCTGGGTCCGTCTGTGTACAATGGGCAACTTGGGTTTCGCTGAAGCTTACATGTTTGGGGATGTCGCTTGCGAAGATCTCATTTCCACCTTCCTTGTGAGTACACTGAGCTCACTCACTTTCCTACCACCGTATTCGGGAATTTAAAAAATGCGCCCTAGGTGTTTCTTAAAAAACAAGGAGAAGCTTACGTCGCCCAACTCGACAGTCTCGCGGCTGTTTTCTCTCCCTCAGCGGGTCGCGTCGTTCCGTTTTTCTCAACTCGCTCGGGAACGCCCGGCCTAACATTTCAGCATACTATGACTTTTCGGACGACATGTTTAAAGGTGTGAACCCTACTGGATCTCAAGTGACTGCCCTCACTGTTTTCATCTCGCCAGCTTTTTTTATCGGAAGACATGACTTATTCATGGGCGGTCTTTTCTGACTTGGACGGAGATCTTCGACAAGCGCCTCTCCTGGGACTCAGCGACCACAAGATAAGTCAACTATTCACACCCGTGCCGTCCTCTGAGACCATATATGCCGATGCGAACATATCGGTCCCACATGCACCATCGACATGGCCCACCCCACCAATAGTAGAGACGCTCGGAGGTGCACAGCAGCGAAAGCTTGCGCACCTTGTTTCGCGCGCGCGTATCCTTCCAGGCCACCGTGTGCTTGAGATTGGGAGTGGGTGGGGCTCCCTAGCGTTGTACATCGTGCGGCACGTGCTTGAGGTACAAATCGACACCACCACGCTCTCTGAAAACCAATGTGCATACGTTCGTGCGAAGGTGGCGCGCCATGGCTTTGCGGAGCGCATCCGGGTGCCTCTACTTGATTACCGAGAGATGCTGCGCGAGTGGGACGGCTCGTGTGATCGCATCCTGAGCATCGAGATGGTCGAGGCCGTCGGAACGGAGGACATGGACGCGTATTGGGCCGCCATCGACCGGGTGCTGAAGAAGAAGGACGCGGCCAGCGTCATACAGGGCACCACCATTGCTGAAACACGCTGTACCGAATCTCTCTCTTGCACGATTTCATGTCGCTTCACAGGATTCGCAGACCATCGCAAAACGAAAGGACTTTATCCAGAAATGGGTGGGCTTGCTTTTTGACCTGGCTATTTTCAATTAGAAACCTTACACGCGACAACCCCTTCCCCCCCCCCCCCCCCCTTTCTTTTCCACGAACCCCCCCCCCCCCCTCCGGGACTTTGAATCCTAGACCCCAGAGTGAGTCGCCATCCTAGACATACCTGCACGCCGTTTCTGGCTGGGATGACATCTCCTGGGTACCTGGATCGCGCGTGCAGTCTTCCCCGGCGGCATGCTCCCCACCGTGACGCTCCTCGTGAGCTCGCTGACGCGCGCGAAACGTCCGGCCGGCCGGTCGTCGAGTCGGTCTCAAACATCGACCCGCACTTCGCGCGCACGCTACGCGAGTGGCGCCGTCGGTTCCAGGACAACTTTGTGCGGAGGTCGAGACGTTATTGAAAATGGAATACCCGGACGTGTTTGGCCCAGAGCAGGGCGATGATCGCGGCGGCGCACGCGAGCTGGCGGTGTTCCGTCGTCAATTGTTATGTAAGTAAGAAGCTCCACGACTTCTTTTAATTCCGGCCGCTGATAAGCTTTACCCCCATACGGACTACTTGTGCATCCGTCTCCGTTCATTTTCAAAAGAAAAATTCATAGACTGACGTCATTGTTTTTGTCCCATCGTGTTTGCTACTATTTGTGAGATCGGCTTCCCGACGAGAATGCTTGGAGGCGGGGCTTTTTTTTCTCCATCGCTTAGGTATCGGCTGATCATGAAGCTTCTATGCAGATCATAATCATCACGTCCACGCGCGAAGGCCATGTAGAGATGGGTTGTGATGTGTTTGAGTGAAATCGGAGTTGGATGCCGTTGTATCAGGTGGGCTCCGCCTGTGAATGCCATTCCTTCCTTCCTTTTCAGCATCAGGGGATAAACAGTCAATGTATATTATTGGATTCATGCAAACAAAGGGTTCCCTAGTTTGCCAACAGATTCGCCCGTGCACGAAGTCTGCACTGCACATAAAAAGTACGTATAGATATACGTATATAAATACTTGCCAGATTGGAACGCTGGCACGTGTCGATAAAAGAGCGGAGATAAAAACAATCGACAATGTCCTCCTGCTGCACTGCAAAGGAAGGTAAAAAATAAAAGAGGGGTGGGGGGGGGGGGGGGGGTATTATATCAGGGTTGGAATATACATTGGCGAGACAGATGACGTTGATCAGAGTTAGTATGCGGTTTCAGAGGCTGTATCAAGGTCGCCGATGCAACATTCCTTCTGACCACCGCCGCTGGCACCCACAGCGTCGCTAGAGGACAAGCACGAAGCCCAGCGTGGCGATAGCGGCGCAGAGCACCATCGCGTTGGTGTGGTAGGCGTACAGGACGGGGAGCGCACCGTTGGACTTGCTGGCCGATCCCGACGCCGATCCCGACGCCGATGCCAATGCTGATGCCAATGCCGATGCCGGTGCCGATGTGCTCTGCGAGTTCGCGGTTGTGGACGAGGGGAGGGCGAGAGTGCCGGTGGCGGGCGTGAGGGATGTGGAATCATGGGTTGATGTCTGCGACTCGGAGGAGTTGGACGCCCTCTTGATCAACTTGGACCGAGGACCCTCGATCTTGAATCGCGGGCTTGCATTGTCAGCGGAGCCATACACTTGTTGCCGATGCACGTGAGCGGAGACTTGCGCGCAGAGGGAGGGAAAAGGACACAAGAAATAAGTACGCACGGACGACGAAATATTCCCCCGTCGATACGTATGGGGCAGTGAATTCTACGTGGCCTGTGCGCAATGAGAAGCCCTTGGCGAGCGGGTGGTCTGCGATGCGATAAGAAGAGGGATCACTGTCAGCGTGTGTGTCGGCGTTAAACTCCGTGCGTGTGCCACTTGCGGAGGGGTAAGAAGAAGCTTGTGGGACTCACTCTCGTCAAGATTCTCATTGCCGTTGGGTCCGCCGTAGTGGCCAAGCCAGACCTGACCTTCGTAATGTCCGCCCGACGGGACGGTCGAAGTGTCCCTGTGG
Organism: Russula compacta; assembly: GCA_022376555.1. Classification (NCBI taxonomy): domain Eukaryota; kingdom Fungi; phylum Basidiomycota; class Agaricomycetes; order Russulales; family Russulaceae; genus Russula; species Russula compacta. Next base: position 82,957 of record WTXH01000150.1, read on the forward strand.
ATGACACGACGGGCAGAAGGAGTCAGTCGCATGTCCGAATGAAAGGACGCCGAATAAAAGAGGCGGGAGAGGGTACACGCACCACGTCACGGCCACTTTCTCGCCCGAATGCCAAACTGTGGAACGGGTTGGATACGTGATATGGGGTTCGACAACAATGGCGTTGGATGCCTTGGCAAGGGCGAGAACGCAGAACACGATAACGGTGAGGAGGGACATGGTGGAGAGGTGTGAGATGGGATGGGAAAGGGGATCTTGTGTGGTGGAGAAGGACGCTGTAAGGGTCCATCTTATACAGCGGTCGTGCGTGCTTGTAGCCGACCGACTGCGTTCAGAGGTTCAGTAGTGCAAATTTGAGAGTATCTGTGATTTCGTCTCTCCGGCCATCGCATCTCCGTGGTTGAGTGATACCATGACACCCAGACGGCGCTCCCACTAGCTCTCACCTAAGTTCGGGTATAGATTCTCGCAGAGAGATTCAGAGCCCGGACACTGAGTCTGGGCAAGGTGGACCAACAAGCGACAATCATTGCGACAAGTGGATGACAACGCCAATATAGCAATGATACGACGCACTCAATTTTGCGATACAGCTCCGCGGGATTTCGGTCGCAGATGGAGCACCAGTCCTCTACAACGCCACTTTATGGGAGGTCTCCGAAGACTGAGGGTAGGGTGGAAGGACAAAAAAAAGACTACAGCTGAGATGAAAACGGCCATGACTACGGAAGAATACTTACATAACCCGGAGCTCAGGTGCGATAATTCGAGCAGTTTGATGCGAACGATTTCCTCATTGTGTAGAACTTGTATGTACGCCTGTACGAAGATATGTCATAATCCCAGACCAAGATGCCAGTACGGAGAGCACTGAAAAAAGTGAGGATGCTAAAAGTTATCTCCCAAAACGGAAGGTCGTAAAGAGATGCGTGTGAACGTAAAGTAGCGCTTAAGTACATGAATCGTAAGTAGGATCAGTTCGTGTCACCCTCTGCCTGTCTAGGTTCACAAGGGGACATACTTGAACCTTTAGAAGGACATCATGAAAACAGCGATAACCACGCCGGCGGTCATTGCACCCATGTTCAGAGTCCGAGGGATGGCATTGTTGGAGGACGAGCCAGCAGTTGGAGAACTCGACGCTGCCGAGGCAGATGAGCTCTCAGACGACGTAGAGCTTCCCGGCGTGGTGGACCCAGTATGGGGTGACTGGGCACTAGGCGTGGTGTACGATGTCAGTGCTGATGAATGAGAGCCCGATGTTGGGGTCGTGGCTGACTGAGATGTGTGCGTAGATGTTGACGGGGACGACACAGGCTCGGTAGATGAAGGCTGGTTGCTCTGAGAAGCAGCCAAATCCTGTGGTGGAGAAGCCGCAGAATCCTGGTTCGTACCCGAGATGGTAAACTGGGGGCTCGCATTTCCCGAATCTCCCATCACTGCGGGTGAAGCGTGAGAAAGAGCAGGTTGGAAACGGGGAAGCATATTGCTCACAAACGACTATGTAATTGTTCGCCGGTGAGACGACTGGGCATGTGACACGAACTGAACCGTCCCGAAGGGAGAAGCCGACTGCCAAAGGATGTTCTTTAGGGAGGGAGGGAAAGTTACATCAGAAACACGAAAAACGGGGGACGTAATGAAAGCGTACCGAGGTCAAGATTCTCGCTGTTGTCAGTCTGGTAGCCAAGGAGAAGCGTGCCGTTGTAATCCCCCGTAGGTGGTACAGTGGAGGTATCCCTAGGAGTGAGGTCGGCAAACTGTGCACACTCGGGCAGCGGCGGAGATGATCATACCATGTCACTAATTCATCATTGCCAGGAGTCCAGACGGTAGCTGCATCAGGGCTCGTGATATGAGGGTCGATCACAATACGTTTCACGAACGGAAGGGCATGTGCAACTTGAATGGCGACACAGTAGAGGACGACGTTCGCAAAGAGAAGCATGATGACCTGAGGGTAGAGAAGAAGGGGCTCCCAGTGTTCGCCATTGCCACGACGGCCACTCTTATACTCTGAATTCAACACATTTTTCAGCTGAGTTCCTTTTTGCCGCGTCTGAATTGTGAATGGCGCGAGGTACGATTGAACGCGTAAGTAGCTTAGCCCGTTAAGGTAAAGCGCCCCACACCCGACGATCGATGACCCTACCACGTGAACAACGACGGGCGGGGCGGGCACCATGCAGACCAGGGTTTGCCCCATTCCTTCTCGATCTTTTCCTTTCTCATTCTTAGCATTCCGACGTCGTCCCATAATACCAAGTCGGCAGGTGCTCCGGTTACCATGATGTAGTAACTAGGGCAAGGAACGAGGCGAAAGGGCATCAAGAAGAGGTTTAGCACCGGACGGGGTGGACGTACATATATATTCCAGGAACGGGATGCGCTTATGAAATTTAGAGTCAAAGGCTTTTGAACAATATGGACCTGAAAAGAACACATTGATATACTCTACTGAACTTAATGTAAAGGAAAGTGGGGCTTCATGCATATGGGGCGACTCAGCCACCGCTGTCCCTTCCACTACACAAGCCCCGTACTGTTCCTTTCACTTCGAGAGAAAAGGTGCTTCAACCCGTGGACGAAAGAGACGAATCAAAGGGTGGGAGAGGCGCAAACAATTCGCATCGGGATCGAAGAGAAAACACCCCTAAAACTTTAGTAGATGAAACCTGAGACACAATCATCGCATCCATACGCCGAGAACGTCTCCAGAGAAAGTGGGTGCGCTGCAGTAATTCTTACGCGGCGTATACCACTTTGGATAGTGGTGAGCGGGACCCTGCAGTTGTCTGCAGGAATTGAAGCGCCAGGGACAAGAGCGACGGGAGCGGGAGCGGGCAGCGCAGATGGTGGCCTCGGCGGTAGCGTGTGCACAGACAGCGTCATTGGCACGCAGCGCACACAAGCTGGCAGGGGAATTAAGCTGAACAACTACCGCGCAAGCCTCCACGCGAAGAGTCGGGCTCATCCTGAGCCGAGAAATATCGATGCTCTCGACCAATTTCTTATCCTCATTTGTCTTTGCTGTCACATAGAGCGGTATGATATGACCGTCTTGACGACGGGGGAGGGGAGCTCCTGGACGCAGCGACGGATCGAGGAAAATAAAATATACGTAGTTGATGGATGCAAATCATCCCGACCATCCGCATTGTAAAGCCCGAGATTTGTATTTAGAGACACGGCGCAGGAGCATGGTGACGGAGGTGGGAGCGTCCATGTGGCTACATGCTGTCTGCAATGTGGTACACAGGAAGCACCCAGGTAGTCAGCATTCCAATTGCGTTGGGAGCTCACGGCCTCGAGTTCATGTAGGGACGTCCAGTGTCACGTGTGCATGTGCAAAGTGCTGCGCCCGGGCCGCAAAGAAAGCGTGGCGGCGGCCAACGGCCAACTCCCGTTCCGCGTCCGGGCCATCACACCACACAAGCCCATACACCACCTTACCGCTTCCAACTGGTCCTATGACTCCCTCTTCCTCTGATTCCAGTCTATTTTGAATGCTGCGTTGGTGCCTTTGGCATACGAGAAAACTACAAAGAGCAAGCTTCTTACGCACCTCTTACCATGGCCCCATCTGCAATCCTGTGACTCCCCTGCCGCTATTCTGTCCGTGCTTCCGGGCCTTGTCCAGCAATTTGATCAACGCAGGGATAATGATGAGAGATCAAGAAATTGTCTTGACCCGCCATTGAATACTACTACTTTTCCACGACGGTGAGCTGGGTTGCTTGTGGAGATGAACCTCACGCAGCGCTTGGACGGACCAGGTGTCAGCACATGGATCGACATTTGGATTTTATCGGGCAAAATGCCACCTGTCTCTGAGTCAAGAGGGTAGTACGACCAAGATCGCGATAGACTGAGGGCGAGGTAACCACACGAAGGGTCTGACACGGAATAACACAGGAGGTCACTTGTCACTGGTCAGCAGTAGTGATCTGTGCCCAAGGTACCGTTCAAGGTATGTCTACAGTATGTCTACCATCTAATAAATCCTGGAATCTCTTAGTCGAGGTTACAGAACGTGGTGACGTCAATCAGAACAACTGCAGCAAGTCGCCATATTTGAGACCCACTGTAGTTCTGTCTACTATCTGACCGACAAGCTCAATAGAGTGACTCAGGCTGGAGCTTTTCGTTGTCACCTGAATTGCAAATTCACTTTTGCCTCGGCGGCCTGGACCGGGACCGCTTAGCCACACTGTTCCACCTCGCATCAGATCACCGCCCAAGGAGGGCTCTGTCCTCATGGATGAAATTTCGCAAGATGAGGTCGAATGCGGACTATTTCATCGTGTAGAATGTCCGAGGCGCGCTGCGCTGGTCCGGCTCCAGCCCGCAATACAGTTATCACGCTAACGTGGTGAATGCGTTGTGTACAACTTCACGACAACGGCACTCCTACGCATTTCCTCGCTTATCTGGAAGCAAGTACCTGTTTATTGTCCCTGCCCTTGCATCAGACCGCCACCGCCATGTCTCCACCCGTTGGGTGTCTTCGTCGCTTCTCCCTCTGATCCCTGTGCCCACCTTCCTCACCCCGGATTGAGCTCGCATGATCTTACATGTATGCTAGCGTATCTATATCTCACATGCAGGAATGGGGCCACACTGCTCCCTACGGCTACCATACTTGCCGAATTGTAGGCTTTCAGCGTGTCACTGCCAATCTATTCCCAAACTCTTGGAATTGGCTCGAGTTTTCCCCCACTATTACGGTCACAGAGTGTATTCTGTACGCATTTTCTCCGTACCATAGGTGCATTGACCCCTCCGTGTGCACATAACCATTAACCATGATGTCATACGACAATTTCAACAATCATGGAATGAACTAGTAAATTGACATACATCTGGTGCGCAGTCGCTCACTGGCTCACCACTTGCCACTATCATCATTTTGTGCAGGTACGTGCGGCGGTGACGGAACGTATGCCAAAAATGATAGCAGCGTGATTATGATGATGGCCCATATAACCTGATGCCAAGACGAGGCCCACCCCACGCAGCGTAGTGGCATCTCTACCAAGCTCATGCCATGCCAGTTTTGCAATATCTCCAATGCCATGAGTTCCTGAGTTTCCTACACACAGTCAACGAGTATGAAGCTGTCCCTGGCACCAACTCCAGACTCACCGTACTACCCCACGTTGGGTACAGGAGAGAGCGCAGTGAGATGATACATGTTCAAACAAGATACTTGGTTCGAGGGGTGAGGAGCCAAAACCTGAATAGTGGTCGGGCCCACTGATACAGAGCTACTGGTGATGTTTGCGTGCGACCTGGGATGTCAGTATATGTTTTGTACTTGAAATCACGTTGTGAAGGGGCGTAGGCGTGATTGTTGATTAACAAAACGTGTTGAATCGTGTTGGCCTGGGAATTACTAGACCACTGCCCACGCCCTAGGCCGCCTCTCATCACCTCATCATAGACCATGTCCCAGGCTCCCCCGACACCTTCCTCCTCCTCCTCCTCCTCCTCCTCCTCCTCCTCCAACTTCCAGTTTGTCCTCAGTGCTGCCTTGGACGCGTATGAGAAAAAAACAAAAAATAGACTTCTCACCCATCCTCTTATCGCCCAGCTACAATCATGCGACTCCCCCTCTGCCATCTTGTCCGTCCTCCAAGGACTAATCCAGCAATTTGATCAACATCGCAGCAGTGACGAGAGGTTAAGAAACTGGCTCAACCCAACTGTAAATGTTATCTACGCGTTCTCCGCCACTCTGAGTAGCGGTGTTAGCCTGGTCAGCCGAAACTTGCTATCCACCTGCAATCTGTGTTCTGATTGCATTTTATCAGGTATTCTCGCCTGCACAAGTCATATTTGCTGGTATCGGCGTCCTTCTCTTGGTGAGCTTCCTACTCGATCCCTCGGTGTGAGCCATTGTGATACCAGTGTCTGTTAGGCAGCCAAGGACGTCGATGAAAGCCAAGATGCGCTCGTCGAGATATTTGAGCGCATACAATGTTTCTTCAGCAGGCTTGAGACCTACACGGAAGTATTACCCACTACAGCAATGACAGATATAATCGTGAAAATAATGGCGGAAGTCCTCTCTATTCTTGCCATCGCGACCAAGGAGATTAAACAGAGTCGACCCAGTGAGTCGATCGCATGTAGTTGACTATGCTGGGCTCATCATTCATTTAGAAAAATATCTGAAGAAGCTAGTTGGGAAGAATGATATTCAGGATGCGCTGAAGAAGCTAGATAAGTTGACACAGGAGGAAGCCCGGATGGCGATGACGGAGTTGTTGAGGGTTGCGCACGGGGTTGATGACAAAGTGAAGGTGCTCATCGAGGGTAAGCAAGTCAAGACAAATTTATCCAGTCTTCCGCGGTGTCCTGAATGGTTTTATGATTAGATGGCAAAGAAGCAACAGAAGCCATGCAACAGACTGCGAACGAGACAAAAGAAATAGTACAACAAGCGGCAAGCAACGTAGACGACGTCAAACGTATGTCTTTTCCCAATTTAATCGCTGTTCGTCCTTGATGCAAACCCATCACCACAGGGAACCAGTTGCGGGAGAAAAATCAAAAATGGCTATCTCCACCAGATCCCTCGATGAATCACAACATCGCACGCAAGGTCCACTACAAGGGCACTGCAACCTGGTTTTTCCAAAGCAGTATTTTCCAAGAGTGGAAGTCGTCTCCCTCTCTCTTGTGGATCCATGGCAAACGTACATCCTTTTTATCCTCCTCTGCTCCACACCCGCTGACTCCTGTCTTTGTAGCGGGCTCGGGCAAAAGCGTCCTCTGGTTTGTTCTTCTCAGTTCTTGCTGTCACCATCATCGACTCAAATTATGGCCCACTGCAGTTCTGGAATAATCGAAGATATTATGGCGCAACGTGAGGCAGGATTGGCGATCATGGCTTATTTTTATTGCGACTTTCGTGACGAGGATAAGCAGAACTGCCGTAACCTCCTCCTCTCCATCATTTCTCAACTTTGCGCTCAGTCCAATCCTTGTTGTGACATACTCTCCCGCTTTTTTTCGGCACATGACGACGGCACACGAAAACCCAGTGATGATACTTTGAAAAAATGCCTGATAGAGATGCTCTCGCTTCCCGCTCAAGGACCCGTCTACCTCATTGTGGATGCGCTCGATGAGTGTCCCAACAATTCGGGTATGCCAACATCAAGAGAAGAAGTTCTCGATCTCGTAACGTATCTTGTTGGTCTAGGCCTCCCAGATCTACACATGTGTCTCACCAGTCGCCCTGAAGTCGATATACGGGCTACTCTCGACTCTTTGACGTCACTTTGCGTATCCCTCCATAACCAAACTGGACAACAGAAAGATATTATCGATTATGTCAGTTCCGTTGTTCATTCGGACACGAAGATGCGAAGATGGCGCGAGGAGGACAGGAATCTTGTCATTGAGACGCTCTCTGAGAGGGCCGATGGAATGTAAGCGTGTCCTTCATGCTCCTGATGGG